>JABWTJ010000626.1:147138-572971 GCA_016801875.1 Solanum sitiens
CTAAGACTTCAGAGGACCCCCAGGAGTTTGTGAACGAGGTGCATAAGATTTTGGTGGCTATGGGGGCCACAGACACTGAGAAAGCAGAGTTGGCTTCCTATCAACTCAAGGATGTTGCACAGACTTGATGCAAGATGTGGCAGGATAGACGAGCTTTGGGCGGAGTTCCGGTCACTTCGGAGCTGTTTAGGACAGCTTTCCTAGAAAGATTCTTTCCGAGAGAGATGAGAGAGGCAAAGGTTGAGGAGTTTATCAACCTTACGCAGGGATCAATGACAGTCAGGGAGTATTCCCTGAAGTTTGTTAATCTATCCAGGTATGCTACTTTCCTTTTTATCTAACAGCAATGATGAGATGAGTACTGAAGTTTGTTAAATTATCTAGAAGCTCAAGGACAGACTCACTTCAGCCCCGGTGCTTACTTTGCCTAAGTGTGGTGAGAAGTACACTGTTTATTGTGATGCCTCTAGGGTTGGTTTGGGTTGTGTTCTTATGCAGGTTGGTAAGGTGATAGCTTATGCGTCCAGACAGCTCATGGTTCATGAGAAGAATTATCCCACTCATGACCTGGAGTTGGCAGCTGTGGTGTTTGCACTGAAGCTGTGGAGGCACTACTCGTATGGAGTGCATGTGGATGTGTTCACAGACCACAAGAGTCTCCAATACGTGTTCACGCAGAGAGAGTTAAATCTACGTCAGCGGAGATGGTTGGAGTTGTTGAAGGACTATGACATGAATGTTCACTACCATCCAGGTAAGGCTAATATTGTAGCTGATGCTTTGAGCAAGATAAGCATGGGAAGTATAACTCACGTTGAGGATGAGAAAAAGGAGTTGGCGAAAGATGTACACAGCCTGGACAGACTGGGTGTGCGATTGGTTGACTCTACTAGTGGGGGTGTTTCAGTTCATCCTAGTTTTGAATCATCCTTGGTAGTTAAAGTCAAGAAGGGTCAGCATCTCAATCCTGTATTGATGGAGCTGAAGGACTCAGTGTTGATAAAGATGAATGAGTCTTTCCCTTTGGGAGGTGAAGGCATACTTAGGTATCAGGACAGGCTGTGTGTACCAGATGTGGATTATTTGCGGACCAGGATTGTTGCAGAGGCCTATGGTTCCAGATATTCCATACATCCAGGTTCCAACACGATGTATCATGATCTTAAGAAGATTTATTGGTGGGATGGCATGAAGAAGGACATTGCAGAATATGTGGCCAAGTGTCTTAATTGTCAGCAGGTTAAGGCAGAACATCTTAAGCCTGGCGGTCTTACTTAGATTATTGAGGTTCCGACTTGGAAGTGAGAGGCCATTAATATGGACTTCGTGGTTGGTCTTCGGAGGACTAGGAGATAGCATAACTCCATATGGGTTATTGATGGATAGGATGACTAAGTCTGCCCACTTTATCCCTGTGAAGTCTACTTACAGAGCTGAGGATTATGCGAGACTCTACATTGATGACATTGTGAGATGGCATGGGATTCCTTTGTCTATTATTTCAGATAGAGGAGCTCAGTTCACTTCACATTTCTGGAGATCTTTCCAAAAGAGGTTGGGCACGCAGGTAAAGCTTAGTATTGCTTTTCATCCTTAGACTGATGGGCAGGCAGAGCGCACCATTCAGACATTGGAGGACATGTTGAGAGCGTGTGTGATTGACTTCAGGGGTAGCTGGGATGACCATCTGCCTTTGATAGAGTTCTCATATAATAATAGCTATTGCTCCAGCATTGGGATGGAACCGTTTGAGGCACTGTATGGTAGGAGGTGTAGATCTCCATTTGGGTGGTTCGAGGTTGGATAGTTATCCATTTTGGGTCCAGAGATCATTCATGAGGCCTTAGAGAAGGTCATAGTGATTAGGGACAGCTTGGCTACTGCTTACAGTCGGCAGAAGTCATATGGAGATGACAGAAAACGGCTCTTAGAGTTTGATGTTGGTGACTAGGTCTATCTGAAGATATCACCTATGAAGGGGGTGATGAGGTTTGGCAGGAAGCAGAAGTTGAGTCTGAGGTATGTTGGGCCATACGAGATCCTACAGCGTGTGGGCGAGGTGGCCTATGGGTTGGCATTGCCTGCGGAGCTAGCTTCTGTCCATCCAGTCTTTCATGTATCCATGTTAAAGAAGTGCCTAGGTGATCCAGCATCGATTCTACCTGTGGAAGATTTGGGGGTCGATGAAGACTTGTCCTACAAGGAGGTACGTGTTGAGATCTTAGATAGACAGATCAAGCGGCTGAGGAATAAGAAGATTGCCACAGTGAAGGTGTTGTGGAGGAATCATCTTGTTGAGGGTGCTACGTGGGAGGCTGAGGCCGATATAAGATCCCGCTACCCTCATCTTTTCAGCTCTTGAGGTTAGACTTCCTACTCTTAAGTCTAAGTTTCCTTATCTCTCCATTTTGTTGCTATTGCTTGATTGTGCATAGTGATTATGTTATGATCTGACTGGAATTATGCTAGGTAGTAGTAGTGTCATTCGGGTACGAATATTCTTAAGGGGGGGATAATGTAACAACCCTAAAAATGGATATGATAAGTAATATTAATGTGCCTAGAATGCCTACAATTAGACCAGGGTTCACACGGATTGATGCGCATAGAACCATACCTCGGAACCATTGCTACAGCCAAGCCAACTAACTTGGGGAGTTAGTTGAGCTTGGAAAGTTTGGGTCCCACCATGTCGAGCTCTCGAATACGAAGATTTACTCAAATGAGTCTTTACCGGACTTAAAAAGGGAAAATCATAGTTTTGGAGGGTCTAGGGGTAAAATGGTCTTTTTCCAGGCTAAGGGTAGTATCATAATTACTCTAAATATATAATTAATTATTTAATTAATACGGTGGAGGGGAAATTTGGGGAGAGAGGGCCAAAAATTGTCTCTTGAAGTGAAGTCTTGCTCCACCCGGGTTCGAACCTAGGTGGAAGCAATGAATTAAATTTGTTTTTAATTTAAGTTGGTAAATTAATGTAATTAATTTATATTTATTATTTATTAGCTGATTTATAATAAAAAAAATCAGATTTTAATAATTAAATAAAACCTTATTTGACTAAGTCCTAAACTAGACTCCTAAGCCTAAGAAAACTCTTCTCTCCCTCGCTCATCTCCCTCTCTCACGTCTCTATAACTCTCATTCACAATTCTGTCTGCCAAATAACTTCAAAACAGTAGGTAAACCAAAGTTCTTCACACTTGAAGAACTCACAACGAAAATATAAGGAAACATACAAAATTAATCACGTAGGCAAAGAGAAGTTTGTCCGTCGAGTTGGTGTTGACTTTGAGGGGATTTAGATGTGATCTTTGGAGAAGATTTTGGGCAGCAAGTCGAGGTTTGAGCCTCATAAAAGGTATGGGTTTCTTACTCTTGGTCCCTTTCCCAAGAGACTCCTAGGATTTAGTCGATTCTAATCCGAAAACTAGGATTGTTTCCCCGTTGCATGTCCCTGTCACTAGCTCCCATTGAATCATAGGTTGGTTATATTTGCTGGTAGAAAACTAGGTATGAAATGTGTTTTCGTGATTATTATGTGTTTATATGTATATTCGGAATTTTGTGACTTATGTTGATGTTTTCCCAAAATTATGTGTACGTGTGTGTGCAATGTGAGCCGTATCTATGTGCCTCGGGTTAAGGCTTTAAAAATGTGATGTGGTGGTTGTATTTCATGTACAAATTATTATGTAATGGTGATGTTCATATGATTTGAAATGTGGCTGATTTGAGTGATAATCTCTTGGCTAAACGAATCCATGAAAAATGCACCTAAGATTGTATTAAACGATCTACGAATTACCCTATTAATTCACGTGTAAATGTTGAAGGAAGTGAGCTGAAAACGTGACAAAATTTCCAGCAAATTATAAGTTTGTTTTCGGCTAAACATAGATGAACAAATCTGGAAATTTTAATGGGTATAAATTAGGTGAGGTCATTAGGAATCGAAATCGCGACCTTACCCTGGAAAAGCACTAAAACGTGAATAAAGAAATGGGGCTGAGGGGGTTCGAACTTGGGCACTCCTAGCTCGAAAATAATGTATGAAATTAAAGAATTGAGAGGAGTGGGATTCGAACCCACAACCTCTTAGTCAGAACTTAAGGAAAAATGAAAAGAAAATAAATGTGAGGCGTGGGAATCGAACCCACGACCTCAGAGCAGTAGAGGAGAGTTAAGAGAAAATGAAGATAAAAGAAATGTGAGGCGTGGGAATTGAACCCACGACCACTAGGCAGTAGAGACGAATTAAAAGAAAAATAAAGAGAGGCTGTGGGGGTTTTATCCCGCAACCTCATGGCCAACTCGAAATAGAAAAGGAGAAATAAATAAATTAAATAAAAAGGGGTTGTGGGGGTTCGATCCCACAACCCCTCGGCAAAGGGAGAGGAAATTCAAAGGAGAAAAATAAAGAGGAAACGTTGATGTTGGGGCTCGATCTAGGGTCCCCATGTCATGTGGACCAAAAATAAAATAAATGAAAAATGTAAGTGTTGTCCAAGGGATTCGAAACCGAGTTCCCTTGCCCAAATTCTGTATTGATACATAAGTCACATGTGAATTAAATATTCAAGAGTAATGCTACCTACTTCGATAGAAATCGAGATCTTGGCATACATACAAGATGCATAAGTCTTGTACCACATAATCTTAGGAAGATATGAATCACTTAAACGAACTATGAACGAAGCATCATGGCTTGTATGTATAGACCCATAAGTATAGCATACGTTTAAAAATAATTGAACCTAAGATTTAAGTAATGAAATGATATAACCCTTGAAGGGTTAGGTAAGAGTGTAACATACACTAAATGGCTAAGTGCATTGGCATACGATGAAGTGAATATTATTTCATGAAAATATGAAACCCTAGAAGGGCTAAGTAAGAGTGTGAAACACACAAACAGCCAAGTGCATTTGCATATGATGAAATGAACATTCACGTACAAAGGGTGAGTAATCATGAAGAGCAAATGTGCTAATGTTAATGAATGTGCTGACAGCATGATATGAGGCTAATGTAAAAGATGAGAACAATCTCAAATGAGCCTAAGTAAATCTTACCAAAACGTACTCACCTATGAGAGTGTAAAGTAAATGAAGAGACAAGTCTCTATGAACATTTTAATGAAAGTATTGAGATTAACACAATTAATGCTAATGATGAGATGACAAATCATCTATTGAGCTATGATGTCCTCATACTAGAAGCCAGCTTCCATGACGTATGAGTTGAATGTAATGGAACTTTTTACTGAGCACCGATAGACTAGCTATGAGCGGTGATACCTTATTTCGGGAAGGGCGGAGGTTCACGTACCTCTCATGAGATGAGACTGTCCGGCATGCCGGGTATGAGTCTCCTTATATCTCCTAGTCTTCAAACCTATACTGCCAATATAGGGATCTGGCAGAGTTCAATTCCCATATACGCTAGCATGTTTTGGGTCACTTTGGCCAGTGATTCCACCTCTTTTCGGTGTGGGGGAGACACTGGATTTCATGATGCTCACATGATCTATGTCGGTTAAAGTTAAAGTTCCCAATAAATGAATGAGGCCAGCCTCAAATGATGCACATAATGAAATGATCGATACCAAAGGTGTGAGGATAGGATGATCAAGAGGTGAGCTAGACTCAAGTAATGACACTAGGTTGTTCTTGATCATTGCACAGCAAACCCGATGAGAGTCTTAAACTACATCCTAGGTATAGCCGGTGTTTACACTAGCTTATGAATGAATGAAATGAAGTATGTATGAATGAATAAAGCAGACTCTATGTTTGCTAAAGAAGGGTCCCTAGTTGAGCTCACATATGTTGAGCCCTTATTTTGGGAAGTCTTAATGTTAAGTCCCTGATTCCAAGGTCTTATGGCATATGAACGAACGATATGAAAGATGTTATGTGCCTTATGCAATATGTTATGTGTTATATGCAATATGTTATGTGATATGTGTAAGATGTTATGTGTTGTGTGCAATATGATACGTATGATGATGCATGTTACTCTCATGGCATGACTTTCCTAATCCAAATTTGGAAAGCTCACTGACTTTCCTAATCCAAATTTGAAAAGCTTACTAACTTTCCTAATCCAAATTTGGAAAGCTCACTAACTTTCCTAATCCAAATTTGGCAAGTCCACTGACTTGACTTTCCATAATCATGTTGTTAGGAAAGAGCTATTCTTACTCATGCATGTCCTTGGTATGTGCTTGCTTATACCCATACTTAGTACAAGTCTGTACTAATCCCATGCAACTCCATATTTTTAGGTGCAGGCACATGTGGACGCTAGAGCTTACAGGTTGACGTTGCAGCTATCCGGACGTGGAGCTTTCATCCGGACTTGGTAGGACCTCATTCTTTTGAGAATGTCTACCGTTACTATCTAGCTTAGATGTAGGTTTAGCTAGTGGAGTATGTTCCACTAGTGTTTCTTTCAGTTTTTATTTCAGACATTGTGTTGGTGCCATTTTGGCAATTATACACTTAATACAGCATTTAACTATTTCTTTCAGTTGATAATCTTAATGTTAGATGGTTAATTGTGAACATTATGAATGTAAGTAGAATGATCTTTATGCATGTTAAGAAACAAAAAGTTTCAGATTTTCCGCCAAAATTAACCTACATTAAGTAAGAATGACGTAGGTAGGCTTGTCTGCGACCTCTGAGAGGTCAACGACGCCGGTCTCGTCTGGGGTTTAGATTCTGGTCATGACACCCCGTTTGACTTACTCGCCTCGGGAGATCAAGTCACCACTCAAAGACAAGACATTAGAAGAACACCCAATAAAACACCAAAGACTTCCCTTTCGGAATGCCTACTTAGTGAAATGAGTAGGATAGCGTCCCATACCAGTACCTACCTTTTTAGATGGTTTGGCACCAAGCCTTCCCTTTCGAAAGGCCCTTAGTGCAATGGATAGGTAGCGTCCCATACCACCACCTACCCTAAGTATCACGTTCTTTTAGAAGACTTAGTTCATTCAATTCACATAGGTATCACCTTTATTAGATGACTTATTATTTACATTACTTTTGTGAGGGGTTAAGATCTACGCATGGAATCCCAATATTAACCCCTATCGGGTGAGGGATCCTCACTTGCCTAGAGTTAGGTCATACTTCTTAGCTTTTACATGGCTTTCCCAATAGCTACACCTATGCGGGCATATAGTTAAGGGGTAGGGAATTGCTACTAAGTAACTCATTCTCTACTAACAAGGAGTACTCATCTCAAGAGGTACAATGGAATACAACATCTCAACTCGAGAAGTGCATTATAGACAATAGGTTAAGGATAACTAGCGAATACCACATCTCAACTGACGAAGTGCATTCATCCTCCGGCCTATCTTAGAAAGCTCATTACGAATAGTGAGGTTGCTACTAGACACTTCATCTCAACTCACGAAGAGTGTCCACCCCAAGACTCCCCTTCTTACTAAACTTAGCTTCATTCATTCACATAAAGTGTGTGTGTACATGTGAGCACACCTTGAATATAAACATCATTTCATATACATTAATTCTAAACATGCTTTAGACCTTCATCCATCAATTCACACACTTTACATTCTTCACATAGTCATATTCTTCAATTAGACCAAAACCTAGGCCAAACATACAATTCAAGCTTCACCACCACAATACAAGACTCATTTCCAATTTCTATTCATTCTACAAATTAGACCTTCAAAATCACATTCTCAATACATACTAAACATAACCAATTCATCAAATAAACACCGCCACCAAGAAGATGGACCATACCACTCAAGAATCAATTTATAATAAGAAACAATACAATGTAAGCAACTTTTCATTTTAACAAGCCATAACAACCTATAAGCATTTTATCATTAATTCATCATAATAAGGCCTTTAGGGCAGTAGCTAAACCAACATTACAGTACTAGAAAACCAAAGTTCATTCAACACATAAACATGCTCATTTGACCCTTTTCTTGAACCACCATTTGTATGGAAACTTTAACATGATTTCATTAAGGTTTAGCATTAAAATCACCAACTAACATTACAAACATGATTAATTAACCATTAGAAATATTTTCATGCAAGACCCATGTTTGGGTTGAAGATAATATAAACTAGGGTTAAAACCCCTTTTTTGGAAATTCATTGGAAATGGCTCCTTGAATGAAAGGGTATTCAAGAATGGATACCATACCTCAAATGCAAGCAAACCTAAAGATTTTGGTGAAGAACCACGTCCAAACCATCCCTCCTAGCCCTTCTTGACCTCTAGCTTCAATGGAGACTTGAGAGAGTTTGTTTTTAGAGAGATAGAGTTTGAATTTGAAATGAGGGGTCTTTTCTAGGTATAGGACTTAGAACTAACCTAACATAACTTAAAAACCCTAAAAATATCATCCTAGGGTCCCAAAAGACTTGGGGTAAATTTCCCAAAACATCCCAAGACTTTAGCCTCACGTTGCAGCTTTTGGGACTGCCCCCATCGACGGACCAACCGACGGTCCGTTTGTCAAAGGTCGTACCATAGGTGAGGTCTCGTCGTTTGGGACTGCAGCCTCCCAAACTGCAGGCTTTCAAGCCTCCACCGACGGATAGAACCGACCGACCATTGGCTAGTCGACGGTCCGTAGGTTTGGTCTCGTTGGTTGAGACTTAGCCACAATTGCGGCCTAGACATTTTGCCCTTGTAGGTTCGATTGACGGTCCATGGTCGACGGAACGTAGGTGGACCTACGGACCGTCCCTTGGTCCATCGTTTAGCCACTGCCTTGGCAGTTTGGTCTAAGGCATAAGCCCTTGAGTGGGGCCCTCTTGAGGGTCCTAGGTGGGGTCGTGCCCAAACGTTAAACCCTTTAACATGGTCGTCTAGGTCTTAGGAACATCTCACACAAGTTTCAAGTAAAACGAACATGGAAAACTCACCCAAACACATCAAGACACACAAGTACATTATAGGGCACACCTTTCGAACGTCATGGACATTTATGTTCAATTGACCTCCAAACTCAACCAATCTTTACACACAGCCTAAGGAGACTAAATTAACCTGCTTTAAAACAAAATTCACTCAAGAAACACTTACGAATCTCTAGTTCACCTTAGTTTATTTTAGGACATTACAATTACATAGTATTTTACTTTTATGACACACACACACATATATATATATAGGATACAATATAGTCTTAAAAAGGATGTCTCATATCATAACCTTCTAAATGAGACTATAACAATTGATCCTATCCCAAACATCAATACAATAAAAGCCACATATAGGCGATACAATCATAGTACTCAAATGAAAGATAATAAACAAAGTGTCTTTAAGATTAATCAACATCCAATGATAGAAAGTGGCATTGTCCTCAAAGTGGTAAGGACCTACCCAACTTGGAAAATGAGAATCCAAGTCTTCCTTCAAAAGTCATCACGAACCCTTCAACGACCGGAACCTAAAATATTTGGGTAAAGGGATAAATGGGGACATTCATTAAGTCAAGACCATGTACATCACAAGACTAACAATACAAAGTCTAGTAAAGTCAACATGCATATCAACATAATTGAGCACATAACCGTGGCAACTCTATCATCAAGTTATAATATCAACAAGCATGTATAAGAGTTCATAACATCATAACCAAAGCAAGACCATTACTTATGAACCCTCATTAAGTCCACTAGCGCAATGACTAACTAAGGCCACATAACCTCACTCAAACAAGTAAACCTAACAAGAACCATAAACAATGCCCAACTTCACATACTATATAATTAAGACAAAACATCATCATACTTTAGCAAATTGAGACCAAACACATATTCATAAGTTAAACCAGCATCATATAAAGTTATTAGCATGTAATATAATCAGATACATATCATTTACATTCATAAGCATATACATACATAAGAACATCTTCCTAAGACTTCCATTGAGGCTAACTAGTGCAATGTATAGGTATAGTCCCATACCCCTACCTAGACTAAGCTAAACCCCTTTACTCATCCTAGTTAGAGTTCACTTCATTACTTCATTTTACTCTTTGGGAATATCTTACCTTAACGGACATTGACCACATGAGCTAACGTGGAATCCGGTGTCATGGAACCCTATACCGAAAGAAGGAGGACTTCTTGCCAAGGTAGTACAAATACATGAACATAGAATCTATGTGGATCCACTAGCTAGTATTCCTATGGGGGAAACACAGTTCAAGAACAAGGAGATGTAGTTGGGACCCTCTTTATGATACATGCATTATAGTATCCAATCTCATGAGTACATTAGTAATCCTACCTTCCCTATGTGTGAAGGGACACTCCTCACTCTAGTAAACTCGATGCTAAGCTAGAGTCCCTTTTCAAATGTCTCTAAATCTTTATTAAACATCATAACTTAGTTTAGGTCATAGGGTCTATCCCTTATATGATCATCATCATATCTCAATTGGAATTGCATGAGTATTGTCATTTCATTTCAATTCACATGTGTGAGATTAGAACATTTACATAATCACATTATATAAGGCAAATTGGTAAGTTATCACTATCCTTATGACATTTACATCTTAGCCAAGAACTCACAAACCATAATTCAAGACATTCCAGTTCAACATCATACCAACCCTAATCAATCTTATCATAAGGTATACTTCAATATAACTTCATAACCAAACATAAGAAATCATAATTAATGTAAAGGATTGAGATCATAAGACTTACCCCAATCTCCTTCACAAGCCATCATCAAAGTTTTACCATCTACCATCCAGTTCAACCCAACAATGGTTATAATATCATCACACAATAGTAATCAAGAAAATAATGAAGTCAATTGAATCACTACAATAACAATTCATCACTAGTTCATAGCCTAGGGTTAGGGACTTAGGTGAAATTCATGATAAAATTCACAACCTAAGTTAATTCATCAAGAAATAGAATAATTGAATTACAATACATCATATTATACTCCTAAATATCTAAATAAATTATAAACAAAGCAATGTAGAAAGTCAAATTCGTAATAGAATAAAACCGACTTGAGATTCATCTTTTTGAAATTAATTTGGAGGAACCCTTTGGGGAAAGAGATCCAAAAGGTGAAAGGAATCCCATACCTTATTAATTGATGAAGGTTGATGGAGCAAAGTAGTCTTATTGCTTACCTTGAATCCTTCTTTTCTTTGTCTTCTATGGAATTTCTTTAGGAGAGAGAAAGAAGAAAGAAGGAAGACCAATTTGGGTTTTGGGAGTTATGAAAGTTGGGTTTAGTTTAATTAGGTTTGGGGTCTTTATTGAAGTCATTAACTAACTTGATTATACCTTACTTAACCTAAATAATTAACTTACCACATAATTAATTAAATGAAATAATTTAAAATTTAACAGTAAAATAGTGGCAGAACCTACGAGACCTCGATCGACGGTCCATAGATCAACCTACGCCCTTGCCCCCCTCCGCCCTGCACATCCGTCGATGGTGTCAGAGACTGGTCCAAATGGACCTTTGTCCAAAATGTTTAACTTTCCAACTATGGTGGCCATCGATGCCCCGTCAATTGGACCACGCCCCGTTCATGGGCATCGTTGGTACACACTACCCATTTGGCATCTTTTTGCCAAAATGCAAGGGTCCTCCTCAAGGACAATTTAGTTGGTCCTTGGGGATTTTTACTCAAACGTTTCAACTATAAACCAACTCTAATGTGAAATAGACACCTTACCACAAAATTTCATTGAATTCCGACTCCTAAAACCTTGTCAAATAGCTAAGGCGCGCTAGCACCTCTTGGACTAGTTTCCGGATGTTATGGACGTTCATCGACTTTTTGTTTCTAAAGCCTCCTAAATGACTTATATAATTTATATTTGACCTTAAATAGTGTTACAACTCTTAGACTCTCATATTAGTCTCTAGATTAGACTTTAGAATTTCGGAGTAATACAATAAGAGCTATCCTAATAGACTTTGATTGGCAGCCCTATGGGACAAATTATCGGAAATGGTATTATGAGTTGGCAGAGCTTAGTGATGGTACCATATTTATTACATGTATGTAAATGAAATGACTCTATAAGAACAAAGGCAATGCACCGACTTGATATGCTTGTGGTAGAGCTACTTTAGATAATACTGGAGTACAAAGAAGCGCTTGATATCCCTTAACCATGTGCCAACATAGGATATGTCCTATTTCAACCCTTTCCATGTAGAGCACCTTCCACGGAGCGGGGCCTTTATGACATCGGATTCCATACCTAGCTAGTGTGTTTTATGTCGGTTAATGCATATTTTCATCATGTGGGATGTACACTTTACTATTGGATAGGTTCTGCAATGTGTAGGTAGTGGAATGGAATGTTATCATCACATGAAACGCCTAGGCCTAGAAGATCATATAATGAGTTCCCTAGGTCTTCCAAGACAATTATGTGAAAGTCCTCTAATTTTTGCTTGTCTAATATATGGTTCTAATTAATAATGTTAACATAGGGAAGGTAAGATTAATAGAGAGGTTCTTATCTAGGGTAACTTTGAGGATCACTAAGGTGTGCTCGAAGAGGGTGTATAGGAGGTCTCTTCATGTCTTACTCAAGTGAGTCGTAGAGTAACTTTAGGTGGAGGGTCTAAGGTAATGAAGAGGTTACTTGTTATATGTGTAATATATCTTAAATGTGATTGTTGCTTGTATTATGCCTTTTAAACTCTTATGATGAAGGTTTCATCAAAATAACATGAAAGCATATCTTAAAGTAAATTTACCTTTTTGCATGGTTTTCTTGCATGTTCACCATACTTAGTGCATTCAATGTGCTAATTCCATATATTTCTCTGTCTACAAGTATACGTGGCAAGTGAAGATTTTACTAAAAGTTGAAGCATGGGAAATACCATTCTTTTAAGATTGGTATGTCCTCATATGTTCGAGGACATGGACTATGATTTAGTTTCCTTTTCTAAAAGTGGAACACCTCTAAAACGACTTAGGTGAAACTAGAGTCTAACCTTGTGTCTTAATGTTTTAAAATCCTAAACTGGGTTATAATGAAGTTAGGAGGCAGTGGTTAGATAGGATCCTATCCTAAAGGAGAAGGAGGAGGAGTAGGAGCTAGCTTTAGGGGCAGAATCGAAGCGAAGAATCATGAATTTTGGAGGCCAAACGTCCAAGAACGTCCATGACGTTCGAAAGGTTTGCCTTGAAACGACCTTGTGTGTCTTACTGCGTTTCATCGAGTTTTACGTGCTCGTTTTGGATGAAATTGATGTGGGAGGTCCTAAACTCGTATAGAAACATGTTCATGTTGGAAACGTATGGTAAAACATCCCCAAGGACGAACCAAGTGTCCTTGGAAAAGGACCCATCATTTGGTCCAAAACTGCCTAAGGCAGTCCCACCTACAGAGGCAATTGACACCTTGTAGGCTGGTCAACGCCCTGTAGGTAGAGGGCGTCGATGGGGACTTATGCATGGAAGCTTGGGCTTTAAAATTCCAGCCTCTGACCAAAACCACGGACCAGAAGGACGGTCCGTTGGTTGGGTGACAGGGCATAGGTGACCAACCATCGATGGTGGTCTGCAACGTGCGCAGGCTCACTGTAAAGTGAAGGGGTGAATTGGTAAATTTACCCCACGTCCAAATAAATGCTAGGGAGATTACCTAAGGGTGTTTTGGGTATTTCAAGTGGGTTTATATGTCCTAAACATATAGATGAATTCATTATTCCAAATCAAAACCCAAAATCTCTAAGAAACTCTCTAGAACTCCATTGAAGTGAAAACTCAAGATGGAGCTTGAATTGAAGATTGGTTGGTGATTCTTCATCAATTTTTCATCAAATTAGCGATCTAGCATCAATTGAGGTATGGTTATTCATCCTTGAATCTCTTTTCTTCAAGGAGCCAAACTTCAAAGTGATTTCTAAAGTCTTTCAAAGATGAACTTGACCAATTTTGATATCTATCCATCTGTTCTTGCATAAAACGTTTTGAATAATTATATATTGATTGAATTGATGTTTTTTAGATTATTTTAACCTAATTAAATCTATGAACCCATGTAATTCATGAACTCTAGTTTTTTACTACTTTGTGGGTGACTTGATCATGTTTTAATGCTATTGAATTCTTATGCATCTTTATTAGGGCTATTAAATTATGCTAGAATCATGTTGGAATTGTTAGTATGCTTCTCTGAATTCATAAATCTATGTTAAAATAATTTTGATTCATTGTCTATTGTAAGTATTGAATTGAATTGGTGATCATGGGCATGGGTAAGGGCCTTTGACTATTGTGTTGTATTATTTAGCTATGGATTGAAGTGGTGAGAGTGTATTTGTGGTATGCTTCCCAAATTATTTTTATATTATATAATTTAGATCTTTAATTATGTTGTTATTGGTACGGTCCACTTATGGTGGCGTTGCTATATGCTTTACTTGTGAATTATGTGGCCTCGTCGGCATTACTTTATGAATTATGATTATTATGGCCTTTTCAGCATAACTTGATGTATTATGATGGTTTGAGTATTTGATTTATGTGAAGTATGATCATATATATCTAATTGTGAGTAAGGGGAAACTATGTGTTCTTCTATTGACATTAGGTGATCCTGTTAGACTATGACTAAGTCCTTATGTGTGTAGTCTTAGCGTTGATGCATGATTCATCCTACTTTATTATATAAGTCTTATGATGGTTATATTTATGGTTCTATAGTAGTGTATAGGGTGACCTATAGTTGAATTATATTTCTCTATGTACTCTAGAATATTATGTTATGTGTATGGTACGGTGAAGTGTATGTGTGTAGCTTGTCTTGGTAGACTTGTGTCCCTTACTTTATACATGTATAATGTGAATATGATTTCTAGACTTAGTATGCTAAAGCTCCTTAGTCTTGTATGTGTGATTGACATGTGACCTTGAACATTGCTAAGAAGGTCCTTTATGTGGAACCTTCATCCTATATGTAAGGTTATGATCTCCTTAAAGTCAAACGTCGTAATTGTATCCTTCTTGTGTGAATGGTGGACTTAGGGTTGGTTGGTTGGAAAGACATGAAATTATCCTTATGAAAGTCATTGAGTTATCCTCTTATCCATAGTAGGTATCCCTAGTGGACCATCTTTGGTAAGGTGTAATGTAATTTGTTTATGAAATAGATATGGAACCTCTTCATGTGATCCTTTTTGTGAAATAATCTATGAGAACAAAGGCTAGCACCGAGTGAGTATGGTTTGGGAAGTTGCTCAATATAAGATGACATTAGAGAACAAAGAAACCCTTCATATTCCTTAACTATGTGCCTACATGGGATATGTCCTATTTCTACCATTGCCCCGTAGAAGAAACCTCCATCGGAGTAGGTTCATAACTCTGGATTCCATGCATATCTAGTATTGACTATGTCAGTTATTGCCTATTCTCATCATATGGGATACCTACAAGTGTTGGAGATGTTCTATGAAGTTTAGGTGGTGGTATGGGACTCTATCTAGACATTGCACTATTAGGCTTTGAAGATGTTAGTGAGTGAGTCCCTAGGTACTTATATGTTGAATGACTCTTAAGTTAACTAATGAAGATAATGACTTAAGTTAGAATGTATGTAAATGAATAATTACTTATCTAGAGTAGTTTAGTGTTGCCTAGTTATGGTGTGAAGAGGGCATAAAGGATGGTCTGTTCATGTCTTACTTAGGGAAGTCTTATGAATGACTCTAGATAGGAAAGTTGGTTGATAAATTAGACATGATCTAAATTTAGGTAGTCTTAAGGATTATTTAGGTAATCCTGGAGAGGGTGTATGGGCGTTCTCTTCTTAAATTACATAAGTAAGTCTTTTGATAACTTTTGGGAGGAGAATGTAATATTATATATATATATATATTGTGGTATGAAGTGAGAATGATCTTATCCTAGGTACTCTAAATGATCTCTTATATGTGTGTGAAGGGAATGTATGGGCCGTCGCTTCATAACTCACTCTAGTGAGCCTTAGAATCATCTTGAGTAGGAGGATCTCATATTTATTTGTTTTAGATATACTTTGATGCTATAATGTGAAGTGTGAATTTTATTGGAAGTTACAGTGAACATAAATTGAATTCACTTTAAGCTTACTGTAGGTTTAGTGTAATGTTTTTGTATATTGAATATAATTGTTAATGTGTTCTAATGGTAATGTTTGGTGCTTAAATGTGGTTATTATACTTGTAATGTGATGTTTTAATAAAAAAGATCATGTTTCTTATAAATGTCTGTTTCTCATGATTTTATGCATTAAGTCATACTTAGTACAAGTGTTTCTACTAATTCCATACTTTTATTTATCTCTAAAGGTGTGGTTAGCAGGTGAGAGGTGTCGTTAGATCAAGCTTGGAATCTAGTTATCGTTCACGAAAAGTTGAAGTATGTCCTTTGCACATCGAGAAGGACTAAAACTAGTCTCTTAGCTTACATCGTTACATTCATCGGTTAAAATGCGGAAAATTTAAAACTATTCTTCTATATATCATGAGGTTTACATAGACCTATCGCATACACATAATACATATTCATATCGTGTATACATAGACCCTTAGTATAAAAAGATTACTTTGTCTTCTACTTTTATTGCGCACAGACACACACACATACACACACACACACACACACACACACATATATATATATATATATAAGATATAACATAGTCTTAAAACGGGATGTCTCATATCATAACCATCTAATCAAGAGTATAACAATTGGGACTAGTCCATACATCAATATAATAAGAGCCACATAGAGGCTATACCATCTATAGTATTTAAATGAAAGGAAATCAACAAAGTGTCTTTAAGACTATTCAACTTCCAAATGCTAGAAAGCGGCATTGTCCTCGAAGTGGTGAGGATCTACCCAACTTGGAGAATGAGAATCCAAGTCTTCCTTCAAAAGTCGTTACGAACCCTTCAACGACCCGAACCTAAAATGTTGGGAAAAAGGGAGAAATGGGGTTAGTATATCACTTGTACTAAGTATGAGACTATATGCACACACAACCTAAAATCATGCTAAAAAGGGACATTTCATTAAAGCATGCAATTTACTTTGAAAAGCCTTATGCACACAAGAACCAATACAAGTCGATCATACATATTAATCAACTCAAGACCACGTACATCATAAGGCCAACCATACTAAGTCTAGTAAAGTAAACATGCTTATTCTACATAATTTAGCACAAAATAAAGACAACTCTATCATCAAGTTGTAACATCAACAAGCATGTATAAGAGTTCATAACATCATAACCAAAGCAAGACCATTACTCATGAACCCTCATTAAGTCCACTAGTCCATTGACTAAGCAAAGCCCCATAACCTTACTTAATCAAGTAAACATAACAAGAACCATAACCAATGTCCAACTTCACATAGCATATCATTAAGAGTACATAACATCATATTTTAGCAATAGACAACAAACACATGTTCATAAGTTAAACCAATATCACATAGTGTCATTAACATGTAAGATCATCTTATTCATATCATTTTCATTTATAATCTTGTACATACATAAGAACATCCTTCTATGACTTCCCTCAAGGCTAACTAGTGCAATGTATAGGTAGAGTCTCATACCACTACCTAGACTAAGCTAAACCCCTTAGGTCATCCTAGTTAGAGTTCATTCCATTACTTCATTTTACCTTTTGGGAACATCTTACCTCAATCGACAAACACCACATGAGCTAATGTGGAATCCTATGTCATGGAACCCTACACCAAAAGAAGGCGGACTACATGCCAAGGTATTACCAAAACATGAACATAGCTACTATGTGAATCCACTTGCTAGTATTCCTATGGGGGCAACATAGTTCAAGAACTAGGAGATGTAGTTGGTACCCTCTTTATGCTACATGCATTATAGTATCCAATCTCATGAGTACATTAGTGATCCTACCTTCCCTATGTGGGAAGGGACACTCCTCACTCTAGTTCAGTCGGTGCTAAACTAGAGTCCCTTTTGAAATGTCTTTAATGCCTTTATTAATCATCATAGCTTAATGTAGGTCATAGGGTCTATCCCTTATATAATCATAATCATAGCTCAATAAGAATTGCATGAGGAATAATCTTTCATTACAATTCATACATGTGAGTTTAGAACATTTACATAATCATATCATGATAAGGCACATTGGTAAGGTATCACCATCCTTATAACATTTACATCTTAGCCAACAAGTCACAAACCATAGTTTAAGACACTCGAATTCAACATTATACCAACCCTATCAATCATAATATAAGGTATACTTCAACACAACATCATCACTTAATAACAAGTAATCATAATTGAAGAAGAGAATTAAGATCATAAGACTTTCCCCAATCTCCTTCATAAGCCATCATCAAGGTCTTACCATCAACAATCCAATTCAACCCAAAAATGGGTGTAATATAATCACACCATAGTACCCAACATAATAATAAATTCAATTTAACCACTACACAACAATTCACCAATAGTTCATAGCCTAGAGTTAGAGACTTAGGTCAAATTCAAGATCTAACTTACAATCTAGGTCAATTAATAAAGAACTATCATACTTGGATTAGAATACATCACAACCTACTCATAATTGGCGTAATAAAAACGTAGAATAGTAATTCAAAAACTAACCAAGTCAAATGTACCAATGCTACACAATTAGATTCAAGATCACAACCTAGGGTTAAGGGAAAAAATCATCTTCCACAAACTAGGTCAATTCAAAAAGTAGTATAATGTAATCGTAATCATGTTAATATACTCATAATAACCAAAAGGAATCATAAATAAAACAATTCACAATATCAATTTTGTATTGAATGTAAACCCACTTGAATTTCATACTTTTGAAATCTATTTGGAGGAACCCTTTGGGGGAAGAGATCCCAAAAGTGAACTAAGAGCAATTGGGTGTTTGGGAAATTATGATAGTTAAGTGAGGTTTTAGGCTTAGGGTAGTTTATATAAGGACTTAACCAACCTAATTAACCACCACCTGATCCCTAATGAACCTCCTAAATAAGCTAACTAATTAATTGAATTAAATAAAACAAGGCAGCAACGCAAGGGCCTGACCTACGAGACCTCGACTAACGGGCCAAAGGTCAGTCTACGGGCAGTGTAGCCTCTGTGCTGCACGTCAGTAGTTTTGGTCATAGATTTTCCAAAATGACCATTCAGGAAATTGTATAAGTCCTCATCGACGGAGGCATCGATTCCCCCATTGATTCACCAACGGCTCGTCGCCTTCAACTCGTCGATGGACACTTCCTTTTGGAAGCTTTTGCCTAATGGCAAAGGTGCTCCTCAAGGGCCCTTGGTTGGTCCTATGGGAGTCTTACCCAAACTTTTCGACTATAAACTAACTCTAATACGTGTTAGACACCTAAACACCAAATTTCATCATTTTCCGACTCTTAAAACTTAGTCAAATAAGCTAAGGCACACTATTAACTCTTGAACTAGTTTTCGGACGTCATGGACGTTCCTTGACGTTTTGATTCTAATACATCCTAAATGACTTATATACATTATAATTGACTTATAAATAGTGTTACAACTCTTAGAATCTCATGTTTGGCACTAGATTAGGCTTTAGACTTTAAGAGTATTATAGTACTCACTTGACTCGAGGGCATAATCGTCTTTAGACTTCTTTATTTCAAAGTATTGTAATACATATTACATTGTTATATTTCAATTGTATGGTCTGCGTCCCAAGTATATCTTAAAGTCTAAGTATTGCATATAATGAGACTTATAATTTTCTATTGGTTTTATATGAAAGATATTTTAAGATGTTTTCGTGTGAAAATTTTTATTTCCACACTACTTTTCATACATGTATGTAATTAATGATGTCTAAGGGCTTGTACAAGACCTGCGAGAGTTTAAGTACGCCAAGTTGCACTCTGAGAGTGCCTTATCTTCTAGGGTGTACACTTGGGATGTGACAAATTGGGTATCAGAGCATAGGTTATGAAAGTTATCTGAAGAATCAAAAAGTCTCACAAAGCCACATCTAGTAGAATCTCTATCATCGGTGTGAGTCGTAACATATCTATGGGTGAGAGGATATATTACGATAGAGTTTCCCTTCTTTCTCTCCTCTTGTGTCTTGCCGTAGAGTAAAAAGTTATGAGTGTCTTTCTTAATGCTTTTCTTTGTGTTTTTAGGAAGATGAATACTACAAGAATGATCGCTAGAAGGTTGGAAGAGGGAAGGGTGAAAGAGGAGATTCCTCCTCAATTTGAACAAGTTTAGCAAGTTCTTGAAGGTTCTCAAGGTGCTAGAGAGGCTCAAGTTCCTATTTCCGAAGGAGTTAATGATGTTCCGATGGTTCCCCCTGAAATGACAAATGGGGAGATTAGAGAGACTTTACTTGCTTTAGACCGAGCTATGACTACTCATGTGAATAGGAGTGTTAAGCCTAGAGTGAATTCTATGTAGAGAACTATGACCTCGAGATTTAGAGATTTTGCGAGGATGAATCCTCCTTTCTTTCTTGTCTCTAAGGTGGGAGAAGATCAGCAAGAGTTCCTAGATGATGTTTATAAGGTGTTGAGTACTATGGGGGTGAATTCTAGGGAGAATGCGGAGCTAGCTTCGTACCAATTTAGGGAGGTTGCTCAAGCATTGTACACTCGATGGAAAGATAAAAGGACGGTTGAGTCAGGTCCTATAGAGTGGGAGGAGATTAAGGAGGCTTTCTTAGGAATGTACTTTCCCCATGAGAGGATGGAGGTGTGTCACGACCGGAGTCTAGACCCTAGCCAAAACCAGCATCGTTGACCTCTCAGAGGTCGCAGACAAGCCTACATACGTCATCATTACATCATCTAGGTTAATTTTAGTGGAAAAATTTGAACTTTTTGCTTACTTAAACTTCATAGTGAGAAACATTGAGCTCATATAAGACTATCTACATAAACTCTTAAGCGTTCACAAAAACCATCTAACATCAAGATAATCAAATGAAAGACATAGTCATATCTTTATAAAAATAGAGAGTTGCCAAAAATGGCACCAATACAATATCTGAAAATAACTGGGAAAGAAACACTAGTGGAACATACTCCACTAGCTAATGCCTACATCTAATGCTATAATAAAATAGCAAGCATCCTCGAAAGCATGAGGGCCTACTAAATCCAGATGAAATCTCCAAGTCCGGATAACTTCAACGTCGACTCGTAAGCTCTAGCGTCCAGCTGCACCTGCACCTAAAAGTAGAGAGTTGTATGGGATTAGGACACATTTGTACTAAGTATGGGTATATGCATGCATACACCAAGGACATGCATGATTAATAAGAGATCTCTCCTAACGATACGAATTATGGAAAGTCAAGTCAGTGGACTTGCCAAAATCGGATTAGGAAAGTCATGCTATGAGAGTAACATGTATCATCATACATATCATATTGCACACAACACATAACATTTCATTTCATTCATAGGCTAGTGTAAATACCAGTTATACCTAGGATGTAGTTTAAGACTCTCATTGGGTTCACTGTGCAATGACTAAGAATGACCTAGTGTCATTACTTAAGTCTAGTTCACCTCTTGATTATCCTAGCCAAACACCTTTGGTATCGTTCATTTCATTGTGTGCATTACATGAGGTTGGCCTCATTCTTTCTTTGGGAACTTTAACTTTAACCGACATAGATCATGTGAGCTCCATTAAATCCTGTGCCTACCCCACACCGAGAAGAGGTGGAATCACCGGCCAAAGTTAAACCAAAAACATGCTAGCGTATATAGGGGATTGAACCCCGCTAGATCCCTATGCTGTCTGTATAGGTTCAAAGACTAGGAGATATAAGGAGACCCATACCCGTCTGGACGGACAGTCTCATCTCATGAGAATGACACAAACCTCTGCCTTCCCGAAAGAAGGAATCGCCACTCATAGCTAGCCTATCGGTGCTCAGTATAAAGTTTCATTACATTCATCTAATACATCATAGAAGCTGGCTTCTAGCATGAGGACATCATTGCCCATTAGATGATTTCTCATCTCATCATTAGTATTAAGTATGCGTTAACTTTATACTTTCATTAGAGTGTTCATAGAGACTGGTCTTTTCATTAACTTTACACTCTCATAGGTGAGTACGTCTTGGTAAGATTTACTTAGGCTCATTTGAGATTTCTCTCACCTTTCACATTAGCCTCTTATCACGTTGTCACTACATTCATTAACTTTAGCACATTTACATCTTCATAATTACTCACCTCTTTACGTGAATGTTCATTTCATCGTATGCCAATACACATGGCCCTTTAATGTGTGTCACACTCTTTCCTAACCCCTCTGGGGTTTCATAATCTCTTCACAAAACATCTTAGGTTCACTTACTTTTAAACTTATGATAGACTTATGAGTCCACACACACAAGCCATGAGGCTTCACTCATAGTTCGTCTAAGTGATTCATATTTACCCAAGATTATGTGGTACAAGACTTAAGCATCTTTTAGGTTTGCCAAGATATTAATTTCGATCCTTAGGGGCAGCATTCATTAAATATTTGTTTACGTATGACTTATGTGTCAGTACGAAATTGGGCAAGGGAACCCAATTTCGAATCCCTTGAGCAACACTTAATCTTATATTAAACTTGATAATTGCATTTTTCAGATTTGGGGTACCCTAGTTCGATCCCCATCACTCCCATAATATTTCCTTTCTTTTCCTCCTTTCTTTCTCGTTTAAGGCAAGGAGGTTGTGGGATCAATCCCCCACAAGCTCATTCTTTTTCTCGTAATTTATCTCTTAACTTTCTCACCTATCCAAGAGGTTGTGGGTTCAATCCCCACTCACCTTATTTTATTTTTCTCCTAACTCTCTGATCTATTCAAGAGGTTGTGGGTTCAATCCCCACTCACCACATTTATTTTTCCTCCTTTATTTTTCTCCTAACTATCTCATCTATTCAAGAGGTTGTGGGTTAAATCCCCACTCGCCACATCTATTTTTCCTTTCATTTTTCTCATAAATTTTTTTATGTAATTTACATTTGGTGAGGTCTTGGGTTCAATTCCAATGACCTCACAATTTTAAAAAAAATTTAAAACATAGCTCACTTTTCAAATTCTTGGCCGAGACCAACATTTCCAGCAAGCTGGAAATTTGGTCTCTTTTAATTCATCTTTCTCTCAAGTTTTTATACTGATTCTTGGAGTAATTCGGGTGACATTTTTCCAGCAACATTACCCTTATATGAACATCACAATTGTAACATTTTCATACACTAAAACACAACATTTTAACACACAAATTTCAGGCAGCAACATAGTTAATTTATAGCACACACATGCTCAAACAGTTAACTTAAAAGACTTTTACAGAATACGTCTTTCATTCCTCACATAATTTCGAAAAACACATTCAACACATCATCACAATCAGACCTAAAGTTATCTACCAGAAGACATACCAACGCATGCTTTGAATCTTTCAAAGGATCTAATGACAGGGTCATGCAACGGGGATAACCTTTATTTTTTAATTGCGATTAAACTGAACCTTAAGGGTCTCATGGGAAAGGGACCGAGAGAGAAGAAAACCCATACCTGAAGTTGTTGAAAAGTGATTCAACATGCTGCCTATTTCCCCACTAAGCCAACGTCTCACCACCGAAACCACAAGCAAAATCCGTCGAGAAATTGATTTTTACTTTTCGTTTTTAAGCTTGTTTTACTTTTCACTTTTTAGCTTTGAAGTTCTTGATGAACTTTATATTTTACGTTCTGTTCTTGTTCTCTTGTTGAAGGCAGATCCTGAGTGAGAGAGAGATGGTGAGAAATGTGTGAGAGTGTTAACATAGGATTAGGAGATTAGGGAGAGACTTAGTCAAATTAGGATTTATCTTTAATTAATAAATAAAAATCTGATTTATACTTTTTCTTAAATCAGCAATTAAATATTAATTAATTAAATTAATTCACTAAATAAAATAAATCAAATTAAATCATTGCTCCCACCTAGGCTCGAACCCGGGTGGAGCAAGATTTCGCTCAGAGGTCACTTTCGGACCTTTCTACCAAAATTGCCCCTCCACCATATTACTTAATTAATTAATTAAATATTTAGGATAATTACAATACTACCCTTTGCCTGCAAAAAGACCATTTTACCCCTAGATCCTCTAAACTTAAGATTACCCCTTTTTAAGTCTTGTTAAGACTCATCCGGGTAGATCTTCATATTTGGGTGCCCTACATGGTTGGACCGAACCTTTCCTAGCTCAACTAACTCACCAAGTTAGTTGGCTTGGCTGTCGCAAGGGTTCAGAGGTCTGGTTCTACGCTCATCAATCCGTGTGAACCCGTCTAACCGTAGGTATTCTAGATACACTAAGCATTACTTAGTCTAGCCATTTTAGGGTTGTTACATTATCCCCCCCCCCTTAGGAACATTCGTCCCCGAATGACACTACTCTTTACTAGCAACAAGTAAGTCATCTATAGAACGTATGCATACATAGGCAATTCAATACTCCTCATTGGTGAATATATTATTCACATAGTAACATGATGGTTCACATCCTTGAAACCTACTAGAAGCTTCACATTAATAGATTAAGGAACTCTTTCCTAAACTAGTCTCATCAAAGTATACAACATAAGTAAACACATAAGTCACACAAATCAACACCCAACATGATGACTCAAACATATTAACTTCATACTAGTGCATAAAACCATACACAGTAAAACACATGAAAGACTAATTAAGGCTACGTACCCGAGACATCACCAGGAGTGTCTTCCCCTGCACCCCTAGACTTGAATGCAAAAAATTGTTGCCTCATTGGATCCTCTTCACTTGGACCATTCGACTGAACTCTCTCCTTCCCTTTTTCTTGAACTCTTCTATTCAGAAAATCCTTCACCATGTGACTCGGCTTGCCACAACTTTAACAAGCGTTAGAGCCCATCATACACTCTCCTCCATGAAGTTTGCCACTCTTCATACAAGGTGGCCTCTCCTAAGGTGTATCTACTCCATTGTTTCTCTTAACTCTGGACTCGGAATCCCAATAATAGCGACTCTTGGATGAACTTGACTCCCCTTGGTGGGAGAGTCCCTTCTTAAACCTAGGATTATCCCTGATTTCAGTACTACTCTTCCTTAAAAAATTCTCCTCAGCTTGCCTTGACCTGTTCCCTGCCCTAGTGTTCTTCCTCTTCCTACTTTCCTCCACTTGCTGGACATGGACCATAAGCCTCGAAAGGTCCATGCTGTCATGTAGCATAGCTGCCCTACACTCCTTCTCGAGATCCTCAGCAATCCCTGTCAAGAATCTACTCATCTCGTCTCTGCTGTTAGACACAAGAGAAGTGGCATACCTGGAAAGTTTTACGAACTTCAGAGAGTAATCCCTAACTGACATCGCCCTTCTTAAGGTTGATCAATTCCTCAACCTTAGCCTCCTTTATTTCTCTGGGAAAGAACCACTCTAGAAAAGTCGTCTTGAAAAGATCCCAAGTCATAGGACCTCCTCCAAAGGCCCTGCTATCCTGCCACATCTTATACTATGATTGACCTACATACTTTAGTTGGTAGGATGCCAGCTCAGCCTTCTCCACCTCAGTCAAACCCATTGCACACAGTATCTTGTGGATCTCATCCACAAACTCCAGGGGATCCTACGCAGTCTTAGATCTAGTTTAAATGGGAGGATTCATCCTCGTGAAGTCCCATAACCTGCTAGCCATGGTGCTGGAAGGTGGGTTCTCTCAGGGAACACCTCGTTGCTCCGCCTGGGCTGTCATAGCCTGAGCTTGTAAAGTGATGGCTTGGGCCATCTGTGCCAGGGCTGTCCTCACTTCTCCATCTGTCAATCCAGCTGGATTAACACGCATTTCCATTTCAGCAGCTAGGCCTTGGGTTGAACTTGGTTGCCCCCAGCAGCTGCTCCTCTTCTTCCACGACCAACGTTCCTCCTTTGTGTTCATTTTATGAAAGATAAGAATTGATGTTAGATACGCTCATAACACCAAGAAATCAGACATTAAGGAAAGCATAATAAGATCAGAAGAAGGGAAACTTTCCTATGCATCATGCAGTCTCTAATTCATTATTGTGGTGCACTTCACTACCATAACTTAGAAACTACTCGGTGTGATTGATGTGAACTTATTATCCTTGGATTTTTAACCTAATGCTCTGATACCAACTATGTCACGACTGGAGTCTAGACCTAGCCAAAACCGGCATCGTTGAACTCTCAGAGGTCGCAGACAAGCCTACATACATCATCGTTACATCATCTAGGTTAATTTTAGCGGGAAAATTTGAACTTTATGTTTACTTAAACTTCATAGTGAGAAACATTGAGCTCGTATAAGACTATTTACATAAACTCTTAAGCGTTCACAAAAATCATCTAATATCAAGATAATCAAATGAAAGACATAGTCATATCTGTATAAAAATATAGAGTTGCCAAAAATGGCTCTATTAAGTAATTAAGTGATTTAGGGTTTAGTTAGGGATTAAGATTTGGAAACTTTTCTAATCTCAATTTGGCAAGTCCACTGACTTGACTTCCAAAAATCATGTTGTTAGGAAAGAGCTATTCTTTCTCATGCATGTCCTTGGTGTGTGCTTGCATATACCCATACTTAGTACAAGTGTATACTAACCCCATACAAACTCTACTATTTTAGGTACAGGCACAGGTGGACGATAAAGCTGCAGGATCATCGTTGCAGTTATCCGGACATCCAACATTAATTCGGAGTTGGTAGGTCCTCATGCTTTCTAGGATGCTACTGTTTTATGTTCTAGCTTAGTTTTAGAGTTGAGCTAGTGGAGCATGTTCCACTAGCGTTTCTTTCCTATTTTATTTAGACTATGTATTGGTGCCATTTTGGCAATTATACAATTGAGATTTATTGAACTATTTCTTTCATTTGATTATCTCTTAATGTTAGATGGTTGATGTTGAACAAATTACGAATGCATTACAAATGTTTAGTAAGCAATGTTTAGAAGCAAAAAGTTTCAAATTTTCCGCTAAAATTAACCTATGTAGAGTAAGAATGACGTAAGTAGGCTTGTCTGCGACCTCTGAGAGGTCAACGACGCCGGTCTCGTCTAGGGTCTAGATTCCAGTCGTGACAAAGTTGGTATCAGAGCACTAGGTTAAATTCCGAGAATAACGAGTTCACATCAACCACATTTGAGTAGTTTCTAAGTCATGGTAGTGAAGTGCACCACTATCCTGGATTAGAGACTGCATGATGCGTAGGAAAGTTTCCCTTCTTCTGATCTTATCGTGCTTTTCTGAATGTCTGAATTTTTGGTGTTATGAGCATGTCTAACATCAATCCTTTTTGCTTTTCCAGAGAATGAACACTAGGAGAGGAAATGGTCAGAGGAGAGGAGGAGCAGCTGCTAGGGGTAATCAGGATCTACCCCAGGCTCCCGCTGAAGGAGTGGCCATGCCAGTTAACCTAGCTGGGTTGACTGATGCTGAGGTGCGGGCATCTTTGGCCCAAATGGCACAGGCCATTACTATGCAGGCCCAGGCAATGACTGCCCAGGTCAATAGACAGGATGTTTAGAGGGAGAACCCACAAGTTCGTAGCATGGCTGACAGGCTGAGGGATTTCACGAGGATGAATCCTCCCATCTTCATAGGGGTTAAGACATCGGAGGATCCTCAAGAGTTTGTAGATGAGGTGCATAAGATTCTGGTGGCTATGGGGGCCACTGATATTGAGAAGGCTGAGCTGGCTTCCTGTCAATTCAAGGATGTTGCACAGACTTGGTGCAAGATGTGGCAAGATAGCCGTGTCTTAGTTGGAGTACCAGTCACATGGGAGCTGTTCAAGACTGCCTTTCTGGAGAGATTCTTTCCTAGGGAGATGAGGGAGGCCAAGGTTGAGGAATTCATCAACCTCAAACAAGGCTTCATGACAGTCAGGGAGTATTCCCTAACGTTTGTTAAGCTGTCAAGGTATGTTGAATTTTTTCCTAAGTATTTAATAGCAAGAATAATGATAATACTGAACCTTGTTGAAATCTCCCAGGTATGCTACTTCCCTGGTTTCTAACAGCAGGGATGAGATGAGCAGGTTCCTCACAGGAATCAATGGAGACCTGGAGGAGGAATGTCGGTCTGCGATGCTCCATGATAATATGGACCTTTCCAGGTTGATGGTGCATGTACAACAGGTGGAGGATAGCCGTAGAAAGAGGGGTATTCGTGATGCTAGGAGGCCTAGGCCTCAAGATCAGGCAGGTCCCAGCCACGGAGGCCACAGAAACAACTTTGGCGTCCGTGAGCAGCCAAGGTTTAAGAAGGGACTCTCCCACCAAAGGGAGTCAAGTTCATACAGTGGTCTCTATGATAAGGATTCCGAGTCCAGAGATAAGAGAAACAATGAAGTATATACACCTAAAGAAAGGCAACCTTGCAGGAAGTGTGGCAGACAGCATGGAGGAGAGTGCATGATGGGCTCTAACGCTTGTTACAACTATGGAAAACCGGGACACATGGTGAAGGATTGTCCGAATAGAAGAAGTCAAGAACAAGGGAGGGAGAGAGTTCAGACTAATGGCCCAAATGAAGAGGCTCCAAGGAAGCAACGATTCTTCGCACTCAAGTCTAGGGGTGCAGGGGAAGGCACTTCTGATGAAGCCTCGGGTGCGTATCCTTAATTAGACTTTCATATATTTGACTGTGTATGGTTTTTATGCCCTAGTATGAGGTTAATATGTTTGAAGTCATCATGTTGGTTGCTAATTTATATGACTTTTATGTTGACTTATGTTGTATGCTTTGATGAGACTAGTTTAGGGAAGAATTCCTTAGTATATTAATGTGAAGCTAATAGTAGGTTTCAAGGATGTGTACCATCATGTTAAGATGTGAATCAGATATTCACCCATGGAAGTATTGAAGTACCTACGTATGTGTACGTTCTATAGATGACATACTTATTGTTAGTAAAGAGTAGTGTCATTCGGGGACGAATGTTCCTAAGGGGGGGATAATGTAACAACCCTAAAAAAATGAATAAGCTAAATGTTTAAGGTGTCAAGAATGCTTGCGATTAGACCAAGGTTCACACGGATTGATACGCGTAAAACCAGACCTCAGAACCCTTACTACGACCAAGCCAACTAACTTGGGGAGTTAATTGATCTTGGAAAGGTTGGAACCAACCATGTGAGGCTCACGAAAATGAAGATTTAATCGAAAGAGTTTTTACCGGACTCAAAAGAAGAAATTTTAAGTTCTGAGGGTCCAAGGGTAAAATGGTCTTTTCTAGGCCAGGGGTAATATTGTAATTACCCTGAGAAATTAATTATTTAATTAATTAATTTAATTGAAGGAATAAATTCGGGTTGGGCAACCCGAAGTGACCCATTTTTGCAAATGGGAGCCACTCGGGTTTGAGCCCCACTAGAAGCAAGGATTTAACTTGCTTTTATTTAATTTGGTAAATTAATTTTAATAAATAATAAATATTAGCTGATTTAGGAAAAAGAAAAATCAGATTCTATTAATTATTAATTATTAATTAAGTTGACTAAGTCCTACCAACAAGTCCTAGTTCTAAGAGACCACTATCTCCCATCTCCCACTCTTTTTCACGTCAATCTCTCTCATTTTCACACTCTCTTCTGGCTGCCAAACGTGAGGAAGAAATCAGAAAGAAAACAAGAGTTCTTCACGCTTGAAGAATTCACACGCAAACCACAAACGAGAAAGCAATTCGATAACGTTAAGCAAAACGTAATACGCTAGTCGGGTAAGGTGTGAGTTTCGGTGTTTGGACTGATTTTTTGAGAGGTTCTTGGGCAGCATTCTCGTGGTTGAACAAGAAAAATAAGGTATGGGTCTTCTTACTCTTGGCCCCTTTCCCAAGAGACCCCTATGACTCAGATTATTTGGCTCAAAACTAGGGATGTTTTCCCCGTTGCATGTCCCTGTCATTAGCTCCCAACGAATTCGTAGGTTGGTATGTTTGATGGTAGGAATTAGGTGTTGCAATGTGTTTTAATGAACATATATTTGGAATCATATGAATGACAAGATTTGTTGCCAAAAATAGGTGTGTGTATGTGAAAAAAAGTTTATTGTAAACTTACTGAAAATGAGTGTTGATTTATGGCTTCAAGTTTGATATGATTTTGGGTGTTATTTAAGTGTATAAACTTATGTAGATGATGATGTTCATTTAAGTGTAAAGTGACTGAATTTAAATGAAGAATTCTTGGCCAAATATGTTCATGAAAATGCACCTAAAGGATTCACTAAACACTACTCCAAATGCATAAAGTTTCAACGTTAAAAAGTGGAGAAAAATAGGCTGTAAAAAGGTAATCAAAATTTCCAGATTTTGATGTTAATTTTGGGCAGTTTCTGGAGACTTTGGAAGTGTTTTAAAAGGGATTAAAATAGGTGAGGTCAAGGGGAATCGAACCCAAGACCTCATATGACCAAGAGGCTGAGATTTTTTTAAAAAACAAATGTGTTGGGGCTAAGGGGATTCGAACCCCTTAGCTGCTGCCCACGAAATGAAATAAAAAAAAATGGGGATGGGGGGGAATCGAACACATGACTTATGGGAAGCAAGGAATAGGGAGAAATAAGAAAATAAAAGATGTGAGGCGTGGGAATCGAACCCACGACCTCAAGGCTGGAACAAAGGAGGCGAAAATAAGTTTAAAAAAATAGGTGAGGCCGTGGGGGTTCGATCCCACGACCTCACTGTCCATGCTCTCAACTTAGAGAAAAGTATTAAATATATATATGGGGCTGTGTGGGTTCGAACCCACCACCTCACAGCCCTTAAGCGAAAATTAATTAAAAGAAGGAGGCTGTGGGGGTTCGAACCCACAACCTCCCTACTTGGGCGAAATTAAGAGTAAAATAAAAGAGGATGTGGGGGTTTGATCCCACAACCTCTTAGTTTAAGAAAAAATGGGAGAATATCATGTTAATGAAAAATGAAAATGGGGTTGTGGGGGCTCGAACCCACAACCCATCGGCCAATTCAAGAAAAAGGTTAAATAGAAAAGTAATCCTTCAATGTTAATATTGTGATTTAACTTAGAGTTAAAATATTATGAATATTCGAATAAAATCAATTAAAAATATAAATGATATCCAATTGATTCAAGACTTGGGTTTCCTTGCCCAAACTTCCGTTTGATAAATAAGTCAAACGTGAACAAATCATCCAAGAATAATGCCATCTACTTAGATCGAAATCAAGATCTTGGTATATATACAAGATACATAAGTCTTGTACTATAAAATCTTAGGAATGTATGAGTCACATAATGAACTACGAATGAAGCCTCATGGCTTGTATGTATAGACACATAAGTCTAACATACGTTCAAAAGTAAGTGAACTTAAGATGTATGAAATGAAATGATGAACCCTAGAAGGGTTAAGTATGAGTGTAAAATACACTAAATGGCCAAGTGCATTGGCATATAATGGGATGAACAATGAAATGATGAAATGAACAATGAAATGATGAAATGAACAATGAAATAATGAAACCCTAGAAGGGTTAAGTAAGGGTGTAAAGAACACCAAAAGGCCAAGTGCATTGGCATAAGACGAAACGAACATTCACGTAATAAGAGGTGAATAACTATGGAAATCAAAGGTGCTAATAATGACGAATGTGGTGACAACATGATATGAGGCTAATGTAAATGATGAGAGCAATCTCAAATGAGCCTAAGTAAATGTTACCAATACGTACTCACCTATGAGAGTGTAAGATAATGAAGAGACCAGTCTCTATGAACACTCTAATGAGAGTATTGAGCTTAACACACTCAATACGAATGATGAGATGAGAAATCATCTAATGAGCTATGATGTGCTCATACTAGAAGCCAGCTTCCATGACGTATGAGATGAATGTAATGGAACTTTATACTGATCACCGATAGACTAGCTATGAGCAGTGATGCCTTCTTTCGGGAAGGGCGGAGGTTCACGTAACTCTCATGAGATGAGACTGTCCGGCTTGCCGGGTATGGGTCTCCTGATATCTCCTAGTCTTTGAACCTATACTGCCAATATAGGGATCTGGCGGGTTTAAATTCCCATGAACGCTAGCATGTTATTGGATCACTTTGGCCGGTGATCCACCTCTTTTCGGTGTGGGGGAGACACTTGATTTCATGATGCTCACATGATCTATGTCGGTTAAAGTTAAAGTTCCCAATGAATGAATGAGGCCAGCCTCAAATGATGCACATAATGAAATGAATGAATTCCAAAGGTGTTAGGATAGGATAATCAAAAGGTGAGTTAGATTCAAGTAATGACATTAGGTCATTCTTGGTCATTGCAAAACGAACCTAATGAAAGTCTTAAACTGCATCCTAGGTATAACCGGTGGTTACACTGGACTATGAACGAAATGAAAAGAAGTACGTATGAATGAATGAAGCAGACTCTGTGTTTGCTAATGAAGTCTCCCTAGTTGAGGTCCCATATGTTGAGCCCTCATTTCTGGGATGTCTTAATATCAAGTCCATGATTTCAAGGTCTCATGGCATATAAATGAATGATATGAACGAAGTTATGTGCTACATGCAAAATGTATTGTATGCTATATGATATGTGCTATGTGTAAATGTTATGTGCTGTGCGCAAATGTGAAAAATATGATGATGTATGTTATTCTCATGGCATAACTTTCCTATTCCAAATCTGGAAAGCTCACTGACTTTCCTAATCCAAATTTGGAAAGATCATTTACTTTCCTAATCTAAATTTGGAAACTTTCCTAATCTTAATTTGGCAAGTCCACTGACTTGACTTCCAAAAATCATGTTGTTAGGAAAGAGCTATTCTTTCTCATGCATGTCCTTGGTGTGTGCTTGCATATACCCATACTTAGTACAAGTGTGTACTAACCCCATACAAACTCTATTATTTTAGGTGCAGGCACAGGTGGACGATAGAGCTGCAAGATCATCGTTGCAGTTATCCGGACATCCAGCATTCATCCGGAGTTGGTAGGTCCTCATACTTTCGAGGATGCTACTGTTTTATGTTCTAGCTTAGTTTTAGAGTTGAGCTAGTGGAGCATGTTCCACTAGAGTTTCTTTCCTTCTTTATTCAGACTATGTATTGGTGCCATTTTGGCAATTATACAATTGAGATTTATTGAACTATTTCTTTTATTTGATTATCTCTTAATGTTAGATGGTTGATGTTGAACAAATTACGAATGCATTAGAAATGTTTAGTAAGCAATGTTTAGAAACAAAAAGTTTCAAATTTTCCGCTAAAATTAACCTATGTAGAGTAAGAATGACGTAAGTAGGCTTGTATGCGACCTCTGAGAGGTCAACGACGCTGGTCTTGTCTGGGGTCTAGATTCCAGTCTTGACACATAAGCCTATGCTTTTATAAATAAAGGTAATAAAGACTTTTCAATAGAGGGAACTTATCTTAGCACCGAGTGAACTTGACATTGAGAGGTGTTGACTTTCCTTGGAGGAAGATTCACCATTTGTCCCTTATAGAGTGTTGACTTCCCTTAGAGGAATACTCACCTATGGACCGACATGAGGTGTTGACTTTCCTTGAGGAAGATTCACTCATGTTTTCTCATGAGGTGAGGCCCCAATTACCAAATGGTATGTAGAGGGAATACCTATCTCTTAGTTCCATAAACTATGCTTGTCACATAGGATCTAGAAAAGTGAATTCACTTAGGATACTAGGATATATGTTAATGTTCTACCTTGGATAGGTAGGAACAACTTCCTTTGGTGTAAGGCTCTACAACACCAAAGTCCATGTTTAGCGCCCATGGTCTTAGTGTCGGTTAAGGCTATGGTTTCCCTAAAGGTAAATTGGACAATGGAAGTAATTAAATAGGATCCTAACTAGGAGGACTTAAGGCAAGTTACTTAGGATAGGTGGAAGTAATGAACCCATCTAGACATTGCACAAGTGACTCCTTAGGAAGCCTTTGGAAGGTACCCTAATGCATATGATTATGTATGTGTCCTTTATGTATGATATTGTAGTCTTGGTTTGACTAGGTTTATATTGCACTATACTTATGGCATGTGTTGTATTGTGTAGATGCTATGTATGGTCTTCTCTTGTGTTCCTATGGTGATACATTGCACCAAGTATCCTTAAAGTATTACTTGGAAGACTAATGAATTAAAAGAAATAGTTAATGTTAAGATGAGTGAGTTCACTGTAAAGTGACCTCAAATGGGACTTAAATTCTATAAGTGATTTTCTATGATGTTTGGCCTTTGATTGTGTTTCTATGAAGTATGAAAATGATATAAATGATATTGCTTAAAGGTTTTATGATGATTTACGCAAAATGGCATGAAGTATGATTTCAAAGAAAATGTCCCTTTTAAATGCATGTTTTTGCATGGTTGTCATACTTAGTACATTCTTGTGCTAATCCCATTCTTCTCTACTTTTTACACAAAGTGTAGGTGATTGATGCTTAAAGGATGTCCTGAGTGGTGAAGAGCTTGATAGATGATTCCCAAGCTCAATGAAAGGAATCCTTAAAGTTCAAGGATCTCCTACTTATGTCTTTAATGTAAAGTATTTAAAAATTGTATAGTTATGTAATGTGTCTTATGGGCCGTGCCCCTAATGTACTCTAAAGTTATTGAGTCTAACATTGCAAAGAGGCTTAGAGTCTAAATATGTATTATAACTTATGTTTTATATATATATGATGTGATGTTTCTAGCATATGATGTGCTCTGAATATTTTTAAATTTTCTGCTAAATTTACTATGCGAATGCAATGAATGATATGAGAGGCTTGTCTTAGACCTTCGAGAGGTCGATGACGACGGTTACAATCCAAGATTGTATCCTATCTTCTAGGGTATGGTTTCGGGTTGTGACAAACTTGATATCAGAGATGAGGTTTATGTAGCGGTCTTAGGTTCTAAAAAGTCTCATATTGCCACGTCTAGTAGAGTCTTGTAGCATTGGTAGTGAGTCGCGACACATCAAATTGTACGAGAGGCTATAGGACGATAGAGTTTCCCTTCTTCATCAATCTCATATCGTGCCATAGAACTTAATTCTATAAGATCTCTCTCATATGTTTTCTTGTCCGGTAGTCTTTTAGATGTGATTGCTTGGATGAGATTGGTCTATGCTCGTGGGAGAAAAGGTGAGTTTAAAATGCTTATCTTGTTTTATGGTTTGAATGAGTATGTGTGAAGGTGACACTTGTGCTTATTTGATGATGTATATACTAACTAGGGCGACTTGAAGGGTTAACTAGACTTAGGTAGGGGTATGGGATTCTACTTATGTCTTGCACTAGTTTGCCTTGATGGAGACCTTAGGATGATAATACTATGTATGTGTATGATGATAAATGTGAATTTCTTTATGAGATGATCTCTATGTCTGTAAACATGTAAATAGCCTAGTGTGCTAAAGATATGGGGTTATCCATGCATGAAGGTTATAGATGAGTGGAGTATGGTGCTAATTGTAGTTCTTGTTTGGTTACTTGGTCTAGTGAAGTTATGGAGCTTTACTTGATCATTGCACATGTTAACTCTACGGGGATTATGATTGGTTATCTTGCCTTACTATGTATGAAATATCTCTTATTTGATGATGTGATGCCAATTATGTCAATATATGAAATCTATGTGAAATAGCAAGTTATGTCAAATGATGTATGTCATGATATAGTTAAAGCATGCTAGAAGTTATGAAGGTTAAAGTGAATTCTCTTAGATTGTTGTATTCCTATATGTTTTGTATGATGGTATCCAAATACTAGGATTTGAACTTGGAGTGTACAATAACTACCTATGGAAGCATGCTATCCTATGAAGGTATGTGATTAAAAGTGTGCATTGTCTCCCTTTGTATATATGTGGTACTTGATGAGTTGCTAGTATAAATTGGAGTCTTTTGTAGAGACTTGAGTTGAAAATATAGTATGCATGCTTATGAAGAATGAGTTGGTAAAACTTTGTATCTTATATTTCCATGTCGGTTCCATCAAATGTCTAAATGTTGCACTTTTGGGGATATTTGGAAGCATGTTCACTGTAAAGACTGGGCAACTTATTGTAACATGTTTGGAGGACCTACTAAATTGTCATTTGATTGGATATTGTTGAAATATGTGTAGAATTTATGAATATAAACATGATAAGGAATGTGGAAAAGAATTTTCGCTATTTAGATTGAAGTATGAGAATCTTATGACATGATGAGTAGTAGAGTTATTTCTAAACTTCTTGTTGTGTTATGAACTTTCTTGTTGTTTTCCACTAATGATGTATGACCTTAGTGTCTATTGCATTGTAGGAAGACCTTATGTGAATTGAATAGTATGATCAAAAAAAAATTGATGGTTGAGGATGATTTGCCTAAAATGATAAGGTTTAGAATGCCTTAGTGTTGCTAAATTGAATTAATAAAAAATTTCCTCTAAAGTAGCAATCACTTTAAGTGATGAATATGAAGGTTGTGTATTTGAGATCCTCTATATGTTGGGTTAAGTTACTCTTAATTGGGTTTACCCTAATTGGGGATGGTGTTTGAGTAGTGAGATTGTAGAAATCGTCTACATTGTTCTTCTATTCTTACTTGAATTGGAAAATATGAATTCTTAGTAAACTTGTTCATGAAAATAGTCTTGCATAAAGTGAGAATTGCATGATGTATATATGATTGGTATGAATTGATTGACATCATTTTGGAGACATGGTGAATTTTCCAAATAAGCATGAAAGGAAATTTTGGATAAAGTCCATGTTTTCTCATATTGACTTGCATTTTAATGTTATAATTGTGAAGTTGACTTCATGAGGTAAGACACGGAACTTGGTAATAGTCACTTGTGGGGTAAATTATTTAAACTTGTAATGGAAGTTGAGTCTCTTTTACCATGAAATATGTTGACTCTCTTGAAAATTTAGTGACTTGATGAGTTGTAATGCAAAATTGTAGACTCATTCTTGAAAGGTGAAAGCATGTTTTGCGAAGTGTACATGTGTGTGCCTATGATTTGTGCTATTTTTCCAAAATGAGGATTACTGTAAGGGTGACTATTATGTTAAGAAAAGAAATTTGTGTAATGACTTCCTATTTTGTTGTGATGTACTTGGTGTGACTTGCCATTTAGACTTCACTAAGAATAAAATTATATGCATGTGTTGGCTTGAAAGTTGAGATTACTCATTTTTAAAGAAATTGACCTTGTGCTTGGCTAAGGTGTGAATTCATGATACATGTAAATGTGTTGAGAAGAAAGATATTCCTCCATGTACACCACTAAGCATGGTATGGTTGAGTATGACCTTCATGGCACTAGGTCTAACTAATGAAGATTTTTGTTAAATGAAATTAACTCAAGTATATGTGCATTGAAGTATGAGTGCCTACTTGTTTTGAATTTTGTTGAAATCTGTCTGTATGTGGTTTTGCAACATGATATATTAATGAATTAAGGTGTAATAACCATGTTATGATGAGGAGAAGTATTTTCCTCCTATGAACATGATAATAGCCTCTTTGATTACTGCATTAAGGGTGAGTGAATTGAATTTTTGCTTGCTTGTGTGCATTGAGTGCTAAATGGTGTAAAGTTGTGTTCCTTTTAAACTTTGGTACATTAAATTCTATGTGATGATGTTAATACTTACATGAAATGCACTAATATGCATTGAAATCCTTGTTGTGATTAAAGTGTCCTAAGTGTCATTCAAGGACGAATGTTCCCAAGTGGAGGATATTGTAAGACCCCAAAATGAGATAGGGTTTCTAGAGACTAACATTTCATATTAATTTTTTAAGGTCCTAAAATGACTTATAATATGGTTTATAGGCAGTGTGTAAAGGTTGAAGTGATTTGGAAGTCAAACGTCAAGGGTCGACCGAAACGTTCGACGACTAAGTCACCTAAATGCCTCGTATGTGGTTCTATGTGATTATGTGTGATTCATGATGTTAATAAGTATTTAAATGGTTTATAATTATGTTTAAATATAGTATATGAAGTTTCGTGAAGTTCGGAGGTCAAACGCCCAAGAACGTCCAAGGCGTTCGAAAGATAGCCCCTAAGACGTTCATCGTATGTCATGTTGGGGTTATGGCTGTTTGAACGTCTTGTAGGTGTTTGTTTTGGATGAAATTTATGTGGAAGGTCTATAACATGTTAAGGATTGTAATAGAGTTGGAAACGTCCGGGTATGACTTCTAAATGTCCCTACAAGAGGCCCCAAAAGAAGGACCCAAGGCTGCCTAAGACACTGCCTGTACAGTGTCCCTTGACGGACCCAACAACGGATCTTTGGTCCCCCAACGGCCCATCGAGCAGGTCTCGTCAAAGGGGACTTACCTTGGATAGGTCTTAATCCAAGATTTTGGCTAAGTCTCAGGCGACGGAGGCCATGACGCCCCGTTAAGGCCATGACGCTTCGTCGAGCCCCTCGTCGAGCCTGGCCTGCAAGTTGGGAGTCTGCATTCTGTCAATTAAAGGGGTGAATGGCAAATTCACCCACGTCTTAAACTGACTATAATAGGTTTATTTAGTTAATTTTAGGCGTATATAAGTCTTCTAAAACATGATCAACCAATTCGCAAATCCTCTCACATGTTTTAAGCCTTTCCCCTCCAAAATATTCTCTCTAGAACCTCCATGGTTTTTGCAGCTCAAGAACAACTTGTAGATTGGATTCTCATGGGTTCTTCATCAAGTTTTATAGGTCTTCATGAATATTAAGGTATGGTGATCTTCATCTCTAGTTATCTTTTCATCTAGAGAGCCATTCTCAAAGATTTCAAAGAAGAAAATTATGATCAAAGTCCTTCTTTTTTAATCTAGCCATGGGTTCTTTCTAAAAAGGTTTTGAACGATTGAATCATGAATAATGGAAGTTAATACAATGGTTTTAACATGAATTTTACTCCAATTTCATGATGAACCCATGCTCCTTCACTAAATGATTTAGCCTTGCATGGGCTTTGTGATCTTGACTTGTTATCGATGAATTATGATTCCATTACGTTGAAGTGATTGTATATGCTGTTATTTACATGAATGTATGTTGAATTGATGTTGAATGATCCATGAGGATCAATATATGAAGATTTGGGCATGTTTAGCCTAGTTCCTATAGTTCACTTAACATTGGCTTCCTTATGATCTAAAGTGAATTTCGATTAACTTGTGGTTCTTGTAGCTACTGTTTTAGGTTAATACCATGATTGAATTGTGGATATAAATCATGTATGACCAAAGTAGAGAAGGCTTGGTTTGAATTAATCTAGGTCCTTCTTGTCTATGGAGTTGTAACTTGTGATCTTGAAGTTAGGTTAGTCGCTATAGGAATTGATTATGGTTAATGTCTACATCTGCTGCCCATAAAGAAATATGAGGATGAATTATATGTAATTAATACAATATGGGTCAATTCATGATAGGTTGAATATAATTAGCCTATGTAAACTTACCTTCCATGAACTCCCTATATGAAGCATGCTTATATCGACCTTAATGGCAAATTGTAGTAGTGTCTCATCTAGATTATGATTTCATTAGCTACTGCCTTAGGGTGATATGATTCATGAAATATGACCTATAATCCATATGAATGAAATTGATTAATGATCTATGTTCTTCTACTTTCCTTGTATGTTGATATGTTGTATTATGTTATGGTATAATCTTGTAGTGACTTGTACATGGTTTCTTATATGTTTAAAGTACATTTAGCTATTGCCATATATATGAATTATTGATAAACAAGGTGTATTGATCAATGAGGATCAAAGGTTGAGGAGTTGGTAAGAATGCCTATTTCCTCTACTCTTCTACTTCTCTATTCTTTACAGAAATGTTGATGAAGCCTTGTATGGCATTGTGTGGTATGGTCCACTTATGGTGGCAGTGTTTACTTTATTGTCATTATATATGTGTTGACCATGGCCTTGAAGGCAAATTGATGAACTTATGAATATGTGCTTAAGATGATACTATGAGAAGCTTATGCCTACTTTCCTATTCTAGTTGTGAATTAGATTGTGTGGCTATTGTTTGAGCATGAGTATAAACATGTTAAGGTAAAGTATAGGTGCTTCCATTGATGTGTTAAAAAGGTTAATAGTCCTTACCTATGTACCCCTTATATGATAGTGTAAATAGCCAAAGTTAGGAGTCTTGATTACATTGTATATATTGTCTTGTCTCCTATGCTATTATGTGTTGTGTGCTAGGTGATTGGAAGTGTAATGTGGTCTAATAGGGTGGCTGACTCAAGAAGTTATTGATAGCCATTATGTGATTATTTTGGTCAATGTACACACACTCTCACTTACATGCATGTTACAAGTAGTATAAGTCATTGTGTCTAAATGAAAGGTAGTTCCCATATTCACTAGTGTCTACTACTATGCATAATAAAGTGATGTTTATGAAAGTATGATTTGTATTCCCTTACTAGGATGACTTGATAGGTGTACTAGTATGGGCAAGGGTATGGAACCTTGTCTATACATTGCACATGTGTATCTTGATATGATAGTTCCTAGATTTGGTTTCTATGTACATGAAGGATGAATGTATGAACATGTTATGAATATGATGTATATGATATGATGAAGTATGAATGTGCATAGTATCTTAGTAGGTTTATATGAAAGGATTGCTCATATAGTTATGCCTATAGACTTATGCATTGATATATGAACACGTGTGACATTATGTGTTTCGTGAAAGGTTTGCTAACATCTATGTATACACTCACACACATGGATGATCTAGTTAGTGAGAGGGGCCTTGCTAGGGGTGCCCAAGAATACTCCAAAACTAGATAGGTGCTTGAATATGCTATAAGCATATGAATGATGAATATCCTAAGCCTATGTTTTTATAAATAAAGGTAATAAAGACTTTTCAATAAAGGGAACTTAGCTTAGAACCGAGTGAACTTGACATTGAGAGGTGTTGACTTTCCTTGGAGGAGGATTCACCATTTGTCCCTTATAGAGTGTTGACTTACCTTAGAGTAATACTCACCTATGTACCCACATGAGGTTGACTTTCCTTGAGGAAGATTCACTCATGTTTTCTTATGAAGTGTGGCCCCAATTACCAAATGGTATGTAGAGGGAATACCTAAATCTTAGTTCCATAAACTATGCTTGCCACATAGGATCTAGCAAAGTGAATTCACTTAGGATGCTAGAATATATGTTAATGTTCTACCTTGGCTAGGTAGGAACACCTTCCTTTGGTGTAAGGCTCTACAACACCAAATTCCATGTTTAGCACCCATGGTCTTAGTGTCGGTTAAGGATATGGTTTCCCTAAAGGTAAAATGGACAATGGAATTAATTGAATAGGATCCTAACTAGGAGGACTTAAGGCAAGTTACTTAGGATAGGTGGAAGTAATGAACCCATCTAGTCATTGGACAAGTGACTCCTTAGGAAGCCTTTGCAAGGTACCCTAATGCATATGATTATGTATGTGTCCTTTATGTATGATATTGTAGTCTTGGTTTGACTAGGTTTATATTGCACTATACTTATATGATGGCATGTGTTGTCTTGTGTAGATGCTATGTATGGTCTTATCTTGTGTTCCTAAGGTGATACATTACACCAAGTATCCTTAAAGGATTACTTGGAAGACTAATGAATTAAAAGAAAGAGTTAATGTTAAGAAGAGTGAGTTCACAGTAAAGTGACCTCAAATGGGACATAAATTCTATAAGTGCTTTTCTATGATGTTTGACCTTTGATTGTGTTTCTATGAAGTATGAAAATGATATAAATGCTATTGCTTAAAGGTTTTATGATGATTTACTAAAAATGGCATGAAGTATGATTTCAAAGAAAATGTCCCTTTTAAATGCATGTTTTTGCATGGTTGCCATACTTAGTACATTCTTTTGCTAATCCCATTCTTCTCTACTTTTTACACAAAGTGTAGGTGATGGATGCTTAAAGAATTTCCTGAGTGGTGAAGAGCTTGATAGATGATTCCCAAGGTCAATGAAAGTAATCGTTAAAGTTCAAGGATCTCCTACTTATGTCTTTAATGTAAAGTATTTAAAAATTGTATAGTTATGTAATGTGTCTTATGGGCCGTGTCCCTAATGTACTCTAAAGTTATTGAGTCTAAGATGGCAAAGAGACTTAGAATCTAAATATGTATTATGACTTATGTTTTATATATATATGATTTTCTAGCATATGATGTGCTATGAAAAGTTTTAAATTTTCCGCTAAATTTACTATTCCAATGCAAAGAATGATATGAGAGGCTAGTCTTAGACCTCCGAGAGGTCGACGACGCCGGTTACAATCCAAGATTGTATCCTATCTTCTAGGGTATGGTTTCGGGTTGTGACAACACCAACTTTACACCATTATGCACTCAATGCAACACAAGCAAGTAAAACATCTACTCACTCACTCCTCAATGCATCAAGAACATAGGCACTTTTCATGTTCATAGGAGGAATATCATTCTCCTAATCATAACATGGTCTTGACATCTTTTTTCATTTAAGATCTCAACACGTAGTACTCTTTTAAAGCACATGTAGGCAGATTCAACATTATCACTCAAGAGTAAAATAAACAATTCATACTCCATGCACATAGATCACGAGCAATGTAGATCAACACGGATCCTGATTATTTCGACATAATACCTTTTAAGTCATGCTTAACATTACAATGTTTTGTTATGTTTAAGGAGGAATGTCCTTCTACTTAACATACACACATGTAATAATGAGTTCATACACAAGCAATGCAGAAAGGTCAATTCATTTTAAAGAGAACTTCTCCACTTTTAACCAAAGCATGATCATACTTTCTTCCTAATGAAGTCAAAATGGTAACTCACACCACACTCCTCACAACAATCAGAATTTATTGCACATAGTTTCAAGTACTAGCATGACACTAGTTTCCATAAATATGCACCAATTAGGAAAATTTTTGCAAATTGTAGGCACACATCAAGAACATAAGCTACAAACACTATCACTTCTAAAGAGTGAGCCTAAATTAACACTTACCAAATCACAAAAGTCAGACATTTTCAAGAGACTCATCATGTTTCATTTAAAGGAGACTCAGATTTCTTATTGATGGCCTAAAACACCACACATTTTAAGTGACATCAAGCATGCTTCTTACATAACCTCATGAAGTCAAATGCATATGTAATGATCACCTTACAAACAATGCATAACATGTCACATCCAGGGAGACCCCCAAGAAGTAACCGACATCGTTTTCCTCGGAGAGGATTTAGACTAGCCTCTTAGCATTCGTCATTACATATCATAGGTTAAAAAGTGCAGAAAATTAAAACTTTTCATCTACATCTACTTTATGAGATTCACATAGACCTCTCGCTTACACATAATATATACATTGGGAGTTTACATAGACTCCTCACATAGGAAGCTTATATAGGCTTCTACTTTTATGTAATGTATACAATATACAAGATAGAGTCTAATAGAGATGTCTCACATAAAACCATCTAAGTCCAAATAGAAAAATACGGGCATAGCCCTTACACAAATGTATAATTGCCACTTAGGGATTACAACAATGTCTTGAACAATAAGATTGAAACAAATATCATCAGACTATAGCAAGTCACATAAGTAGAATGAGAAAAGGCACCATCCTCAGATCTTGAGGACATAACCTCACTTTGAGAAATCATGCAAGCCATCATACAAGCCTTGCTTGCAAAGTGGTCACGATCCCTTCAACGAACGAAACGTAAAATGTGTGGAAAAAGGGAGAAATAGGGGTTAGCAGATCACTTGTACTATGTATGGAAACATATACACACACAACTTAGAAATCATGCTAAAAAGGGACATTTGAAAAAGTCATGCCAAGTTACTTTGAAAAGCCTTATGTACAATCAAAGAACACATATGAGACAATAATAATCTATTCCTTATGATCCAAGCATATTCAACACAAGACCAACATACACAAGCTAAGGCAAGGCAACATCTGTATAGTATAATAGAGTTCATAGCCAATACAACCCTACCATCATATAATAACCACAAAGCATGTTCATGAGATTATAGAATTAGAACATAAGAAAAACCCTTACCCATAACCCCTTTCCAACCCTACTTGTGCAATGGTTAAGTGAAGCCCCACATCTTCACTCAACCAAGAAAACTAACCAAAGGATCATGAATAACGTTTAACTTCACATAAGATAACTCCATGAGTATTCATCACCACAGTTAGAAACATAGACCATTAACATTTAAAATCAACATAATCATATCATTCATTTCGTAAGAGCATATGAACATAAGAATCACTTCCTAGGATTCCCCTCAAGGCCAACTAGTGCAATATATAGGTAGAGTCCTATACCCCTACCTAAACTACGTCAAACACCTAAAGTCCTCCTAGTTAAATGTAAACTTTATTACTTCATTTTTTTACTTTTGGGAATACTTGACTTAACCGACATACACCACATGAGCTAATATCGAATCCGATGTCATAAACCCTACACCAAAAGAAGGTGGACTACTTCCAAACGAAGTACCAATACATGAACATAACATCTAGGTGGATCCACTAGCTAGTATTCCTATGGGGACAACATAGTTCAAGAACTAGGAGATGTTCTTGAGACCCTCTTTATGCTACATGTATTATAGTCTCCAATATCATGAGTACAATAGTGAACCTACCTTCCCTATTTGGGAAGGGACACTCCTCACTACTAGTTCACTAAGTGCTAAGCTAAAGTCCGTCTTGAAATGTCCTTCTTTAGCAATCATAACTTAGTTTAGGTCATAGGAGTATAGATCCTTGTTTAGTCATAGTCAGTATATCAATAGGAATTGCATGAGAACACCTTTCATTACAACCCTCACTTATGAGATTAGCACATTAACATCATCATATCATAGTAAAGCACATAAGTACTTCATAACAAACCTTATATAATTACATCTTAAGCATAACCTCAAAATCACATAATAAAGAAAATTCAATTACATCATCATACAACACATACTAAATCAAACTACAAGACATACTTCAATTGAACTTCATCACCAAGTACAAGCCATCATAATTGTAGTAATGGTTTAGGACAATAAAGACTTACCCAATCTCCTTTAGAAGTCATCATCATGGTCTTACCATCAACAAACCAATTCCATCCAAATTAGGTGCAATAACATCAATCAATAGTAATTAACACAATAAATAAGTCAATTGCATCATTACAAGTCAATTCAACACTAGTTCGTAACCTAGGGTTAGGGAATTGAGGTCAATTCATGATCTATTCCTCATACTAGGTTAACTCATAAAGAACTAGCATAATTGAATCATAATACATCATAATCTAGGCATAATAACCAAAACAAACCATATATAATACAATGTAGAAGATCAAATTCGTATTAGGAAGAAACCCATATGAAATCATCTTTTTGAAAACCAATTTTGGAAGAACCCTTTGGGGAAAGGATTCTGAAAGGTGAAGATTTCTCATACCTTGTTATTTGTTGAATATTGACGGAGAAAAGAACCCTTTTTGCTGCCTTAGAAACCTTAGACTTTGGTCTTCTATGGAATTTCCTTGGGAGAGAGAAAGTAGAGAGAAGGAAGAGCAATTTGGTTTGGGAATTTGGAAGTTTTAGGTTGAGTTTAGGCTTAGGGTAGGTTATATAGTTAATTAACTAACCTAATTAGCTACCCCCTAATCACTAATTAAACCTCTAACTAACTTACAAATTAAATCAGCCAAATAAAACTCACCTGCGAATTTCATAACTTACCTAAGAGACCCCGATCTACGGTATGTAGGTCAGTCAAAGACCATGCCCCCCAACTGTCCTGCACCTCCGTCGTTTGCGACAGAGAGTTGCAAAATTGACCTTTTTGGAAAATGGTTAACTGAAAATCGATGGAGGCATCGACGCCTCATCGATCAGGCCACGCATCGTTTCCTTTAACCGTCGATGGCTACTGCCAGCACTGCCTTATTTGGCAGGTTTGGGTAAAAATGAAAGGGTCCTCCTCAAGGACCCTTAGGTTTGTCCTTGGGGAGTCTTACCCGGACGTTTCGACCCTAAACCTACCCTTATATGTTTTAGACACCTTTCCGCCTAATTTTATCCATTTCTGACTCTTAAAACCCCATGAAATAGGCTAAGGCGCACTAGCACTTTTTTGACTAGTCTCCGGACGTCATGGATGTTACTTGACGTTTTGACTCTAAAACTTCCTTATTGACTTTAATACATTAATATTGACCTTAAAACAGTGTTACAAAACATAGACGCTCATGTGAGGCTCTAGATTAGGTTTTGGACTTTCAGAGTGTTGCATTATCCCCCCTTAGGAACATTTATCCCGGAATGACACTAAAATCTTTTAAAGGGAAAGGATAGACTCAAAAATAGATGTCCAACAAACAATAGCATATAAAATATGAGTTACAAATCAAATCAACATAACAACATGGCATTTACACAAATTAACTCAAAGCATCAATTACAACACATAAGAGCTCAACATCACAACATGAGGAACTACTTTCTCAATAATAACATAAGCTCAACATAACATTAAAGAGTTACTTATGCCAAGATTTCATTCAAAACATATCAACATGCTCAATCTCATATCATATAGATAACAACATACCAAATACACAAATAGGTGCAAATTTAGCAAAAGAGCATTTTATATGAAACTTCAGTTTAGTAAAACCTTTATCAGGAATATGCACATTTTTGACACAATCAAATTAGATTTATTAATTACTTTCATTATTAATAGGAATAACTAACCTTAATAAAAAAAGAGATGAGGGTAACGAGACTTCATGTTGGCCTCGACCTCCCATGTTTCTCTCTCAACTAGGTGGTTTCTCCGTAGGACTTTTACGAAGTCCACCTCTTTGTTCCTCAATTTCTTCACTTGACGATCAAGGATTTCCACCAGAACCTCTTCATAGGAGAGGTTCTCATCCACGCCTAGACCCTCAATAGTAAGAATGGACTAGGGATCACCGATGCACTTCTTGAGCATGGACAGATGGAACACCGGATGAACCGAAGCTAGTTCACTAGGTAATCTCAACTCATAAGAAACTTTTCCAACCCTTTGCAAAATATCATGGGGACCCATATAACAAGGACTCAACTTTCCTTTCTTGCCAGACCTCACCACCCCTTTCATGGGTGAAATTTTTAGATGCACCTTATCATATGAACTTTCTTTAAAGTTCTATAAATCAATTCGGGACCAAAGAGTGAATACTCGCCTACTTCAAACCATCCAATCGTAGATCTACATCTTCTAACATACAAGGCCTCAAAAGGAGCCATCGATATACATGAAATCAATTACACAAGCTCTACGCATATCTTCTGATCAATGAAGATCCTTGCATAATCCTTCGCCGAGTAGGTGGACTTGACGGGAATAAAATGAGCGGATTTGGTCAACCTATCCACAACCACACACATATAGTCATTTTTCCTTTGAGTCCAAGGCAAACCTACCACGAAGACCATATTAATGTATTCCAACTTCCAAGTGGTAACTTGGATTTCTTATAGTAAGACACCCAACTTTTGGTGCTCAACTTTAACTGGTTGGAAATTTTGATACTTTGCAACAAATTCCGCTATATCTACTTTTAAGTCATCCCACAAAAATACTTATGTAAAGTCATGATATATCTTAGTAGAGCCCATATGAATAGAATAAGATGAACCATGAGTTTCCTTAAGAATCCGATTTCTCAAGTCATTTACATTGGGCCCACACAACCTTTCTTGATACCTCAAAACACCATCCCCCTATGGAGAATGACTCATTAAGCTTACCAAGAACAGATTCTTTCATCTCCATCAATGATTGATCAAAGTGTTGCTTAGACTTCACCTCAACCAAAGACGATTTAGAGTTAGGATGGACCATAAAACCACCACTCAGAGAATCTTCCAATCTAATACCCAAACGAGCCAACCTATGCACATCTTCACTTTATCTTCCTTGGCTCCCTCTACATAAGACAAACTACCCATGGTCATACGACTTAGAGTATACGCAACCACATTGGCTTTGCCGGGGTGGTATAGAAAACTCATGTCATAATCTTTCAACAATACCAAGCATCTTCTTTGTCGGAGATTTAACTCCTTTTGAGTAAACACATATTGAAGACTATTATGGTGGGTATACATATCAACATGAACCCCATAAAGATATACCATGGCTGCTAACTAAAGATCATGAGTTAGATAATTCTTCTCATGCACCTAAAGTTGTCTAGAGGCATATGCTACTACTTTCCCATGCTTCCTAAGCACACACCCCAATCCCACTTTAGATGCATCATAATATAAGCTTATCTTGCAAGACCGGAGCGGAGGTAAGCTTATCTTTCAAGATTTCGAAGCTTCTTTCACATGCCACCGACCACTCAAATTTCACACTCTTTTGAGTCAAGTGAGTCAAGTAAGTCAAGGAATGGTCATAAAACCATCCACAAGTAAGTCAAAGGTGATGCAATAGATGCAAAACCATCCACAAACCTCTTAAAGTATCCCTCTAGACCCAAGAAACTCATAATGTTGATTAGAGTTGATGGTCTACACCAATTCTTCACCGCCTCGGTTTTCTTAGATCTACCTAAACTCCCTTACTAGAGATTATATGGCCAAGCAACGCCACCGACCTCAACCAAAACACACATTTGCTATACTTAGCAAATAGTTTATTTTCCTTAAGCACTTGTAATACCACCCTCATGTGGTCCATGTATTCAATCTCATTTTTCAAATATACAAAGATGTCGTCAAGAAGACAATGACAAATGAATCTAGGTAACTTTGAAAAACTCTATTCATTATGTCCGTAAATGCAACCGGGGCAGTTGTGAGACCAAATGACATTACTAGGAACTCATAGTGACCATATCTAGTTAGAAATGGAGTTTTTGGTATATCCTCACCTTTCACCATAAGTTGGGGATACCCCGATCTCAAGTCAATCTTAGAAAAGTAGCTTGGCCCTTGGAGTTGATCATACAAGTCATCAATCCGAGGGAGATGATACTTGTTTTGAATAGTGATTTATTGAGTTGGCGATAATCAATTTACATTCTAAGGGACCCATCTTTCTTCTTCTCAAACAGTATCGGAGCACCCCATGGAGAAATACTACGTCTAATGAAACCTTTATCTCGTAAGTCCTTGAGTTGAGCATTCAACTCTTTCAATTTGTCCAGAGCAATACAATAAAAAGGTATTGAAATAGGGTTTGTATCTTGTAGCAATACCATACTAAAATTAATTTCCCTCTCTCCGGGAAGATCTATAGGGAAGAACTCCGGAAGTTCCTTCACTATGGGGACTAACTCAATGGGAGGATTTTTAGAGTCGAAATCTTTGACTCCTGCAATATATTTTAAACACCCTTTTTAGATCATCTTACAATGCTTTAGATAAGAAATGATACGACCTCTAGGAATTAAATTACCCCCTTTCCACTCCAAAACAGGGTCATTAGGAAAATTGAACTTGACAATTCTCATCCTACAATCTATGGAAGTAAAACAATCATGAAATAAATTGTCACACCCGGAGAGCATACCCTGGATGAGACAGGCGTCGTCGTCCTCTCAGAGGACTCAGACAAGCCCTTATCATTCGTCATAACATGTGATCAATAAAATTTGTGAAAAAATTAAAACTTTTAACATACTAATGAAGTATACTTAGACTTTTTACTAAAGATTCATAAAACTATACGATATTCTAGAACTGTCTCACATATATATAAACCATCTAAGAGTGCAAATCTGGACTTAGCCAATAATAGTCAATATTCCATATATGCCTTAATACAAAAGAATCCAAAGAACATAAATGGAAATCTAATATTCTTAAATTCTTCTAATGTCTTCATAAAACTGGAAAATGAAAGATAATCGACCTCCTTAACTTCAATGGCCGGAACCTACAGTTGTAGTACTATAAAGTAATGGGGTTAGTACGCCACATGTACTAAGTATGGATATGTGCACATAACACTTAAGGACATGTTAACATTTCATATTCAATAGATCATATAGACACAACATAGAAAACAGTTACCAATGACCTCATCCCCAACCTACAAGTGCAATGGTCATGTGAAGCCTCATAACCCCACACATCCAATTAGATAAGATAGGAGACAATAAATAAAACCTTGCTTCATGTACTTGTAACATAAGTAGTCATCACCTCATATAACAATATAAGCAAATAACATACACTACAAGAGAAAAGGTTTTTAGCGAGGGGAAATACGGTCGTTAAAAGTCTAGATCCGGTCGCTAAATGTCAATAACGACCGGAATAAATCTGGTCAACGCTGGTCGTTAAAAGCTCCATCGTTAAAAGTCAACGACCGGATTTCAATTCAGTCGTTAAAAGTACTTCTGACGACCACCTAAAATCCGGTCATTTAAGGTCCTTTTTAGCGACCGAATTTTCCCTCGATACAAGTTCTTTTAATGACCAATATTTCTTTTGTTAATTATATGCTAGTTTCAACACTAATACTATTAAAGACTAAATTTTCTGCAGCTAATGGTTATTTCAATATTTTATTATAAACTAATTGTGAATTAAATGAGGTTTAGAGATCCCATTTTCATTTGCCATCATTAAAATACTTTTACTAGTGAATAAGATTAAATGTTTAAGAAACAAAAACACTCTAAAATAATATATCCTAAATAATTGAATCACTATATAAAACTTCAACGTTAATACAAAGAACAAAGTAAAGAAAGATATATCATATTCAAGTTTTTTGTGACATATCTTTATCAACTCTTAAAAGAAGAATTGCAACATATGTAAATAATAAGATATCGTCTATAAACCACCCCTATCCAATGTGAAAGCCCTCTTGAAGTTCAAGTTTCAATGAACATTGTTTAAAAGATACAAAACCTGTTTCAATGTGACTGCTAAGCCTATAATTGTATGATTGTGAGGACCACCTCGAAGCACATAAAAGACTTCCTGGTTAATTTTCTCTTCATAGTTTTACAACACCTTTACAAAGAACCCAAAACAATATTTTCATTAAATCATATACTGGATGATACATGTCTTATATTATCTAACAAAGAAGAAGAGAGCTTGAAATCAGATCTTATGACTTGATGACTAGATATAATATCAACGTTTTAGCTAAATGCAGTGTTCAAATACTAACCTTCTTGCCTTGCTTGTTAACCTCCTTCACACCTTTCCTTAGAAAATCATGGCAGCACGAGGTCCACGAAGGGACTTGTGGGTTGTGGTTGTCACAAGATCTGCATAATCAAATGATGATGGGGTGACTCCAGCTGTAACTTACCCACTAATGTGTGCCACATTGACAACAAGATAGCTTTTTGCTTGTCACAAACCTGTAATATACACCGGAGACAGGAGTTCAATTTTGTTCCATCGAAAATGGCTTAAATAGATCAAAATAACTAAAGCAACTACTGTTTTATAGTCTTGATGGAGATTACTTTTCAGATTCATGCATATACACTAGCACCAGCAACAATCAACTTTGGCCTAAAGAGGATGGAATAACAAAAAATAAGAGTAAAGGAGAAGGTTAAAAACAAGGTGCATTAGTTATTTCAAAACAAGTAGAAGGCTCGTAGATCTTGAATAATACTTCTTAGTACGGACTAAACATTCTCGTCTCTCCTGCATATGTCCTAATACAACTTGGATGAAATAATCACTTGTACTAAGTAAAAAGAAGGCCTCCACTGTATCTGGTAAACACAATTCAAAATAGTCAAGTACTGGTAGTTTTTGATTTATTGTATGTTCATGAACACCATTTTTACTTTGAAACAATTTAGACTATTCAGATTCTACAATTTGCTTATTGACAAAATATTTACGCTTATAACTCGCCCTATCAAACACTATTTTGGGTTCATGTTAACTGTTGAATTCATATTTGTGTCAGCTTAAGTTTTTCCGTATCCTAAACCACAAGAAAAAAATAGAGAAAAGTAGAAATGACCAAACATTAAAAGATGCAGTTAACATCAAAATATTTAGATCATAAGGATGGTGGAGATTTTGTTCTAAAAATTATCAGATTAACAATCTATTCAAAAATAATTATCATAACACTTCCTTATATAAGCAAGATTACTAAAAAAATGATCAAATCCGTACACAAGATATGATGATGCCAAAAATATGGATACGACTAACAAACCTAAGTGAAAGAACAACAAGAAATAAGAAAAGAAATCTTGATGGGAACTCAAAATTGGAGAAAATACAAAATTGGGCAAAATTAAACATTTCACAAAGCAATTAATAGTTATAATAACAGAAATTTACCTTGAAGAGACGCAAACTTCAAGAACATGTCTGAATATTATTAATCGCAACAAAGTGTAAACGAGTTGAAGTAAGAAGAGAAGGCTGATTTTGTTGTGATGCAATTAAACCAAAGACAAGCAGATTAGTTTTTATAAGTTGGAACAACAGAACAGACCCATGGTTAGTGTATTTCTATTTTATGATTCTTCTCTAACAAACCGGGCTAAGTGTTCCTTATCTTGCTTTGCTGACTTTACTCCGACGTAATAGGTAGAGACCAATTTGCAATTCTCTCACTGTGAACCGGAAGAGGAGCCATAGAGAAGGGATTGGCAAATATACCTAAAACCGAAAGAGAAGTGATTTCCAAATCTCTGTCTTTGCCTTGCTGAAATAACTTAGATTCTCTAACTGAACTGGCATGACTATTCTGCTATTTGTTGAAATTTCTTTTAACCAAAAAGCCGTGAATTAATAAAGAGAGGCAGAGATAAACATTGATTGTATCAATATATTACGGAGCGGTGGGATGGTGGAGAAACGTGTGTTCTGAAAATAATAAAGAGAGGACTTAATTAATTAAGCACCTTATTATTAATATATTAACAACAACGGGATATTAATTTTATTAACATTCACATATTATCCTCTGGAAAGTATTAAACTAAAAATTAACTTTTAGCGACCGAAAAAAATTATGTCGCTATAAAGACACTTTTGACGACCGAATTCATATCCCTTCGTTAAGAATTGGTCGTTAAAAGTAGAATTTCTTGTAGTGATATTCATCATAATGACCAACATCATATAAGAGTAACATCATGTATCATAATCATCATATCTTTCATGCTATCATATTCATAAGAACAATCTCCTAGGACTTCCCTTAGAGTCAACTTGTGCAATGTCTAGGTAGAGTCTTATACCCCTACCTATACTAAGTAGACTCCTATAGTCACCCTTGTCAACGTTCATTTACTTGTCTTTCATTTTACATGAGGGAACATTCGCATTAACCGACATAGACCATGTGAGCTAAACATGGAATCCAGTGTCTTCCCCACACCGAAAAGAGGTGGTCTAGTTCCCAAAGTAGAACCTAACATGACATAGGTGGATCCACTAGCTAGTATCCTATGTTGGCAACATAGTTCAAGAACTAGGAGATGTATTAGAGACCCATAGTTCAACATTACATGATAGCCTCAATCTCATGAAAATCATTGTGAACCTACCTTCCAACTAGGGAAGGGACACTTCTCATATCTAGTTCATCGGTGCTTAGCTTAAGTCCCTTTCTTGAATAACCTTTAAGTTGTATTTTATCATAAACTTATCCTAGGTCATAGGAGATTAACTCATTGTATAACATGATCATAAGAACTTTTAGATTAGATGAGAATTTCCTTTTATCATAACACTTAATATGTTAGATTAACATAACATAATAACCTTGTGTAAAGCATACAAGGGATATCATAACTTGCATTTTTGTATTCTTATCATGATCTCACAATTTACATGTTCATAGCCCAACATATTCACATAGAAACATCATACATTCCTTTTATAATCATAGCATCATAATTATAGGCTAACATAAACATTGAGAGTAATCACACTTAGAAGACTTACCTCTTGCTTCCAAGAATCTTATTCATCATGCAATATTCATAATCATACACAGTGAAATATTCATTAAAATAATCAAGAACAACTCATCAAATCATGTACTAGATCAATGCATAGCGTAGGAGAAGGTAAACGGGTGGTTAAAGGGTTCATTCAAGTCTTAATTCTAATCATAACATTTACACATTATCAATTACCGTAAACAACCCATTCGAAACCATCACATAGAGAAAGATCATGTATCACACGACATTCAAACATTATCAATCAATTACTCAACAATTCGTGCAAAATTGAATATAGAAAATGTTTACTTTTCATTGAAAATAATAAATCTATGATTAGGAAGACAATCCGTTTTGTAGAGTAAAAACCCTAGTATTTGAAGTTACTGAAAACTTATCTTGAAAGGACCTCTTGGGGAAAGGAATTCCAAGAGTGAAAAACCCATACCTTATAGATGAAGAATCCACGAAATCTGATTGGAAACTTCGAGACCTTCTTCTTCTTCCTTAAGCTTTTCTTGTTCTTCAATGGGGTTTAGAAAAAAGAGTGTTCTTGAGAGATTGAGAGAAATTTCGTTTGATCTGAGTTGAGACGTCTAAAAGTGGTCTAAAACTGACCTAATATCAATATATAGTCATCACATGAATTACCCAAAAGACCCTCCAATTAAATGGGTCTTTTTTTAATAAGTTAAATTACAAAAACACCCCTCCTAAATTGACTAAAAATAGGAGAGCATTTGACATAGACAAATTCTGAAAATTTGCTAAGTGTCTCGGGTTTGACCATGAATTTAAATTGATTAATTAAGTTGATAATTTAATTAATTAAGTGACATAGGGTAATTACTAAAGTACCCCTAAGTAACTAGGACCATAACCAACCCGTTTGGACCATCCTAGGTTAGGTACTAGGATGTTTCTTTAGTTAGCTACTCGACTAGTGTCACCCGGTTAGGTCTTAGGATTTCGGGCACACTAGTTAGTTCATTTTTGTTAGTCCTAGTTAGTTATCTAGTTAGGTAAGTTAGGTAGAACCTAGGATTGGTTAGGAAGCTCGGACCCACGTGGCTTGACCCGACGCGTGCCGACCCCCTAACTGCCCTAACCGAATCGGTTGGAATTGGTCGCTTGTCTCTCGTCCGGTAGCACCTGTGTTGCCGTGCACTTTCCTAACCGTGCTCTCTGTAGTTGAACTTGGAAAGTTCACTTGTTGTCCAAGGATCCTCACTATGTCCTTGGGCACTCCTTAATCTACATGATCATTTTAAATGATCATGTGCTATGCTACCTAGGCTTGACACTTGAATGCCTCGTACCTAATGTGTGTAAGCGATGAAAACAAAATTTTTAGCTTAGGGTCTTCATTACAGGTACAATTCCTAAACAAGCTTGTATTGGAGAATTTGAACATCAAAGTGTATTTTAAGTTACTTATGTATACATAGAAATTGGCTAACACCCTTAAGTTAATATTCTCTAACATACTCAATATTACTCAATATTGGGCATTGGGATGCCTATGTACCTCAATACATATTCTGAAAACCTAATAGACTCTTCACTAGACAAGTACATTTTCTGGAAATATCATTTTAAGCATTATTAAATAGATTAAGCTCTAGTCTAAGTCATGGCATTTCCGGAGTGCTACACCAATCCATTCCCAAAATGACATCAAAATCGACCATATCAAGTTCTACTAATTCAACATGCGTAAATCTATTGGGAAACATTATAGTACAATTTCTATATACCCTCTTTGCAAGCATCGACCCACCTACTTGGGTAGTTACCATAAAAAGTTCATTTGGAATATCAGGCAGGATATAATACTTTCTAGCTATCAAGGCAGTAACAAAAGATAATGTAGCACCTGGATCAAGGAAAGCATATACTCTATATAGAAAACTTGTAACATACCGGTGTAACATAGGGAGAACTATCTTGTTCAACCCTAGAGCGAAGTGCAAACAAGCGATTCTTTCTTAGAGCATCAACATTAGAACTAGCTTGAGCTTGCCCACTTCCTTTGTCTTGCCCCTTCAAATTAGGGCAATTTCTAACCTTGTGGCCACTCTTGCCACATCTAAAGCAATTGTCCGTCCCAATAAGGCACTCACCATAATGATTCTTACCACACTTTCCACAAGTTGGCTTCTTACTTGTTGAACTAGAACCCCTTCCTTTTTGAGGCTTAGGGTTAGAGATCCTCTCATCACGAGCCTTGGGAAATTTTGAAGGAAATTTATTAGAGAACCTCATCTTGAATCTCGGCTTGTATTGGATTTCGAACATGCCATTAGAAGAACCACCATCATAAGACTTGACCCTCTCGGCCTCTCTATTCTTCCTCTTTAGTCTACTTTCTTCCACTTGTTGAGAATTAACCATTAGATGAGAGATATTCATATTATCATGAAGCATAGCCGACCGACATTCTTCTACAAAGTCTTCGGACACTCCCATTAGAAAATGACTCTTCTCACCCCTTGGGTTAGACACAAAGGATGGAGCATACATGGAAAATTTAGTAAACTATGAGGAATAGTGAAGTACACTCATACCTCCTTGACGAAGGTGGATGAATTCTTCCACCTTAGCTTCCCTCAACTCCCTATTAAAGAACCTATCAAAGAAATCCCTCTTTAATATCTTCCAAGTCACCAGACCACCTCTTAGTTCCTTATTATCTCTCCACTGTGTATACCAAGTTTGAGCCACATCATTGAGTTGATAGGGCTCAAACTCGGTCGTCTGAATTGAGGTCACACCCATAGCATAGCGAATGTGATCGACCTCATCGAGGAAATCTTGGGGGTTTTCATCCGACCTTTAATCAAAGAACATAGGTAGGTTCATCCTAGTATAATCTTTCAAACGAGATGCGATAGTGCTAGCATGTTGATGAACTGGAGGTCACACCTCTCTATTCACTTGGGTCGTTGCAGCTTGGACTTGAGAATTGACGGCATTAGCTTGAGAGGTCATGGCTTAGGCTAAATTGAGAAAAGCTTCCCTTATCACTCCATCAGTTATCGGTGGTGAAACAACTTGAACATGATCACCAATAGTAGCTTCTTCAAGTGGAGGCACTTGGTTGTCTTGTAAAGGAGATCGGTTATCATTAGCTCCCACATTAAACATCTCTTCATCGGCCCTTATGGCAGCTGCTCTTTGAGTATTCATAAATATAACCACGATAAAAGATATAGGTGAAAGCACACACAATAAGGCTCTAGAGGCATGATTTAGGAGTACAAGAAAATGAGAGTTTCCTAAGCATCACATAGTCTGTCATGCATAAGTGTGGCGCGCTTCACAATTATGAATAAGAATCTACATAGACGTGGTTTAATGAGACATCGACCCTAAGGATATTCGACTTCATGCTCTGATACCAAGTTTGTCACATCCAGGGAGCACCCATAGAAGTAACTGGTGTCGTCGTCCTCAGAGAGGACTAAGACTAGCCTCTTAGAACTTGTCATTACATATCATAGGTTAAAACCAAAAGGAAAATTAAAATTGTTCATCTACATATACTTTCTGACGTTTACTTAGACCTATCGCTTACACATAATATATGTATAGGGATTTTACATAGACTCCTCCCATAGGAAGCTTACATAGTATTCTACTTTTATATCACATATACAATATACAAGATAGAGTCTAATAGCGAAGTCTCACATAAAACCATCTAAGTTTAAATAGAACAATATGGGCATAGCCCTTACACAAATGTATAATTGCAACTTAGGGCTTACAACAATATGTTGAACAATAAGAGTTAAACAAATGTCATTAGACTATAGCAAGTCACATAGGTAGAATTAGAGAAGGCACCATCCTCAAATCTTGAGGACATACCCACACTTGGAGAAATCGTGCAAGCCTTCCTTGCAAAGTGGTCACAAACCCTTCAACGACCGGAACATAAAATGTTTGGGAAAAGGGTGAAATAGGGGTTAGCACAACACTTGTACTAAGTGTGGAAACATATGCACACACAACATAGAACTCATTCTCAAAAGGGACATTTGAGAAAACCATGCAAAGTTACTTTGAAAAGCCTTATGTACAATCAAAGAACACATATGAGACAATAATAATCTATTCCTTATGATCCAAGAATATTCAACACAAGACCAACATACACAAGCTAAGGCAAGGCAATATCTGTATAGTATAATATAATTCATAGCCAATGCAACCCTACCATCATATAATAACCACAAAGCATGTTCATGAGATTATAGAATTAGAACATAAGAAAAACCCTTACCCATAACCCCTTTCCAACCCTACTAGTGCAATGGTTAAGTGAAGCCCCACATCTTCACTCAACCAAGAAAACTAACCAAATGATCATGAATAACGTTTAACTTCACATAACATAACTCCATGAGTATTCATCACCACAGTTAGCAACATAGACCATTAACATTTAAAATCAACATAATCATATCATTTATTTCGTAAGAGCATATGAACATAAGAATCACTTCCTAGGATTTCCCTCATGGCCAACTAGTGCAATGTATAGGTAGAGTCCCATACCCCTACCTAAGCTAAGTCAAACCACTAAAGTCCTCCTAGTTAGATTTCACTTTATTACTTCATTTTTTTACTTTCGGAAACATCTTGCCATAACTGAAATAGAACACATGAGCTAATGTAGAATTAAGTGTCATAAAACCCTACACTGAAAGAATGTAAACTACTTGCCAACATAGTACCAATACATGGACATAGCATCTAGGTGGTTCCACTAGCTAGTATTCCTATGGGGGAAACATAGTTCAAGAACTAGGAGATGTGAATGGGACCCTCTTTATGCTACATGCATGATAGTATCCAATCCCATGAGTACAATAGTGAACCTACCTTCCCTATTTGGAATGTGACACTCCTCACTACTAGTTCATTCGGTGCTAAGCTAGAGTCCCCTTTGAAATGTCTTTCTTTAGCAACCATAACTTAGTTTAGGTCACAGAAGAATAGCTCCTTGTATAGTCATAGTCATTAGCTCAATATGAATTGCATGAGAACACATTTCATTACAACCCTCACATGTGATATTAGCACATTAACATCATCATATCATAGTACGAGGCATATGTACTTCATAACTAACATTATACCATTACATCTTAGGCATAACCTCACAATCACATAATAAAGACATTTCAATTACAACATATACCACACCTACTCAATCTAATTACAAGACGTACTTCAATTGAACTTCATCACCAAGTACAAGCCATCATAATTGAAGTAAAGGTTTAGGACAATAAAGACTTACCCAATCTCCTTCTAAAGCCATCATCATGGTCTTACCATAAACAAACCAATTCAATCCAATAATAGGTGCAATAACATCAATCAATAGTAATTGTCATAATAACCAAGTCAATTGCATCATTACGAGTCAGTTCAACACTAGTTCATAACCTAGGGTTAGGGAATTAGGGTCAATTAATGATATATTCCTCATACTAGGTTAACTCATCAAGAACTAGCATAATTGAATAATAATAGATCATAATCTAGGCATAATAACCAAAACAAAGCATAGACGTTATAATATAGAAAATCAAATTGGTATTAGTAAGAAATCCATATGAAATCATCTTTTTGAAAAACAATTTTGTTGGAGAAAAGTTCCTAGACCTTGTTATTTGTTTAATATTGAAGGAGAAAAGCGCCCTTCTTGCTGCCTTAGAACCCTTAGACTTTGTTCTTCTATGGAATTTCCTTGGAAGAGCAATTTGGGTTTGAGAATTTGGAAATTTTAGGTTGAGTTTAGGCTTAGGGTAGGTTCTATAGTTAATTAACTAACCTAATTAACCACCACCTAATAAATAATTAAACCTCTAACAAACTAACTAATTAAATGAGCAAATTAAAAACTCACCACCAAATTTTAGATCGGACTTACAAAACCCCGATCTATGGTTCGTAGGTCACTCGACTCCCATGTCCCCCAACCGTCCTGTCCTTCGTCGTTTGCGACATAGAATTGTCAAATTGGATTTTCTGGAAAAATTGTTAAGTTATCATAGACAGAGGCTCAACGCTTCTTCGGTTAGGACATGACTCGTCACCTAAAACCGTCGATGGCTATTTCCTGCACTGCCTTATTTTGCAGGTTTGGGTCAAAATTAAAGGGTCATCTCCTTGGGGAATCGTAACCCGACGTTATGACCCTAAACCAACCCTAATATGTTTTAGACACCTTTCCACTAAATTTCATCCATTTTCGATTTTTAAAACCCCGTGAAATAGGTTAAGGCACACTAGCACCTTTTTGACTAGTCTCAAGACGTCCTGGATGTTCCTTGCCGTTCTGACTCTAAAACTTCCTATTTGACTTTTATACGTTATTATTTACCTTATAACAGTGTTACAACCCATATACACTCATGTGAGGCTGTAGAGTAGGTTTTGGAATTTCGGAGTGCTACATAACATAAGGTCACTTAAAACGCACATAACATAGGGAGATCATGCAACTCATACTTATATGCAAAACTCCCATCATAACAAGTTACTAGGAACTCTTTAGTATCAATCTTTAGTGAAAATAGAAGGACAAGATAGAGAAATATAAAGCATTACTAGTCACATCATCATCCCCCATATAGGGTAAACCCAATTAAGAGCAACATATATCAACTTTCAAGAGGTACCACCCATGCATCATCATTCCACTAAGTCTAACACGTAAAGGAAACTCATTAAAATCAAGGTAGTTCATACTACCCAACCACATGAAGCCTTAACTACATCATGAATACATAACTCCATCTTTTCATCAAATCATATAACGCATATTAGGATTCTTAAGGTCCACTACCATGTCTTTCTAGAGATTTAGGGTAACAATCCTCTCTAGCTAAAACCTTAGGGGAAACAATAGAGGAAACATGACCATAAAGGCCTCTTTCTTTTCATTCAACACTAGTTAAGGTAACTTCTAGGTCATTTCAACCCACATCATCACCTTTAGAGGAAACTTCCAACCAACCACACCTAGGTACAACCTAAGCACTTTCTCAAATGGTCATACTTAATGTATATCTTAAAGGAAAACTAACCACTTCAAGTTGGTCAACATCAATCCTCTCATTCTCTTTATGGTTTAAGGGATACATACTGCCCTCCAATCCAACCTTAGGGCAAAACAGAATTCCAACCTATGGAACAAAACCCTTTCTTCCCTTTTCCCCTAAGGACTAGGTTCATAAGGGAACTAATCAACTAGTCATAAGGGTTCTCCCATTAACTAGCATACTCCACAATCACCTTACAACATAATCACACTACCTTCACTACTTAGGATCAAGCCTATACAAAGGGCTCCAATCCATAAAAGGAAACTATATATAACACACACATAAGAAGTGAAAGGTTTGAACCATTACAACTATATAAAGGCAACATGCATCTTTCTCACTATTTATCACATTCAATCAAAGCATTTCAATCCTAAATCATAACATTACATTATCATCATATCAAATCATATAGCGATCATTATTCAAAAGGGAACTCAATTTAACTGTAACAACTATTAAACTGTTATAACGATATCATAGCCATATCATGACATAAATTCTCACATAACATTTCATTTCACATAAATCACATATATAGCCATAAATGGCATCACATCAACATATATTCAAAGTTCTCCTTCACACATACTCAGCAAGCAATAAACAATAGTAAGCATCAAACTCACCTTTTCTCCCTCAAACATTGAGATACCATCAAATCCAAGCAATCACATCTAAAAGACCACCGAACAAGAAAACATAATAGACGAAGATCATATAGAGTTAAGTTCTATGGCAAAACACAAGAGAAGTGAAGAATGTTAAACTCCATCATCTTATAGACTCTTGCTCATAGATGTGTTGTGGCTCACCATGATGAACAAGACTCTACTAGACATGGCAATATCAGACATTGGACCCTAAATTCACTTTTATAGCCTCATGCTCTGATACCTTGTTTCTCACGATCAGGGAGCACCCTCTAGCAGTAACATGGCGTACTTGATCTCTCTGAGGTCTTGTACAAGACCATAGACATCATTCATCACATTGTAATAGGAAATTTAGCGGAAAATTTAAAAATTTTCATATCACATGATATGCTAAAATAATCATTTTATATTAACATAAATAGGTCATAATACATAGTTAGACTCTATATCTCTTTTGCAATCTTAGACTCAACATCAATAGAGTAGAATATGGACACGACCCTTAGCAACATAACATAATTCTAACTAAGCTATTACATAAATTTTAAATAAGAAATTTTACATAGGCAATCCTTGAATCTTAAGTACCCCTTTATTCATCTTGGGAAACATCTATCAAGCCCTTCACTTTAAGAAACATCCTTTAGGCATTCATCACCTTCACATGTGTAAAAAGATGAAGAAGAATGGTATTAGTACAAGAAGGCACTATCTATGGCAACCATGCAAAAACATGCATTTTATGAGGACATTTAGTTAGAAATCATGCAACATGACTTTTTAAAAAATCTTCATCAACATTGGTACAATTACACACTATAGTTCACATACTCCATATCGGCATACACAAGATTCATGACAACGCAATAAGTCACATATATTTTATTTTGATATAGACATGTACAATGGTCACAACCTCACATAAAGCCACATAATTCTTTTAAGGCACATTTATCATTCCATAATGTTATTGTTTCTTTTACCTTAAGTCTTGTACCCCTAAGTAATCCTCTAGTAACAGTTTGTCCAGTGTATGAATAGTCTCCCATTCAACCATCCACACTCAAGTATCACCTTAAGCTCACCAAGGTGAACATGCACATAACCTTCATTAATATCTAACACATATACATATTCATAGATGCATAGCATATCATGACAACACAAACTTCACATATAACTCAATTGAATGCATGAACCTCATATAAGACTCATTCCAACACAACCTACAAGTCAAAACTTCAAACATCGTCATAGCAAGGCAATAGTAAACATATACCTACTCAGACTTCACTTTATTAAACATCAAATGACCTTACTCATAATAGAAATCTAAGCCTACTAGTAAAATGTACATGTGAATCCCCATAACATCGCACATAATTAGCATACTCAGAAAGAGACAACAAGCATACCATTACTTTATTCATCAATATGAAAACTATAGTCAACATACATAGGTAGGACCTTCAATAAATGACAATTAGGACCAACATCATACATATAAGACAAGACCTCATCATATAGTAAATAAAGCCAACATTATGCATCTAAAGTAAGACCTCATCATATGGACACAATAGGAGTCATACTATGCATATTATCATACAAGTATGTCAATGCCATATAGTTGTGCATAACAAACATATACATATACATATACTTATAGAAAACATTCCTAGAACTCCCGTCAAGATTTACTTATGCAGTGCATAGGTAAAGTCCCATACACTCACCTACACAAAGCAACTTCCCTTAGATTATCCTGATTAGGGTTCATTACATTACTTCCATTGTCCATTTTTACTTTTAGGAAATCGTAGACTTAACTGACAATAAGACCATGTAAACTAAACATTGAATCCTATGTTATGGAACCCAACACTGAAAGTAGGTTCTCTACTTGCCAAGATAAAACATTAACATCATGCTAGAATCTGGGTGGATCCACTATCTAGGTCCTATGGGGCAACATATTTAAGGAACTAAGAGATATGTATTGGACCCTGTACATGTAAATTAGCATTAGAGTCCTCATCTCACGAGAAACCATGGGGTGAATCTCTACTCAAGGGGAGTCAACACCTCATGAGAATCTATAGGTGAATCTCCTTCCAAGGGGATTCAACACCTCTCATTATCAAGTTCACTCGGTGCTAAGCTAAGTCCCTTTTTTTAGAAAAACTTGTATTAATATCAATTTCATAAAATAGGCTTTAAGAGTATTGACCCCTCTTATGCTTTGCTCATAGGTTATAAATGAGTGTTGTCCTTTTATCAACCTAAATCATGTGAGAAAACCTTTCACGTGGACATAGCTTAATCAAGTCCAATCTTATTTATAGTACAATTGAGAAAACCTTTCAAATAACTCTACTTACTAGGTGTCACACCCAGATCCTAGACCCCAGATGAGACCGGTGTCGTTAACCTTTCAGAGGTCGTAGACAAGCGTCTTCTTAGCTTTCATCACAATCATACAGTTAAATTTGTGGAAAATTTAAAACTTTTTAATATTTATTGAAGTGTACTTAGACTTCATATAACTGCATAAAAGTAATATACTAACAAGCTCAAACTAAAGAAATCATGTATCAATAGATTAAACAATTGAAATGAAGAATCATAATATTAGTAATAGTTTGCCAACCGGCCTTAATATAAATGCTTGAACAAATGCTTGAAAGAAACGCTAGGGACAACGTCCACTATCTATGTCTAATGTACTAAGCTAGAAAGCGTAGGCATCCTCTAACTCAAGAGGACCTACAAAAGTCTGGAGATCGCTAATCCAAACCACCTCAACGAATCTTCAATCTTCTCGAGAACCTGCACCTATAAAAATAGTAATAGTATAGGGGTTAGTACACACTTGTACTAAGTATGGGTGTATACACATAAACAACAAGGACTATGCATGATCAAGGAAAGCTCTTCCTATAGCAACATGCCATTTCTGGAAAGTACTTCACTACACTTTCCTAATTCGTTATTTATGAATCATGCTATGAATATGACATATTTTCATGCATTTAAAGCACACAACTCATTTTCTATATGAACATAAGACCTTGGAATCATGAACATAATTATAGAACAACTCAAGCAAAAGTTATTATTTTTGCTCCCTTAGGTCGAGAGCTCTCTTTCCCAGCCTTAGTTTATTTTTCAGTCTTTTCTTCTTTTTGTTGTGTAGTTAAATGATCTCCTTTTGATCCTATGTTTTAATTACAAGTGAAATTATTCATTGTAGTCCCATACCTACAATGAATCGAGTAAGTAATCCAAATGACTAAGGAAATGATTTGGCTACCTTACTCACAAGTTAGATTTTTCATTCTTGTTAAATTGGTCATGAATGTATTTATAAGCCAATCTTTATTGGCTATGCCCATTATTTGATTATTTGCATAATATATAGGTCTTGGGGCATATATTCATACTCCAATATTGGCATAAACTAATAACTATTAAGACTTCATTCTTATCAAATACTGATGATTGATATTCTTATGCTTTTGCTTACTTAGTTCACTTTGAACTTACATTTCTTCTTCTTTGATCTGCTGTTCACTTTGAACATGCTAAATTCTTTCTTTCTTACTTTCATAAAGAATTCTTTAACATTAACTGATATAGATCATGTGAGCTAACATGAATTTCAGTGTCTTCCCCACACCGAAAAGAGGTGGTTCACCGGCTAAAGTGAAAACGAGTCCAGTGTATTCCCTACACCGAAAAAAAGGTGTTTCACCGGCTAAAGTGTAACCGAATGCAATGTCTTCCCCACACCCAAAAGAGGTGGTCCACGGCTAATGTGAAACCGAATACTTTCTTGAGTATCTAACTGACATAGATCATGTGAGCTAACATGAAATCCAGTGTCTTCCCCACACCGAAAAGAGGTAGTTCACCGGCCCAAGTGAAACCGAATAATACCTAGCATTCTTAGGTGGATTCATCCACTAGCTAGTTCCTATGCTTGCAACATAGTTCAAAGACTAGGAGACTTTGGAGACCCTGATCCACATTGGTGGTGATGTCGCCTCATGAGGCTTACATGTGCTAGCACAAGCTCATTGCTAGTCTATCGGTGCTTAGCTCAGATTTATTATATTTTACAAATTTTAGAGTTGACTCAAACATTATGGAAGATAGCTTCTAGTATGAGGTATACTTAGCTCAATGGATGACTGGTCATCCCTTTCTTTACTTGATGAATGTGAACTTAATTCTTACATTATCATCATGGTGCGAGTGAGATATGTCTCACGGCTTCTAACACCCTCTTATGTGACTAACTTTGACATAATCGTTAAAGTTTAAGTGAGACTTGTCTCACTCCCTTTAACACCCTATATTAGGTCAATTTCATAATTTATAAGCTTTTAGTTATTTCATTACTCACCTTATCTTGTTCAACGTTAATTGATAGTCTTGTACCATTATTAATGAAAGTTATAATGACTTACTCAATGTGCAACTATGTTCACAATGTTCATTTGGATAGGGTATGTTGGGACTTTTCCCAATCATTGGCATACCCTTGGTTATGAGTTCATTGAGTTAAGATTGGTATGAATTTACATATTTTGGAAATAATGTTGTTGGCCAATTTGTTGGCATAAATCAAACTATAATATTATAAGTAGTCAATTCAATTACTTCATGAATATATTATAGTAATCACATCATGTTAGCAAGCCAACTTTTAACCTTTGATTACCCTATAAGAACAATTCAGTGAATGACTTATAACAATTTCATCTTCTCGAACACAATTAGTCATTACAACATTTATTATCTTATGTAAATAATACCCTAATCATATGGATCTAACCATTAGGTCTCATACTACATTCTCAATCACAAAAACATATGAATAATGATCAGTTAGCACCACATACCAACAACATGCTCGAGATTTACATTAAACATAATACTAGAATCGGAAATAGGAAGAACTAGGGAGATGAACATGCGATTCACTGGGAACAACACTAGTTTCACATTTCTTGAATTCAACACGTTTGAAAATCCTCCTGGGGAAAGGAATCCAAGAGAGAAAACCCATAACTTAATGTAGAATTAAATCTACAATATCACATTGTACTTTGCCCGAAAACCTTGAAGAACTGCCTTGAAATCGCCTAAGCTTTTTCTTACGTTGTTCACTATTTTAAGACATAGGTTTTCTAATGAATAAACATAAGTCTAAGTCTTAGGAACCGAATATTGAATAATTCAACTTAGGTTAAATAACTTAACTAAATAAATCAATTAGTTAATTACCAAAATGCCTCTCCTAAATTGACTAAAAATAGGAGAACATTTGACTTAACCGAAATTAAGAAATTGCTAAGAGTCTCGGGTGTAACCATTTAAATTAATTAATTAAGTGACCTAGGGTAATTAATAAATACCACTAAGTCGTTAGGACCATAACTAACCCCTTTGGACCATCCTAGGTTAGGTACTAGGATGTTTCTTTAGTTAGTTACTCGGTTAGTGTTACCCGATTTGGTCTTAGGATGTCGGGTACACTAGTTAGGTTATTTTAGTTAGTCCTAGGTTATTTAGCTAGTTTGTTAAGTTAGTTAGGGCCTAGGACTGGTTCGGAAGCTTGGCACCACGTTTTTTGACCCGACGCGCACTTGCCCCCTAACCTCCCTAACCGAATCTGTTGGGCTTTGTCTCTCGGCCGGTAGCACATGTGTTGTCGTGCACTTTCCTAACCGTGCACTCTGTTTGCACTTTGAAAGTTCACTTCTTGTTGTCCCAAGGATCCTTACTATGTCCTTGGGCACTTCTTAATCTACATGATCATTTTAAATGATCATGTGCTATTGTACTTAGGCTTTAAACTTGGATGCCTAGTACCTAATGTGTGATAAGCGATGAAAATAACATTTTTAGCTTAGGGTCTTCATTGCAGGTACAATTTCTGAACAAACTTGGATTGGAGCATTTGTTATCGAAGTGTATTTTAATTTACTTGTGTATACATAGAAATTGGGTAACACCCTTAAGCCAATAATCTCTAACATGCCCAATATTACTCAATATTGGGCATTGGGATACCTATGTACCCCAATACATATTCTTAAAATCTAATAGACTCTTTACTAGACAAGTTCATTTTCTGGAATGTTACATTATCCCCCCCTTAGGAACATTCTTCCCCGAATGACACTACATATCATTTTGAATAAAAGAGGGTATTTTCGGGGAAAAAAATAGTAACATACTTGAAAGTTTACTCTTTGTGAATATCTTATTCACAACTTACACTAGATGATGCACGTTACTCAAAGCTTATCTGAAGCTTCATCTTTGAGACTGAGGAACTTCCTTCTCAATCTCACTTTAACTCAATGCATATCACAACTCATGCAACACAAAAATCATGTCAACACTATAGAAAAACAACAACATGAATGCAAGAATGAACTCATATTAAGTCATATAGTACAAGTATAAAACACACAGTTATGGACTTAAAACACCAAAACCGACTAATGCACTAAAATTTAGAGTTTCCTAAACAAAATCAGACTTAGGAAGAGTATATCTAACCTCAAGAACTGAACAAGTGAGGGTAACGGGATCTCATATCGGCCTCGGCCTCCCATGTTTCTCCCTCAACAAGGTGGTTCCTCCATAATACCTTTACGGTGGCAACCTCCTTGTTCCTCAGCCGCTTTACTTGGTGATCTAAAATTTCAACTGGAACCTCTTCGTAAGAAAGATTCTCATTGACTCCTAACCCCTCAACAGGTAGTATGGATGCTGGATCACCTAGACACTTTTTAAGCATCGAAACATGAAACACCGGATGAACAGAAGCCAAGTCATTTGGTAACTTCAGTTCGTAGGCAACATTCCCTACTCGCTGTAAGACCTCATAAGGAATTATATACCTCAGACTCAACTTCCCTTTCCTACCAAACCTCATCACCCCTTTAATGGGTGATATCTGTAAGTAAACTTGATCACCTACCTCGAATTCAAGAGCCCTCTTCTTGTTATCAGCATAGGATTTTTGACGACTATAAGTAGTAACCGATCTATCCCTGATCATTCTCACCTTTTCCACAGCCTCATGTATGATCTCAAGGCCAAGGATGGCAGAATGTCCTACTTCAAACCACCCAAATGGGGACCTACATCTCCTACCATAAAGTGCTTCAAAAGGTGCCATCCCAATACTAGAATGGTAGCAATTATTATAAGAGAACTCAATCAGTGGCAAGTGATCATCCCTGTCACATTCCAGAAAATGTATTTGTCTACTGAAGAGCCTATTAGGTTTTAAGAATATGTATTGTGGTACATAAGCATCCATTGTCCAATATTTAGTAATATTGGGCATGTTACAGAATATTGGCTTAAGGGTGTTAGGCAATTTTTGTATCTATTCACAAGTAACTTATAACTTAAAAATACACTTTGATGTTCAAATGCTCCAATACAAGATTGTTCAGGAATTGTACCTACAATGAAGACCCTAAGCTAAAATTATTATTTATTTATACGCATTAGGTAGAAGGACTCCAAGTGTCAAGCCTAGTTATCACAGCACATGACCATTGAAAATGACCATGTAGATTAAGCAGTGCCCAAGGACATAGTGAGGATCCTTGGACAAGAACTGAACTTTCCATAATGCACAGATTGAGGAAAGTGCACAGCAACACATGTGCAAGCACATGTGCAACCGGCCGAGAGACAAGCCCAACCAATTTGGTTAGGGCGGTTAGGGGACAGGTGTGTCGGTTCCAACCATGTGGGGTGGAGCTCCCTAACTAATTCTAGGTCCTAACTAACTAACATAACTAACTAACTAACCTAGGACTAACAAAAATAAACTAACTAGGGTGCCCGAAATCCTAAGACCTTATCGGGTGACCCTAGCCAAGTAACTAACTAAAGAAACATCCTAGTACCTAACCTAGGATGGTCCAAATGGGTTGGTTATGGTCCTAACGACTTACGGGTACTTTAGTAATTACCCTTGGTCACTTAATTAATTAAATTAGCAACTTAATTAGTTAATTTTAGTCCTAGTAAAAACAAAGACCCTTAGTCAAATGCTCTCCTATTTGTAGTCGATTTAGGAGGGGCGGTTTGGTAATTTAAGTGGAGAATCTTTAGGCAAATTCTTGGGACGTCTATATATTGATATTAGGTCAATTTTAGACCACAATTACACGTCCCAAATCATAATCAAACAAAATTATCTAAATCCCTCAAGAACGCTCTCTTTTCCAAACTACATTGAATAACACGAAAAAACTTAAGGAAGTAGACGAAGATTTTGAAGGCTCCAATCAGATTTCGTGGATTCTTCATCTTTAAGGTATGAGTTTTCACTCTCGGTATTCCTTTCCCCAAGAGGTACTTTCAAGATAAGTTTTCAAGAACATCAAATACTAGGGTTTTTTACTCTTCAAAATGGATTTTCTTCCTAACCCTAGATTTATGATTTTCAATGAAAACTAAACATTTTCTATACCTAATTTAGCATGAATTGTTGAGTAATTGATAGATAATGTTTGAATGTCGTGTGTTACATAATATTTCTCTAAGTGATGGTTTCGAATGTGTTGTTTCTAGTGTTTGATAATGTATAAACGTTAGGGTTAGAATTTAAGATTTGAATTAACCCTTTAATGACCCGATTACCCTCTTCTATGTTATGCATTGAATGTGTACATGATTTTATGAGTTGTTCTTGATTATGTCATTGAGTATTTCACTATGTATGATTATGAATATTGCATGATGAATAAGATTCTTGGAAACAAGAGGTAAGTCTTCTAAGTGTGATTACTCTTAAATGTTTATGTTAGCCTATAAACTATGATGCTATGTTATGAAAAGTATATATGATGTTGCTATGTGAATATGCTGGATATGAGCATGTAAATCGTGAGATTATGATAATAATATGAATATGCAAGTTATGATATTCTCTTGTATGCTTTACACAAGATGATTATGCCATGTAAATGTCACGTATAAAGGGTTACGATGAAAGGACAATTCTCATCTAATCTAAAAGAGCTAATGGTAATGTTAGAAAGGAGATAATCTCCTATAACCTATGATGAGTTTTTGATACAAGACAAATTAAAGGTTATTTGAAGAAAAGGGACTTAAGCTAAGCATCGATGAACTAGTTATGGGAAGTGTCCCTTCCCCAACGGGAAGGTAGGTTCACAAAGATTCTCATGAGATTGAGGCTGCCATGTATTGTGGAAGTATGGGTCTCTAATACATCTCCTAGCTCTTGAACTATGCTGTCACCATAGGATACTAGCTAGTGGATCCACCTAGAAAGCTACGTGATATTCGGTTCTACTTTGGCCGGTAGGACCACCTCTTTTCGGTGAGGGGAAGACACCGGATTCCATGTTTAGGTCACATGGTCTATTTCGGTTAATGCCTATGTTCCCTCCTGTAAAACTAAAGACAATAAACGAACGTTGACTAGGGTGACTTAAGGAGTTTTCATAGATTAGGTGGTGGTATGGGACGCTACCTAGATATTGCACAAGTTGACTCTAAGGGAAATCCTAGGAGATTGTTTATAAGTAATATGATGATATGAAAGATATATGTTTATGATATATAATGTTACTTTTATATGAATATTGGCTATTATGATGAATATGTTATTTGGCTATATTGCTATGTTAATGATAACTAACTATTTTACAATTTATATGAAGCAAAGCTTTACTTATGGTCTCCTATCTTATCTAGTTTGTTGTGTGGGGTTATGGGGCTTTACATGACCATTGCACTTGTAGGTTGGGGATGGGATCATTGGTAATTGTTTTGTATGTTATGTTTATATGATTTATTGAATATGAAATGTTAACATCACTCTATGAGAAGATTTGTTGATTATGATCATGCTTTAACTTGTATATGTTATATGGTATCTGCATTGAAGACTTTCATATGATTTAGCATGTTTTCTAAAATATGATAAATGATCCCTTTTCATGCATGTCCTTATGTGTTATGTGTTATGTGCATATACTCATACTTAGTACATGTGGCGTACTAACCCCATTACTTTATGTTACTACAATTGTAGGTTCCGGCCATTGAAGTTAAAGAGGTCGATTTGAAGAAGCTTGGAACTCTTTCTTCAAGTCATGGTAGGTCCTCATGTTTGGGACGTTACCTTTTCAATTTCCAGCCTTATGAAGATTTAGTAGTTTTTAGAATATGTTATTCTGTTATGTGCTTTAGATTCTTTTATATTAAGGCCTATATGACATATTGACTATTATTTTCTAAGTCCGAATTTGCACTCTTAGATGGTTTTATATATGTGAGAGAAGTTTTAGAACACCGTATGAATATTAAGTATGAAGTCTAAGTATACTTCATTAGTATGTTAAAAGTTTTTAAATTTTCCGCAATTTTTAATGATCACATGTTATGACGAATGCTAAGAGGCTTGTCTGCGACCTCTGAGAGGTTAACAACGCCGGTCTCATCCGGGGTATATAGTTCGGGTGTGACAAACTTGGTATCAGAGCATGAGGTTAAATATTAAAAATTTAAACTTAGTATTAGAGCATGATTTTAAATATCCTTAGGGTCAATGTCTCACTAAACCACATTACCTAGCATCTTGGTCATGGTTGTGAAGCGCGTCACAATAGTGGACGAGAGGCTATGTGATGACTAGGAAATTTCTCTTTTCTTGATACTCTTATGTCGTGCCTCTAGAGCTTTGACACTATGTGTCTTTTAGAATATAATCCCTTTCTTGTGTATATAGGCGATGAACACAAGAAGGACAACCGCTAGAAGGGTAGGGGAAGAGATTACAAATGCGGGAGCTCCTCCACAAGGTAACCGAAATTCTCCTGAAGTGCAAGATGATGCAAATGATCAAGTTCTGGTGAATCCTCCATCTATGACGGATGGTGAGGTAAGGGCAACCCTGTTCCAAATGGCCCAAGCCATAACCACCCAAGCTCAAGCCATCACGGCTCAAGCTAACAGAGAGGTTGCACCGCGAGAAAACCAGCATGTTAGTACTATGGCTAGCCGTTTGAGAGACTTTAGGAGGATGAACCCTCCCATGTACTTTGGATCAAAAGTTGATGTGGACCCCCAAGATTTCCTTGATGAGGTCTACTAGATTTTGTTTGCTATGGGGGTGAGTACTACTAAGAAGGCTGAACTTGCTTCTTATCAACTCAAGGACATGGCTCAGACATGGTACAATATGTGGAATAATAGTAGGGCTTTAGGAGATGGTCCCGTGACTTGGGAGATCTTCAAAAAGGCCTTTATTGAAAGATTCTTTCCAAGGGAACAAAGAGAAGCTAAGGTAGAGGAGTTCAACCTTCGTTAAGGAGGTATGAGTGTTAAGGAATACTCCTTGAAGTTCATTAAGTTGTCCAAATATGCTTCTTCTTTGGTTTCTATTGCTAGGGATGAGATAACCCATTATGTAACATGCGTGTCAAAAGAGCTTGAAGAATAATGTCGTGCAGCCATGTTTCATGACAATATGGATCTTTCTAGGTTAATGGTTCATGATCAACAGGTTGAGGAAAGTCGCCTAAGGAAGAGGAATAGGGAAGCTAAAAAGGCAAAGTCTTTTGAGAATGATTCTCCTAAAAGTAGACTTGATGTTCAAGACAAGCCTAAATTAAAGAAGAGGTTTTCAAACCAAGTTACTTCAAATTTCTCCAAGAATCTCAATGATAGAGGTTCTATTCCAGAACCTCAAGAGGGGAGGAATGTTGATCCACCAATAGAAAGACCAACTTGTGGGAAGTGTGGTAAGAAGCATGGGGGCGAATGTCTTGTTGGAAATAATAGTTGCTATGGTTGTGGAAAAGGTGGACATATTGTGAGAGATTTTCCTAATATTGGAGGCCAAGGTAAGGGAAATAGCAAAGCTCAACCAAGTGGTCCTAATTCTGAAGCTCCAAAAAGGAACCGTTTCTACGCACTCAAGGCTAGGGGTGAACAAGAAAGATCTCCCGACGTTGGGACGAGTATGTTATAAGTTTTCTCTTTTAATATTTATGCTTTGGTTTTCCAAGGAGCTTTTTCAATAGTACTGATTTCAAGAAAACCGAAAATAGGGTTGTTCCCAATGAAATTGTCAAATGTTAATCTCCCTAGTTCTCCCTATTATCGATTCTAGTAGTATGCATAATGCTCAAGATTTAAGTAAAAAAGTAAGAAAGAAATAAAGAAAAAAGTAGGAAGATGAGGGGTGTTCGGATAGGATGACCAAATGATGAGTGTCACTAAGTAATGATGTAAGTCATTCTTAGTCATTGCACAAAAGATCCCAATGGAAGTCTTAAAAGAATATCCTAAGTCAACCTAGCATGTTCAAAGTGAACGTGAGGTCAAAGAAGAAGAAGTGTAAGTTCAAAGTGAACTAAGTAAGCAAGAGCTTAAGAATGTCAATCATCAATGTTTGATAAGAATGAAGGTTTTATAAGTTAGTGGTTTGTGCCAATATTGGATTATGAATATATGCCCCAAGATCTATATATTATGCAAATAATCAAAGACTGGGGATAGCCAATAAAGATTGGCTTATAAAGACTTCATGCCCAATTTAACGAAAATGAGAAATATAACTTGTGAGTAGGGTAGCCAAATCATTTCCTTAGTCCTTTGGATTACTTACTTAGTAAAAGATAGTACCAAATAGAGTTTTAAGAAGATGTTTTCATACTCTATTCTTGCACATATGTGAAACTAGTATGCATATGTTTTTCTTGAGATTTTTCTGTTTTGTTGTTAACTTGAGAAGATTGATAGCATGGTAACTCTTTGATGCATTTTGAGCTTATAATAAGGTTGAGAAGGAAATTCCTCACTATGTGATATGAATATGTAGATCTTATTTGTTTGTGCATCTTGAATTAAGTGCTAAGTGTAATGATATGTTATGTACTGGTTGTGCTGCTAGTATTGAGTCTTTTCCTTACCCTACAAAAGATTTTTGTGTCATTCGGGGATGAATGTTCCTGAGGGGGGGATACTGTAACATTCCAGAAAATGTACTTGTCTAGTGAAGAGCCTATTAGGTTTTAAGAATATGTATTGAGATACATAGGCATCCCATTGTCCAATATTTAGTAATATAGGGCATGTTAGAGAATATTGGCTTAAGGGTGTTAGACAATTTTTGTATGTAATTACAAGTAACTTATAACTTAAAAATACACTTTGATGTTCAAATGCTCCAATCCAAGCTTGTTTAGGAATTGTACCTGCAATGAAGACTCTAAGCTAAAATTATTATTTATATATATACATTAGGTACTAGGCATCCAAGTGTCAAGCCTAGGTACCATAGCACATGACCGTGTAGATTAAGCAGTGCCCACGGACATAGTGAGTATCCTTGGACAAGAAGTGAACTTTCCAGAATGCACGGATTGAAGAAAGTGCACAGCAACACATGTGCAAGCACATGTGCAACCGGCCGAGAGACAAGCCCAACCAATTCGATTAGGGCGGTTAGGGGAGAGGCATGTCGGATAGAACCATGTGAGGCCGAGCTCCCTAACTAATTCTAGGTCCTAACTAACTAACATAACTAAATAACTAGAACTAACAAAAATAAACTAACTAGGGTGCCCTAAATCCTAAGACCTAACAGGGTGACCCTAGCCGACTAACTAACTAAAGAAACATCCTAGTACCTAACCTAGGATGGTCCAAATGGGTTGGTTATGGTCCTAAAGACTTAGGGGTACCTTATTAGTTACCCTAGGTCAGTTAATTAATTAAATTAGCAACTTAATTGATTAATTTAAGTCCTAGTTAAACCCGAGACCCTTAGTCAAATGCTCTCCTATTTGTAGTCAATTTTGGAGGAGTGGTTTGGTAATTTAAGTGGAGAATCTTTAGGGAAATTCTTGGGACGTCTATATATTGATATTAGGTAAGTTTTAGACCACAATTACACGTCACAAATCAGAAGCAAACGAAATTCTCTTAATCCCTCAAGAACCCTCTCTTTTCCAAACTCCATTGAAGAACAAGAAAAATCTTAAGGAAGCAGACGAAGGTTTCGAAGTCTCCAATGAGATTTCGTGGATTCATCATATTTAAGGTATGGGTTTTGAATGTTGGGATTCCTTTCCCCAAGAGTTCCTTTCAAGATAAGTTTTCAAGAACATCAAATACTAGGATTTTTACTCTACAAAACAGATTTTCTTCCTTACCCTAGATTTATGATTTCAATGAAAAGTAAACTTTTTCTATATCTAATTTCGCATGAATTGTTGAGTAATTGATTGATAATGTTTGAATGTCATGTGTTACATGATTTTTCTGTAAGTGATGGTTTCGAATCGGTAGTTTCTAGTGTTTGATAATGTATAAACGTTAGTGTTGGGATTTAAGATTTGAAAGAACCCTTTAATGACCCGTTTACCCTCTTCTATTTTATGCATTGATCGTGTACATGATTTTATGAGTTGTTCTTCATTATGTCATTGAGTATTTCACTATGTATGATTATGAATATTGCATGATGAATAAGATTCTTGGAAACAATAGGTAAGTCTTCTAAGTGTGAATACTCTTAAATGTTTATGTTAGCCTATAAACTATGATGTTATGTTATGAAAAGTATGTAACTATGATGTTATGTTATGAAAAGTATGTATGATGTTGCTATGTGAATATTCTAGCTATGAAAATGTAAATCGTGATATTATGATAAGAATATGAATATGCAAGTTATGATACTCTCTTGTGTGCTTTACACAAGATGATTATGCCATGTAAATCTCATGTATGAAGGGTTACATTGAAAGAAGAATTCTCATCTAATCTAAAAGATCTCATGATAATGTTATATAAGGAGAAAATATCCTATGACCTATGATAAGTTTTTGATATAAGACAAATTAAAGGTTATTTCAAGAAAATGGACTTAAGCTAAGCATCAATGAACAAGATATGGGAAGCGTCAGCGGGAAGGTAGGTTCACAAAGATTCTCATGAGATTGAGGCTGCCATGTAATGTGGAACTACGAGTCTCTAATACATCTCCTAGTTCTTGAATTATACTGCCACCATAGGATACTAGCTAGTAGATCCATCTAGAAAGCTACGTCATGTTCGGTTCTACTTTGGCCGGTAGGACCACCTATTTTCGGTGTAGGGAAGACACCGGATTCCATGTTTAGTTCACATGGTCTATGTCAGTTAATGAATATGTTCCCTCATTTAAAACAAAAGGCAACAAACAAACGTTGACTAGGGTGACTTGAGGAGTTTGCTTAGTTTAGGTGGTGGTATGGGACGCTACCTAGACATTGCACAAGTTGACTCTAAGGGAAATCCTAGGAGATTGTTCATAAGTAATATGATGATATGAAAGATATATATTTATGATATATGATGTTACTTTTATATCAATGTATGCTATTATGATTAATATGTTATTTGTCTATATTTCTATGTTAATGATAACTAACTATGTTACAAGTTATATGAAGCAAAGCTTTACTTATGGTCTCCTATCTTATTTACTTGGTTTTGTGGGGTTATGGGGATTCACATGACCATTGCACTTGTAGGTTGGGGATGGGATCATTGGTAATTGTTTTGTATGTTATGTTTATATGATTTATTGTATATGAAATGTTAACATGACTCTATGAGAAGATTTGTTGATAATGATCATGCTTTAACTTGTATAAGTTATATGGTATGTGCATTGAAGACTTTCATATGACCTAGAGTGTTTTCGAAAAGATGATAAATGATCCTTTTTCATGCATGTTCCTATGTGTTATGTGTTATGTGCATATACCCATACTTAGTACATGTGGCATACTAACCCCATTACATTATGTTACTACAATTGTAGGTTCCGGCCATTGATGTTAAAGAGGTCGATTTGAAGAAGCTTGGAACTCTTTTTCCAAGTGATGGTACGTCCTCAAGTTTGGGAGTTAACCTTTTCAATTTCCATACTTATGAAGATTTAATAGTTTTTAGAATACATTATTCCGTTATGTTCTTTGGATTCTTTTGTATTAAGGCCTATATGGGATATTGACTATTATTGGCTAAGTTCGAATTTGCACTCTTAGATGGTTTTATATATGTGAGACAAGTTTTAGAACACCGTTTGAATATTAAGTATGAAGTCTAAGAATACTTCATTAGTATGTTAAAAGTTTTAAAATTTTCCGCAATTTATAATGATCACATGTTATGACGAATGCTAAGAGGCTTGTCTACGACCTCTGAGAGGTTAATGACGCCGGTCTCATCCGTGGTATGAAGTCCGGGTGTGACAATCCCAACTCCCCTTGAAGTCAATAACACATGCTCTCAACATATCTTCAAGGGTCTGAATTGTCACGACCCGGATTCTGGAATCCGAATCGCAATCGGCGTCGTTGACCTCTCAAAGGTCGCAGACAAGCCTACATACGTTATTCTTACTTCTTCTAGGTTAATTTTAGCGGAAAATTTGAACTTTTTGTTTATTTATTTCATGCTAAACATTTTAAAATTAACATCATATGCGTTCACAAATCAACCATCTAATATAGAGATAATCAAATGAAAGAAACAGTTCATAATTGCATTAAACGTATTTTTGCCAAAACGGCACCAATACAAAGTCTGAAATGAAACTGCAAAGGAACAATAGTGGAAAATGCTCCACTAGCTAAAGCCTACATCTAAGCTAGATAATAACGGTAGACATCCTCGAAAGCATGAGGGCCTACCAAGTCCGGCTGAAAGCTCTACGTCCGGATAGCTGCAACGTCAACCTGTAAGCCTAGCGTCCACCTGTGCCTGCACCTAAAAATATATAGTTGTATGGGATTAGTACACACTTGTACTAAGTATGGGCATATGCAAGCACACACCAAGGACATGCATGAGTAAGAATAACTCTTTCCTAACAACATGATTATGGAAAGTCAAGTTAGTGGACTTGCCAAATTGGGATTAGGAAAGTTAGTGAGCTTTCCAAATTTTTGATAAGGAAAGTCAGTGAGCTTTCCAAATTTGGATTAGGAAAGTCATGCCATGAGAGTAACATGGATCATCATACTTATCATATTGCACACAGCACATAACATCTTACACATAGCACATATCATATTGCATATAGCACATAACATCTTTCATATCATTCTTTCGTATGCCATTAGGCCTTGGAATCATGGGCTTGACATTAAGACTTCCCAAAATGAGGGCTCAACATATGGACCTCAATTAGGGAATCTTTATTAGCAAACACAGAGTCTGCTTCATTCATTCATATGTACTTCATTTCATTTATTCATAAGCTAGTGTAAACATCAGCTATACCTAGGATGTAGTTTAAGACTCTCATCGGGTTTGCTGTGCAATGATCAAGAATAACCTAGTGTCATTACTTGAGTCTAGCTCACCTCTTGATTATCCTATCCTAACACCTTTGTTATCGTTCATTTCATTTTGTGCATCATTTGAGGCTGGCCTCATTCATTCGTTGGGAACTTTAACTTTAACCGACATAGATTATGTGAGCATCATGAAATCCAGTGTCATGAAACCCCACACCGAAAAGAGGTGGAATCACCGGCCAAAGTGACCCAAAACATGCTAGCGTACATGGGAATTAAACCCCGCCAGATCCCTATATTGGCAGTATAGGTTCGAAGACTAGGAGATATAAGGAGACCATACCCGTCATGTCGGACAATCTCATGTCATGAGAGTTACGTGAACCTGCGCCCTTCCCAAACAAAGGCATCACCGCTCATAGCTAGTCTATCGGTGCTCAATATCTATTACATTCAACTCATACGTCATGGAAGGTGGCTTATAGTATGAGGACATCATAGCTCAATAGATGATTTCTCATCTCATCATTAGTATTAAGTGTGTTAATCTCAATATTTTCATTAGAGTGTTCATAGAGACTGGTCTCTTCATTAACTTTACACTCTCATAGGTGAGTACGTTTTGGTAACATTTAGTTAGGCTCATTTGAGATTGCTCTCATCTTTCACATTATCCTCTTATCATGTTTTGACCACATTCATTAACATTAGCACAATCGCTCTTCATAATTACTCACCCCTTTTTACGTAAATGTTCATTTCATCATATGCCAATACACTTGGCCATTTGTGTGTTTCACACTCTTACTTAAACCTTCTAGGGTTTCATTATTTCATTACATAATATTCATTTCGTCGTATCACAATGCACTTGGCCATTTAGTGTGTTTTACACTCGTACTTAACCCTTCTAGGGTTACATCATTTCATTACATACATCTTAGGTTCACTTATTTTTAAACGTATGCTTGACTTATGGGTCTATACATACAAGCCATGAGGCTTCATTCATAGTTCGTTTAAGTGAATCATATCTTCCTAAGATTATGTGGTACAAGACTTATGCATCTTGTATGTATTCCAAGATCTCGATTTCGATCTATGTAGGAGGCATTATTCTTGAACATTTAATTCACGTACGACTTATGTATCAATACGGAATTTGGGCAAGGGAACCCAATTTCGAATCCTTTGGACAACACTTACATTTCTCTTTTATTTTATTTTGGTCCACACGGCTAGGGGACCCATGATCCAGCCCCAACACCTTCATTTTATTTTTCCCTTAGTTTTTCTCTTCATTTTTCGCTCAATGGTATTGAGAGGATGTGGGATTGAACCCCCACAACCTCATTTACTTTTATTTTCATTGCTTTTAATTTTCTCTCCTTTGGACAAGGGGTTGTGGGTTTGAACCCCCACAACCCCTCTTTAATTTCTTCTCCTTAACACCACTTGGTTCTGCCTAGAGGTCGTGGGTTCGATTCCCACATGGCTTCCCCTTTATTTTTCTTTTAATTTCCTCCTTAAATCTTCATAATAGGTCGTGGGTTCGATTCCCACACGCCTCTTCCTTTATTTTTCTTTTAATCTCCGCTTTAAATCTGCCTAAGAGGTCGTGGGTTCGATTCCCACACGCCTCCCCCTTTTTTTTTTTTAATCTCCTCTTTAAATCTGCCTAAGAGGTCGTGGGTTAGATTCCCACACGCCTCCCCCTTTATTTTTCTTTTAATCTCCTCTTTAAATCTGCCTAAGAGGTCATGGGTTCTATTCCCACACGCCTCCCCCTTTATTTTTCTTTTAATCTCCTCTTTAAATCAGCCTAAGAGGTAGTGGGTTCGATTCCCACCCGACTCCCCCTTTATTTTTCTCTTAATCTCCTCTTTAAATCTGCCTAAAAGGTCGTGGGTTCGATTCCACACCTCACATTTCTTTTCTTTTCATTTTCTTTTAATTCTCCTTACTGCCTAGAGGTCGTGGGTTCGATTCCCACGCCTCAGATCCCTTTTCTTTTTATTTTTCCTTAAGCTGTCTCAGAGTTTGTGGGTTCGAATCCCACTACTCTCATTCCTTATTTTTCATAGCTTATTTTCCTGCCCAGACCCCTGTTCGATTCCCCCTTCTCACATTGTTTTTCACTTCTTTATTTTCCCAACTTTTAACATGGTGAGGTCACGGGTTCGACCCTCAATGACCTCACTTGTTGTTCTTCACTTTTCATGACATTTTAAACCACGCAACATGGCTGAATTTAATTAACAAAGTGCTGGTAAATTGAGTTACATTTTCAGCTTCTTTTTCATTACATTGCACGTTAGTTCTTAGGTGAATTTCATAGTGCATTTAGAACGTTTTAGATGTATTTTCATGGATTCGTTTAGCCAAGAGATTATCACTCAAATCAGCCACATTTCATCTCATATGAACATCACGATTTACATCAACATGTGTACATGAAATATAAAGAACTATCATGCAATTTCAAGTCCTAACCCATGAACAATAGCCACGGCAACACACACAAACACACATAATTACATTTTCGGAAAAACATCAACATAAGTCACATAATTCCGAACATACATATAAACACGTAATCATCACGAAAACATGTTTCATCCCTAGTTTTCTACCAGCAAACATAACCAACCTATGATTCAATGGGAGCTAGTGACAGGGACATGCAACGGGGAACAATCCTAGTTTGCGAAATAGATTCGTCTGAACCTTAGGGGTCTCTTGGGAAAGGGACCAAGAGAGAAGAGAACCCATACCTTTTATGACATTCAACCCTTGAAGTTGCTGCCCAAACCTTCTCCAATACTCACATTCAAAACCAAGTTTCAACACCAAACTTTCGACAGAAAACCCTCCCTTTCCCTAACGTATTTTGCTTAGCATTTGATTTTATTTTTCATTGTGAGTTCTTCAAGTGTGAAGAACTTTGGTAATTCTTCTGTTCTTGTACGTTATTTGGCAGAGAGAATGTGAAAAAAAAGAATGATAGAGACGTGAGAGATAGATGAGCATGAGAGAGGAGAGTTATCTTAGGCTTAGGAGTCTAGTTTAGGACTTAGTCAATTAAAGTTTTATTTAATTATTAAAAATCTGATTTCCTTTTATTTTAAATCATCTAATAAATATTAAATATAAATTAATTACATTAATTTACCAACTCAAATTAAAAATAACTTTAATTCATTGCTTCCACCTAGGTTCGAACCCGGGTGGAGCAAGACTTTACTTCAAGAGCCCATTTTCGGCCCTCTCTCCCCAAAATGCCTCTCCACCTTATTAATTATATATTTAGGGTAATTACGATACTACCCTTATCCTGGAAAAAAACCATTTTACCCCTAGACCCTCCAAACCTAAGATTTACCCTTTTTAAGTCCAGTAAAGACTCCTTCGAGTAAATCTTCGTATTTGAGAGCCCTACATGGTTGGACCCAACCTTTCCAAGATCAACTGACTCCCCAAGTTAGTTGGATTTGCTGTAGTAAGGGTTCCGAGGTCTGGTTCTACGCGCATCAATCCGTGTGAACCCAATCTAATCGTAGGCATTCCATACACATTAAGCATTACTTAGCATCTCCATTTTTAGGGTTGTTTCATTATCAGCCCCCCCTCCCTTAGTATCATTCGTCCCCGAATGACACTACACATCATTTTAAAATAAAGAGGGTGATTTTCGAAGATATCTTAACATACTTGAGACTTTACGCTTTGTGAATTTCAGTTTCACACTTACTCCGGATAATGCATATTACTCAAGCTTATCTGAAGCTTCATATTTGAGATTGAGGAACTTCCTTCTCAATCGCACTTAACTTGATGCACCTCACAACTCATGCAACACAAAAATCGTGTCCATGCTATACAAAAACAGCAACATGACATGGAAATATGAATTCATTTTAACTCTAACTTATTCGAAAACTTAACCTTACTACCCTATTTCGATAGTCTACGGTAGTCTAGCATTTATGAAGTAATCCATACCTAAGCAATCTCCTTGAGCTAGTAAGAAGCCAACTTAGCCTTCTCCTCTTCATCAATACTCATAGCAGGCTTTAGAACCTACCATGCACTCACCTCCATGCGAACATCCACTCTTATCAAACGTCTTTCGTTCACAATGGGCATTTCTATCACTGCCCCTTCTTGGGAAGGCAGATCTTGAGTCTGGCGCCTTAGACCATTTGGCCATCCTAATTCTTGTGTGTATTCTTTTACGCGCGCACACAAGAAGGAAGTTAGATACTTAGAATGACACAAAGTGTCAAAGCTCTAGATAGCACGATAAAAAGTAGAAGAAGGGAAATTTTCCTACGCATCATGCAGTCTCTAATTCAGGATAGTGGTGCACTTCAATACAATGACTTAGAAACTACTCAATGTGGTTTATGTGAACTTATTATCCTCGGAATTTAACCTAGTGCTCTGATACCAACTTTGTCATGACCCGGATTCTGGAATCTGAATCGCAACCGGCGTCGTTGACCTCTCAGAGGTCGCAGACAAGCCTACATACGTCATTCTTACTTCATCTAGGTTAATTTTCGCGGAAAATTTGAACTTTTTGTTTTCTTATTTCATTCTAAACATTTTAAACTTAACATCATATGCGTTCAAAAATCAACCATCTAATATAGAGATAATCGAGTGAAAGAAATAGTTCATAATTGCATTAAACGTATTTTTGCCAAAACGACACCAATACAAAGTTTGAAATAAAAGTTGAAAGGAACACTAGTGGAACATGCTCCACTAGCTAAAGCCTACATCTAAGCTAGATAATAATGGTAGACATCGTTGAAAGAATGAAGGCCTACCAAGTATAAATGAAAGCTCCATGTCCGGATAGCTGCAACGTCAACCTGTAAGTTCTAACGTCCACCTGTGCCTGCACCTAAAAATATAGAGTTGTATGGGATTAGTACACACTTGTACTAAGTATGGGCATATGCAAGCACACACCAAGGACATGCATGAGTAAGAATAACTCTTTCCTAACAACATGATTATGGAAAGTCAAGTCAGTGGACTTGCCAAATTGGGATTAGGAAAGTTAGTGAGCTTTCCAAATTTTTGATAAGGAAAGTCAGTGAGCTTTCCAAATTTGGATTAGGAAAGTCATGCCATGAGAGTAACATGGATCATCATACTTATCATATTGCAAACAACACATAACATCTTACACATAGCACATATCATATTGCATATAGCACATAACATCTTTCATATCATTCTTTCATATGCCATGAGACCTTGGAATCATGGGCTTGACATTAAGACTTCCCAAAATGAGGGCTCAACATCTGGACCTCAACTACGGAATCTTTATTAGCAAACACAGAGTCTGCTTCATTCATTCATACGTACTTCATTTCATTCATTCATAAGCTAGTGTAAGCATCAGCTATACCTAGGATGTAGTTTAAGACTCTCATCGGGTTTGCTGTGCAATGATCAAGAATAACCTAAGTGTCATTACTTGAGTCTAGCTCACCTCTTGATTATCCTATCCTAACACCTTTGCTATCGTTCATTTCATTATGTGCATCATTTGAGGCTGCCCTCATTCATTCGTTGGGAACTTTAACTTTAACCGACATAGACCATGTGAGCATCATCAAATCCAGCGTCATGAAACCCCACATCGAAAAGAGGTGGAATCACCGGCCATAGTGACCCAAAAAATACTAGCGTACATGGGAATTTAACCCCGCCAGAACCCTAGATTGGCAGTATAGGTTTGAAGACTAGGAGATTTAAGGAGACCCATACCCGGCATGCAGGACAGTCTCATCTCATGAGAGTTATGTGAACCTCCGCCCTTCCCGAAATAAGGCATCACCGATCATAGCTAGTCTATCGGTGCTAAGTATAAAGTTCCATTTCAACTCATACGTAATGGAAGCCGGCTTCTAGTGTGAGGACATCATAGCTCAATAGATGATTTCTCATCTCAACATTAGTATTAAGTGTGTTAATCTCAATACTTTCATTAGAGTGTTCATAGAGACTGGTCTCTTCATTAACTTAACACTCTCATAGGTGAGTACGTTTTGGTAACATTTACATAGGCTCATTTGAGATTTCTCTCATCTTTCACATTAGCCTCTTATCATGTTGTCACCACATTCATTAACATTAGCACATCTGCTCTTAAAAATTACTCAACCCTTTTTACGTAAATGTTCATTTCATCATATGCCAATACACTTGGCCATTTGTGTGTTTCACACTCTTACTTAACCTTTCTAAGGTTTCATCATTTCATTACATAATATTCATTTCGTCGTATTACAATGAACTTGGCCATTTAGTGTGTTTTACACTCGTACTTAACCCTTCTAGGGTTACATCATTTCATTACATACATCTTAGGTTCACTTATTTTTAAACGTATGCTAGACTTATGGGTCTATACATACAAGCCATTAGGCTTCATTCATAGTTCGTTTAAGTGATTCATATCTTCCTACGATTATGTGGTACAAGACTTATGCATCTTGTATGTATGCCAAGATCTCGATTTCGATCTATGTAGGAGGCATTATTCTTGAACATTTAATTCACATATGATTTATGTATCAATACGTAATTTGGGCAAGGGAACCCAATTTCGAATCCTTTGGACAACACTTACATTTTTCATTTATTTTATTTCGGTCCACACGGCTTGGGGACCCAAGATCGAACACCAACACCTTCACTTTATGTTTTCCTTAGTTTTTCTCTTCATTTTTAGCTCAATGGGATTGAGAGGATGTGGGATCGAACCCCCACAACCTCATTTACTTTTATTTTCATTGCTTTTAATTATCTCTCCTTTGGCCGAGTGGTGGTGGGTTCGAACCCCCACAGCCCCTCTTTAATTTCTTCTCCTTAACTCCCCTTGGTTCTTCCTATAGGTCGTTGGTTCGATTCCCACACGCCTCCCCCATTATTTTCCTTTTAATTTCCTCCTTAAATCAGCCTAAGAGGTCTTGGGTTCTATTCCCACATGCCTCCCCCTTTATTTTTCTTTTAATCTCCTCTTTAAATCTGCCTAAGAGGTCGTGGGTTCGATTCCCACATGCCTCCCCCTTTTTTTTTTCTTTTAATCTCCTCTTTAAATCTGCCTAAGAGGTCGTGGATTCGATTCCCATACCTCACATTTCTTTTATTTTCATTTTCTTTTAATTCTCCTTACTGCCTAGAGGTCGTGGGTTCGATTCCCACGCCTCACATTACTTTTCTTTTTATTTTTCCTTAAGTTGTCATAGAGGTTGTGGGTTCGAATACCACTCCTCTCATTCCTTATTTTTCATAGCTTATTTTCCTACCAAGACCCCTGTTCGATTCCCCCTTCTCACATTGTTTTTCACTTCTTTATTTTCACAACTTTTAACATGGTGAGGTCACGGGTTCGACCCTCAATGACCTCACTTGTTTTTAATTAACCCATTCTATCATTTTAGATCCTCCATCTAAGGTTATCCTAAGACCTGCCTAAGTTAGACATAAAGTGGCCACCATACAACCTCTTCATACACACCTCAGTGTTCCTCAAGACTACAAAAGATAGAGACCTTCACTTTTCAACATTACCCAATAAGTCAACATTCATTAATAGAGACATTTAAGGATACATTCATGCATTTAGGGGACATCACATTATAGTCTTTCAAGACTTAGGGAACTCACTTTAGCATCTTCAAAACCTACTTGTGTCATGTGTAGATAGCATCTCATACTACTACCTACACGTTGTAGAACCTATCCAATAACTGGAGTGCACATCCCACATATTGGAACAGGCTTAATAGACACGGACCACACTATCTAGGTATGGAATCCGATGTCATAAGACTCCACACTGTGGAAGGTGTTCCATTTGCCAAGGGTAGAACTTATACGCAACATATGTAGGCACATGGTTTACGGGATATCCAAAGATGTTCATCGGACTCTAGCCATTTCTTCGGGAAGAGACACCATCTTAACCATATCCACTCGGTGCAAGCCGTAGTTCTGATAGAGTAGTTCGATCACATGTATGTACTGGAGATGGCACCATCATTAGGTCTACCGACCCATAGTACTTCTACCAAGAAGGGCACCATGCTAGGTCACCGATCAAAGTTCATTAAGGAGAGCTCTTTGACTTTATTAGAGAAGGTATTCTACCCTTACGACCCACCATCTTTAAGTCTAATATTTCACACAAGGAGGAGCCATAATAAGGTCTACCGCTAGGGATATAGATTTATTAATAAGGGGCACCATACTTAGGTATATCGGTTCAAGACATAGACTAAATGCCTCATTTATCATTCACTGAAAGGGCACCATATTTAGGTCTAGAAATTCTAAAAATTCATTCATTCATTACTCAACAAAAGGATGCTTCAGCCTACCAAGTCAAAAGATCAAATTCAACAACTTTCATACATCAAGGAGAGGCACATCATCCTACTAATCATGATAAAACATCATAGAAATAGAGACCCTTCATGTTCTAACATCAACACATATGAGCATTAAGAGAGAATATACTTCAAATCACAATACAATAATACTTTAAACAAGATCACATGAGCACCTTCACATTATACCTTCATTTATACTTTAATATGATAATACCCTAATCCACCATATAATGCCTTCAAGGCCATGATCACAATACGAATACAATAAGTAAACATCACCACTATAATTGGACCAAACCATACAAGAACAATTCCAATATAACAAAAGAATTAGGCCAACTTAACCTTCATCTAAGCCGTAGTCACCTTTACTCAATTCTCCAACAATTCACCATATATAGATATAAATACAAATATAAATCCACAATACAATTCAGTCTAAACATAATACATCAATACCCATACATAATAATGAAACCCACTTCATAAGCCAAATTAAGGAATTTAAGAACATAATGGATTCATGGAGCTTTTCCCTTGAAAATCATCAAATTATAGTAATATAATCATAGACAATCGTTTGAAATTATTTAATGCAAGAACCCATGAGTTTGAGGAAGAATTGGGGTTTTCATCACTTTTGAAAACTTGAAAACCATTTGAAGATTGGCTTTAAAGCGGAAACTAATTCCCTAGAAATTTGGTAAAGAAGACCTTGAATTTGAAACCCTAGCTTCTCTCTCTTTCTTTTTCCTTAAGCTTGAGAGAAATATTGAGAGAGAGAACCTTAGAGGTTTTGATTTTGTGTATTTGAATATAATGATTTAAAGGAAGGTTTTAAGACTTAACTATATATATTAATGATATAAACCTTTTAAAACTAATCCAAAGTAAAATAACTAAAAGTGGAATTACTTAAATACCCCAACTTTGGGCATCCCCGTCAGGGACCACACCCCCTTTCACAGCTCGTGAGGGGGGTTCACGACCAAGTTGACGGTTCGTGGTCCCTTGGGAAGTAGCTTCCTTGGAGCTTTACCCATCTTCATGGTCCAAGGCATTTTGACAGGCGACTTAACAAACCGTCTAGGGCACTACGAGTCGTGGTGGTGCTCGTTTTCCTTTGGGAAGTAGCTTGGCCACAAGGCCTTGCTTGCCTTGATCCAAAGTCAAGACCACGCCATTGTTGACGGGCCGTCTAGAGAACCACGGCTCGTGGTGGTGCCTGTGGTCTTGGATACAGTGAGCAATGAACTTGTGGTAGCCTTGGCTCATGGCTTAGGCTTGCCCCTCTTTGGCTTGGCTCATGGCCTTGCACCCTTAACCCGCATACAATACATCCCTTTAACATAGATTCTAGAACGTGCCTTGACATTGACTCACTAAACTCATTCAAACAAGCTTAGAAACTACTACACACCACATAGACACATAAAGTCACAAGACTAGTCCCCAAACATTGTGATCGTCCCTTGTCGTTCAACCTCAAAACTCTTCGCATTAGACTTTGAAAGTCAAAACTCAACATTTTAACAAGTCACCAACTCATAGAACACATATGAATGTGACGTCCCGCCACAATTCCAACATGATTCCGCATTCGGGAAAGGACAGATTGTTCTAGAGTTGTGCGGAGAACTCTAGAACCTTTTGGAACTCTCAAGAAGGCTAGAGAATGTCCCAAAGTAGTGTAGAATTCTCTAGAAAGGGGACCAAAGTATAAATATTTTAGGGACTTGTAAAGTAAATACTAATTGCACTTTAGTCCCTAGAAAGTAGTATAAATAGAGGTGCCCCTCATTTGCAAAGGCACCAAGCAAGTTGTAAGCATTCTCCAAGCAATATACAACACCTTCTTCAAAATCTCTTTTTGTTCTTTCTAAGTCCTTTCTCAAGCATTCTCTTAGCGTTCCAAGTCTTAAAGGCTTTCTTGAGCTTACAAGACCTTGAAAGATTAGTGAGTAAGTTGTTGAGGGCCGCACGGAGTATTAGCAAATATTCTAAGGCCGTGACAACGTGGTATCAGAGCGAGGTTGGTTCTAAGGGAATGGCTACCGAATGAGGCATGAACGGCTTTAGAACCACCAACGTCCGTATGGATGGTGGAAAGAAGAACCGAAAGGGGAAGAAACACCAAAAGGGTAATGAGGAGGTGCTGCCCGATCCCACACCTAGTGAGGCGCTAACATCTCATCCACCTTCGACTTCCAAAGCAAGTGACTATGAATTGGGCGAAGAATCCGTAGACTTCACCACTGTATAAAAATGGGTCGCAAGGGTGGAAGTGTCAAGGCAGGACGTGGAGATATTAGGCCAGCGCATTAATATGGTCGACGGCAAGTTTAAGACCCTTGAGGATTTCACACTTGAGGAGAATGAGAACATTCGTAAGGAGTTGGAGGGTCTCCAGCGGGCTGAGTTCGAGATGAAGGATGCTATCACTTCCTTGGAGTGTCGGCTTATGGACGCGTTTAGCACGATCGAGACGCTAAAGGTCGAAGTTAAGACGCTCAAGGAAGGCACGTAGGTTGGAGGATCTACATCACCCGACCATGATAAGGAGGCCAGGGTCGAGGCTCCCAAGCCACCAATATTCGAGGGCGTTTGTGACGCTCAAGAGGTGGAAAACTTTCTATGGCACTTGGAGAATTACTTCAAGTGTAGTCGGGTGAGAAGCGACGAGAATAAGATCAACACTGCCATGTTGTATCTGTCCGAGATGGCCATGCTATTGTGGAGGCGCAAATAGGCCGAGATTGGGAAGGGGACGTGCACCATCAACACATGGGAGCAATTCCGCGAAGAATTCAAGAATGCCTTCTTCCCTAACAACGTCGTGTACGAGGTTAAGCGCAAGTTCTGGAAATTGAAGCAAACGGGAAGTATTCGGGTGTACGTGAAAGAGTTCACAACTGTAACGCTTCAAATTCCCAACCTCACAGACGAGGACATATTGTTCCACTTCATAGACGGACTGCATAATTGGGCCAAGACGGAGTTGGAACGAAGACAGGTCAAGACCATAGACGAAGCCATCACAAAAGTCGAGTCCTTGACGGACTTCAAGCATGAAAGGTATGACAAGGCGAAGGGCAGGGATGCAAGAAGTAGTCATGCCAAAGGTGGGGGAGACCGTGGCCGAGGCAAGGAGTAGCAGGCACACCCCAAGCAGCACGACCCCCACAAGCCGGACAGCAAGCAGTTCGGGCGCCAGAATTACACGGAGAAGCGGGCGCAGGCCAACAAAGTAAATGGCTGCTACATATGCGGTGGACCGCACGGCTATACCAGGTGCCCAGAGATGAAGAACCTTGGTGCCATCCTACGTGAACGAAAAGAGAAAGATGCGCAAGAGCAAGTGCAGGATGCGGGCACAACGCAGTTAGGCATGGTTGGATTGTGCGGTGCGATAGCCAAGCAGACCGAGAAGCCAGGAGACTTCAGCACGCAGTATGTAGACATCTCCATAAATGGACGACCAGCTCGTGCCATTGTAGACTCCGGGGCAGAAACCAATGTTATGACCAAGACGGCAGCAGAGAGGTTAGGGCTGAACTTTGGGCCAAGCAATACCCACCTCAAGACAGTTAATGCCCCACCGACTCCAGTGTGCGGGTTCGCCCAAGGAGTAAGCATCACATTAGGGAATTGGCAAGGAAAGACTAACTTTACCGTCGCTCCTCTAGATATATTCGACATCATTCTCGAGCAAGATTTCTTCCAACGCTGCCACATGATGATCGACCCCTACCTCCAACGACTCATGGTCATAGAGAGGGAACGGTCATGCATGGTACCTCTAGTCAAGGTGCCGAAGAAGGAAGAGCACGCCGACTTATCTGCCATGCAGATTGTGAAGGCCCTAAAGAAAGGAGAACCAACATTTCTAGCTACCATTGCAAGTTCAGGAGAAGACAATGGTACTATGGAGTCCTTGCCACCACTCGTAGAGAAGGTCCTTGAAGAAAAAAAGGACATGATGTCAGACAAGCAGCCAAAGACTCTATCTCCGAGGCGCGAGGTAGATCACAAGATCGAGTTAGAGGTCGGAGCCAAGCCACCCGCACATGCACCTTACCGTATGGCTCCACCCGAGTTAGAGGAGCTAAGGAAGCAGTTGAAGGAGCTCCTCGAGGCCGGTCACATCCATCTACCTAAGGAGCCTTATGGCGCGCCAGTACTGTTCCAGAAAAAGAAAGACGGGTCATTGCGCTTATGCATCGACTATCGGGCGCTCGATAAGGTCACAGTCAAGAACAAATATCCGATCCCTCTAATTGCAGATTTGTTCGATAGACTTGGACAGGCCAAGTACTTCACCAAGATGAATCTCCGGAAAGGCTACTACCAAGTGCGCATCACGGAGGGGTGAGCCAAAGACAGCGTGCGTGACTAGATACGGAACATACGAGTGGTTGGTGATGCCTTTCTGCTTAACCAACGAACCCGCCACCTTTTGCATGCTGATGAACAAAATCTTTCATCCCTACTTGGACCAGTTCGCTGTGGTGTACTTGGATGACATAGTCATCTATAGCAACACCTTAGACGAGCACGTGGAGCACTTGAGGAAAGTCTTCCAAGTCTTACGGGAGAACCAGCTTTATGTCAAGAGGGAGAAGTGCGAGTTTTCCCAGTACGAGGTGCACTTCTTAGGACATGTGATCAGCCAGGGCGAACTACGGATGGACGAGGCAAAGATTCGGGCAATCCAGGAGTGGGAGGCACCCACAAAGGTGACCGAGCTACAATAAGTCCTTGGACTTGTGAACTGCTATTGCAAGTTCATCAGTGGCTACTCCGCTAAAGCCACTCTACTAACCGAGTTATTGAAGCAGAATAAGCCGTGGGTTTCGAGCGAGGAGTGCCAAAAGGCATTCGAAAGTCTCAAGGCCGCAGTGACAGAAGAGTCGGTATTGACACTGCCCGACTTCTCCAAGACCTTCAAAATACATGCGGATGCCTCTGACTTTTCCATTTGGGGAGTCTTAATGCAGGATAGACACCCAATCGCATTCGAAAGCCGCAAGCTAAATGATACCGAATGGTGTTACACGGCGCAGGAAAAAGAGATGACGGCCATTGTACATTGCATACGCATGTGGAGACACTACTTACTAGGCTCCAAGTTCGTGGTCAAGACCGACAACGTGGCCACTAGATACTTCCATTCACAAAAGACGATCACACCAAAGCAAGCTAGATGGCAAGACTTCTTGGCAGAATTTGACTATGTCCTGGAGTATAAGCCGGGAAGGGGCAACGTCGTGACCGAAGCACTAAGTAGGAAGGACAAGTTTGCTGCCATCACTACAGCTCACTGTGACATTCAATATGCAATCGATGATGTCATGCAACACGATCCAGAGGCCAAGAAGCTGATAGAGTTGGCTGCCCAAGGCAAAACCAGGCGCTTTTAGGTAGAAAATGGATTTTTGCTCACTACCGGTCGGAGGGTCTATGTACCCAAGTTCGGGTCTATCAGGAGGCGCATCATAAGGGAAATCCACGACACACCATAGGCTGGGTATCCAGGGCACGACGTACGAGGGCGCTTATCGAGGCTATTTACTTTTGGCCTTGCATGCGGGACGACATCGAGTGCTATGTGTAGACTTGTCTTTTGTGCCAACAAGACAAGGTGGAGCTAAGGCAACATGGAGGGATACTAGAGCCGCTACCCATAGCAGAACGTCAATGGGAGAGCGTGACCGTGGACTTCATCACTACCTTGCCAAAGTCCGACGGGTTTGGTACTATCATGGTCGTGGTGTACAGATTTTCAAAATATGCTACCTTCATGCCCACCACAGCCGGTTGCACCGCAAAGGAGGATGCTCGATTGTTCTTCAAGAACGTGGTGAAATACTGGGGGCTGCCGAGACATATCATTAGCGACCGAGAGCCCCGCTTTACAGGGAACTTTTGGAGAGAGTTGTTCGAGGTACTTGGCACAGAACTTCACTTCTCCATAAGTTTCCACCCACAGACCGATGGCCAGACCGAACGCGTCAACGCCCTATTAGAGTGCTATCTCAGGAACAATGTTAGTGCGCATCAGAAGGATTGGGCCAGACTCCTAGACATGGCACAATTTTCCTACAATTTGCAGAGGAGCGAGTCCACCGAGCGCCCACCCTTTGAGTTGGCGACAAGCCAACAACCCCAAACTCCACATTCGTTGCCGACTGCTTTTGAAGGAAAGAGTTTGAGTGCCTACCATGTTGCTAAGGGATGGGAGGAGCATCTTGACACTGCCAAGTCCTATTTGGACAAGGCAGCCAAGAAGATGAAGAAGTTCGCTGACCGCAAGCGTCATCCCACGGATTATAAAGAAGGCGACATGGTCTTGGTGAAATTCAACCCAAGACAGTTCAAGGCACTCAGAGGCGTTCATCAAAACTTAGTGCGCAAATATGAGGGTCCGTTCAAGATCGTTGCCAAGGTGGGAAAGATCTCGTACAGGTTGGAACTACCTCCACACTTCAAGATCCATTCGGTGTTTCATGCGAGCGTCCTCAAGTCGTACCATGAGAACAAGGAGGATCCTAACCGAAACCGATCACAACGGGCACCCATTATTGTCACCGCCTCGTATGACCGGGAGATTGAAGCTATACACCAAGAGGTGGATGGCCCAACACTTATCCATTGATGGAGAGGCTGCTGACTGGGTCATGGTGCCAAAGGGAGCCATCAGAAGGCTAACTTGACCTTCACGGCCAAGTTTCTATGGTTGATTGTCTGCCACTGCCTCTCCCCCACTGCTGCAGATAATATAGTTACATGGGATCGCGCAGTTCTGATAGCAGCGATGATAGCAGGTTTGAGGTTGACTTCGCTTGGCTTCTACAGGCGGTGATGCACGAGAGGGCCTTCAAGGTCACCACTACTTACCCTTTTCCGTGCATGGTTTTCTCTTTATGCAGGTCCGCAGGTGTGCCCATCTTGCACATTGATCAGCTCAAGCCCCTGCAGGGCAATGTTGACATCGGCCTCATCAGGGATGAGGACAATGAGTTGGATCCACGCAGAGGGCCCCGCCCGAAGGTGGACCCACTTGGTGAGAACCTGGCAGATACTATAGAGCATGCTCAAGCGGCTTCCCAGGCTGCTTATGCACCCACTGACAGTACCCCTCGAGTCTATCCCGGGTAGTAGCACTGCCCCGAGCTCCTCTCGCTAGGCTCCTTCCTCCACTCTGGTCCCTCTTGCTAGGGTCCAGAAACTCGAGGCGCAGATGGCCACACTTCTGCATCACATCCAGCCTTGGATGCAGAGGTCTATTGCTGAGGCAGAGGAGTGCATGGAGCGCAAGATGGCACAGTACAAACAAAGAAAGATTGCAGAGGTTCATCAGCGCTTAGACGCTTTTGAGTTGCGGGTGCTTGCCCAACCAGCACCTCCTGTGGACATGTCGACCCTTTAGGCTGCGGTTGAGATTTTGCGGGCTGATCTTGATACGATCTTAGAGGCTAGGGTGCCTGAGTCTGAGGCCCCTTCTGCAGAGCCTGCTGAGGACACAGTGATGGTTGCTCTATTTGCCACTTCTGATGTTCCACCACCTCCCCCACGAGAGCATGCCAAGAGGTACAGGGATCGAGAGGAGGATGAGGCTAGGGCGAGGAAGAAGGAGCGCCGTGAGATGGAGGCCGCGAGGAGAGCCTCAATTGCTGACGAGGAGGCCCGTACATTGAGGGCTGTAGAGTTAGCTGCCGTGGCGTCTAGCTCCAGAGTTGTGGATACAGGGAGAGGCACTACTGATAGTGCTGTTGTTGCTGAGGACACTACTGAGGGTGTCCAGACTACGGAGGGAGTGGGTTCTGGGGAACCAGACCCACCAGCTTGTTGATCGCTGGGGCTTTGCGCCTCAGGTCTGCTTTACCGACCATTCACGTACTTTATTTTTTTTATGCATTGGGGACAATTGCATATCTTTTTTGTTGGGGGTGGGGTAAATGGAAAGTGAATATTAGGGTGAAGTCTGAGTAGCCCAATTCACGATCCTCTCTCGGGGTTTTCTTGCCTGTGTTCTTTTCCCCCAAGAGGCTGATTACTTTTATTGTTGAACCGGCATGTTTATATCTTGTGTACATAGCATAACTCTGAAGGATGATGGCTAAAACTGAAATGATATCCCGATGTAATGAATATGATGCAATGACTAGGCATAGCAATTGATAAACGTGTGGCCCTAAGCATGACATAGAGATACACTACTGCATGACCCTAAATCTAAGACTCGAACTAGGTCTGATAAGCTGGTAGTGTAACGAGATGTCAAGTGAGTGTGAGGAAAATTCGAATGATCCACCAGAGCTAGAACTTGCAATGTTATGCTTGCTGAAAGTAAGCCGAAATAAACAATTAGGAAAGGATCATAGGCCCTTGTTCGAAATAGTCAATCTTGAGCCTTAAAATAACAGAAAACCAAATGAAGTTAATCCCTTTTTGATCCAAATAAATTGAGCTTAAAATAGATCTTTCTTTTTCACCCCAAATGATCTTCTCTGGGAACGTGTTGGCCCTGGTCCCTCCTTGGACATTTGCACCTCAGTTTATGCCAAAAGCATAAGTTGAGGGTGGCTAATGCAGAAAGAAACCTTGTTTTGGACCTCACCCAACCATGGGTATTGTGAACCTTGACTTATGGTAAAATCATGAGTTGAGGGTGGCTGTTATAAGGAAAACCCCAGAAAGTGGGGTTGAAAGAATGAAGAGAAAAAAAGAATAAAATAGAAGTGACTAAAAAAAATATGAATAAAGCATACATATGAAGCAAAATAAACACAAGAAAAGAGAAAAGTTACTTACACATAAGGATAATAAAGGGAAAGCATCAAGGTGAAAAGAAAATTGAGAAATAGGGCGAAATAAAATGATAAAAAGGTGGTATGCTTAGCCGATATGTCAAGGAGGGCAACAAGTCACTAAAGTATACCTAAATATACCCTACCTGACCCTGAGCCTATGTTACAAGCTAAGAAAGTCCTGTTGTGATCCTAAGAGTTGTATGGCAAACTTAAAGCAGTGAAAATAAGAGCAAGCTTATGGCAATATGTATATATGAGTTGTGAATTCGTTTTGAGAGTGAGTGTTGAACAGTAATCCTTATACTCAAACTGAAATCATTGTGTGAAAAATGAGGATGTGTTTTGAAGAGAGGACACTAGTTGCAATACCGGAAATATTAGCACCTCGGTAAGAAATTGAAGAGGATAGGTGTCAGTGCGTAGTGAGTCTGTGTCATGGTCTGGTTCCACATGATTCAAGCCTAATAGTGATAACATGCATGAACGTAATGAGAATGATCGGGATTGATAGCCAAATGATTGCGAAAGCTAAAATGTGGATACTCTTTTACAAAGATTTTGTAGTGAGTCATAGTGCGTCGCTTGAGGACAAACAACGAATTTAAGTTGAAGGTGTTGATGTACCGTGGTTTCACGGTACTTTTAATGCTTTTTCCTTAAGTTTACTGTGTGTCTAAAGCCTTTTTGTATTGATTTTTATGTAAGTTTCTCTTTATTTGCAGGAAATCTGTCCAAAGATGAACGCGGGAGTTTTGAGCAAGAAATGCAGAAGAGACCACCTACGGAGCTTATGACGGTCCGTCGAGGCTGTGTCAGTCTGTAGGTGGCATCGTAGTGAGGAGAGCAGCTGCTGAAGGAAGATGGGGAAGTCTGACCAAGTGTGAGACTACGGAGTGCATGAAGGACCGTCATAGCGTCGACGGTTCATCCTGATTGTCCGTCGTGATGATCAGAGAGTAGTCCCAGTACCTAAATTCCAAGAAGTTTAAGTATTTTGGAACGGAGACCCTCGATGAAACCTCGTGCTTGAAATGGTCCGTCATACTTATCCGTCTAGGGGATGAAGAAAGCAACAGAAGAATGTGTGAAGTATGGGACGACGGAGTCCATGACGGTCCGTCACTAGGTCCGTTGACTCAGACGCGTTTGGACAGATTTTCAGTAATTAGAATCCTTCCTTTATTAGGTTTTGTTTTTATTATAAATAGTTCAAAAAACCTCGTTTTTGGGGTTAGACTGTTGACTATTGTTATTTCTCTTGTTATAGTATTGAACTCTTGATTTTGGTAATTGATATACTTTTTCCGGAATTGATTGTTGTTGATTTTGTGGATTAATCAAGTTAAATTCAGGAATTTATTCGTTCTCATTAAAGTAAGTGCATGAATTCTTTCATTAAAAATATGAATTGTGTAATTATGACCATGGGTAACTAAACTCCATAGCTAGGGTTGTGGGAACCATGGGTGAATAACAAGGTAAAATCTAACTAAAATAACAATTCTAGAATGGTGTCTTGCATGTATTAATAATTCTTTCGTGTAGAAGTCTTTTTAACGGATGGCCAACGTTAGAACTCGCCTTAATGCTGCTTGCCGGACCAAGGAGGTAGATAATAGGAAAGAATTATCAACATAGATTTAGTGTAGTTTATCTAATAGGCTAGTATTGGTTGGTACGAGGTAATAACTTAGTCAAATACCGAATACAATGCTAAATATGAGGCAAAGATAAAGGTTAACTTATCACTTTACATGCAAAATACTAGGAAAGAATTATTATAGTTATAGTTATCAAGTTGGGAACCTGTGGGGAACACTTAAGCCCTAGTTACTTTTATTAATTGATTAAACTCCGAGATTTGAATCTGTTAGTTGTTTATTTTAATTTAGTTAATCATTTTTATTAATTTAAAATAAAACCCCCCTTTTAGTTATTTGTTTTCTCGGAAAATAGTTGACTAAATAGTAGTAATAATATAATAAAGTTAAGTCTGAACCATTTTCCTCGTGGGATCGACCCTAACTTCATTAGTTGGGTTCTTTACTTGATACGACCGTTTTTACTTCTTATTTGAGAAGTAAGTTTGAGCGTATCAGTTACATGTCTTGACTTATCTTCAACTGTAGGTAAGTAAATCATGGAATTCTCTCGAAAATTCTGTCCAGTTGCAAATTTTGAAGTAACTTCAGTCTTGACTTACTGAGAAAAAAATAATCTTCTTTTCGAGAATTTTTTAGTCCTTCTCAAAAATTTTGTCCCATTTTCCATTGTAAAGAGAAATAGAAATCTAACGGGAGATATGACCGAACCCTTGTGGCGCCTACGTATCTTGTTGAGGAAGGAATCATATTAAACATAATTCCCTTCAGAGGTTAACAAAAATAAGAAAATTTACAAAGAAATCGACCGAGCCAACAAAGGCTGCCTACGTATCTCATTCTTGAGAATTCAGGTCGAACGTAGTTCAAACACTAATAAATATTAAAGGGGATAAAAGGGGGTGACCGAAGCCAACATAGGCCGCCTACGTATCTCATTCTTGAGAATTCAGGTCAGACGTAGTTCATTACAAGAGGGACAAACTTTTAAATAAAGCAATTACAAGAAAAATAGAACGATTACAAGTAAATTATAGAAATACAAACTGATTTCACACGTAGTATCTCTTGACAGCGTCTGAGTTGATCGGTTTTGTCCATGCGATGTCATCCATCTCCAACAAGATCAAAGCACCTCCAGATAATACTCTGCGAACCATGTAGGGACCTTGCCAGTTTGGTGCGAATTTTCCTTTGCACTCATCCTGATTAGGAAAAATGAGCTTAAGGACTAACTGACAAACTTCAAAATTTCTGGCTTTGACACTCTTGTGGAAAGCACAAATCATTCTCTGTCGATACAAGTGACCTTGAAAAATATCAACCATTCTCTTCTCATCAATCAATGTTAATTGATCAACCCTCTTACGAACCCATTTAGCATTACTCAACTCAACTTCTTGGATGATTCTTAAAGACGATATTTCAACTTTAGCAGGTATGACTACTTCTGTTCCATATACTAGCAAATATAGAGTGCCTCCAATCTATGTTCTGACATTCGTTCGATAACCCAACAAAGCATATGGAAGCATCTCATGCCAACCTCGGTGATTGTGAATAATTTTCCTCAGGATCTTCTTGATATTCTTATTGGCGTCTTCTACAACTTCGTTCATTTGAGGACGATAAGCGGTTGAGTTTCGATGAGTAATCTTAAACTGCTCACATATATATCTCATCAAGTTAATGTTGAGATTTGTACCATTATTAGTAATGATGGATTCTGGTACTTCAAACCTGCATATCAGAATGTTGCAAACAAAATCAGCTACAAGTTTCTTGGTCACCGACTTGTATGAAGCTGCTTCCACCCACTTGGTGAAGTAGTCAATGGACACCAAAATAAATTTGTGTCCGTTAGAAGGGGCTGGCTCGATTGGACCAATGACATCCATGCCCCAAGCTACAAATGGCCAAGGTGAACTCATAGCATTGAGTTCGTGAGGCGGCACTCGAATCAAATAACCGTGCACCTGACATTTATGACATTTCTGCACAAACTTGCAACAATCATTCTCCAGGATCATCCAGAAATAACCGGCTCGAAGGATCTTTCTTGCCAAAGTGATCCCATTCATATACGTGCGACAAACTCCAGCATATATTCGTTCAATAAGCTTTGCAGCTTTAGTAGCATCGACACATCTGAGAAGACCTAAATCGAGAGTTCTCTTATAAATTACTTCTCCATTTAGAAAGAAGTTGAGAGCCACACGGCGTATCGACTTCTTCTGGTTGGATGTTGCATCTTCAGGATAACTCGCGGTCTCTAAGTACTTCTTTATATCAAAATACCATGACAAACTGTTTGGTTCCGCTTCGACGTGTGAACAATGGACTGGATGTTCTTTCATCTCTATGTACAGAGGATGAATATAATCAGTATCTGTATGTTCATCGACACGATGGTGGCAAGAGAATCAACCAACTTATTCTGCGCTATAGGAGTGTGTCTAATCTCGATCTTGCGGAATCTCTTGCACAACTTCTGTACATACTGCACGTACGGTGTGATCTTTGGGTTCTTCACGGCCCATTCTCTTGGAACCTGATGAATTAACAAATCTAAGTCTCCAATAACCAATAGCTTATGGACATCCATGTCAATGGCCATTTTCAAATCGAGAATACAAGATTCATATTTAGCCATGTTGTTTGTGAAATTAAATCTGAGTTTAGCGGCCATGGGAAAGTGCTGACCAGATTCTGACATCAAGACCGCTCCAATACCTTTCCCTTGGTGATTTTCCTCTCCATTAAAGAACAATATCCAAGAAGGATATGCCTCAGAAATATCTTCACCCAGGAACGATACCTCTTCATCATGAAAATAAGTCTTGAGCAGTTTATATTCTTCATCAACAGGATTTTTTGCAAGATGATCAGCCAGGGCCTTTGGTTTTATTACTTTTTGAGTCACACACAAAATATAAAATTCACTCAAAAGCATCTGCCATTTCGCCAACTTTCCGATCGGCATCGCCTTCTGGAAAATGTACTTCAACGTATCCATTCTAGAAATGAGATAAGTAGTATAAGAAGACAAATAATGTCTCAACTTCTGGGCAATCGAAGTCAAAGCACAACACTTTCTCTCCAATAGAGTGTAACGAGACTCGTACGGAGTAAACTTCTTGCTTATATAATAGATAGCTCTCTCCCTTTTCCCTGTCTCATCGTGTTGACCAAGTACGCATCCAAATGCATTATCTTAGACAGAAAGGTATAATAACAAAGGACTCGCTTCACGCGGAGGAACCAACACCGGTGAATAGGACATATAGTTCTTGATAGTGTAAAAAGCAGTCTGACATTCTTCATTCCACTTCGTCAAAGCATCTTTCTTCAACAGCTTGAAGATAGGCTCACACACCACAGTTGATTAAGCTATGAATCGACTAATGTAGTTCAACCTCCCTAAGAAACTCATCACTTCTTTCCTCCTATTCGGCGGAGGTAACTATTGAATTTCCTTAATCGTGGAAGGGTAGAGCTCAATGCCCCTTCTGCTAACTATAAGTACCAACAACTTGCCGGTTGGCACCCCAAAAGTGCACTTAGTGGGATTTAACTGCAAGTTATAACGACGCAGACGATCAAAGAACTTCCTTAGATGTGACAAGTGGTTCGAACTCTCGCGGGACTTGATTATGAAGTCATCCACATATACCTCGATCTCCTTATGAATCATATCATGAAATATGGTCGTCATAGCCCTCATATAGGTAGCACCAGCATTCTTGAGGCCACATAACCCTGTAATGATATACACCCCAAGGTGTAATAAAAGTTGTCTTTTCCGCATCCTCCTCGTCCATCATGATCTGATGATAACCTGCGTAACAATCCACAATTGACTGCATTTCATGTTTAGCACAGTTATCAATCAGAATGTGAATGTTCGGCAATGGAAAATTATCCTTAGGGACAGCTTTCTTGAGATCTCTGTAGTCAACACAAATTCTGATCTTCCCTTCTTTTTTGGCTACCGGAACAATATTGGCCAACCAAGTCGGGTATTGCGTCACATCCACCAACTGAGACTCAATATGCTTGGTGATCTCCTCTATAATCTTTGAACTCAACTCGGGCTTGAACTTCCGAGCCTTCTGTTTCAAGGGACTGAACCCTGGACTAATCGGCAACTTGTGAGACACGACCTTGGTACTCAGCACTAGCATGTCGCTGACCTCCTAGACGAACACATCAACATATTCAGTAAGCAAATGAATAAAATCCATTCATTGAGTTTCATACAAGTGGACGTTGATTTTGACCTCTTTGCCACACTCTGGGTCTCCCGTATTACAGTTTCCTTTTCCTACAAATTCGGCTTATGCTGATTTTCAAACTATCGAAATTCCTCGGCAACATACTCGGGTACCTCATTTTCCTCGTCAAACCCTTCAACCTCGTCATAACATGCCTCATTTTGTTCTTTTAGCTCGTGACATGACATGACATTGGAAGGTTTTAAATTAAAATTACTGAAATCCTAAACAAACAATGTTAGGGAAAATAGATAGAAAATAAATAATTAAGCAAATTTAAATAAAGGAGGCTTTCGATTAAATTGGAAAAGAGCAAAAACTTTTGCCATGGCAAGGGCCATGTTGTCTTTTTTAAACATTATAGGAAAATTAAAAGTTTAGTTAATTAAAGGAAAGCAAAATGGTGCTCTCGGGCCTCTTCCGGACTACCACCGATTTAAATATGCATAAATGATGCCCTTCTACCAAGGAGTTTGGGGAATGAGAAACGGGGTGGAGGACTAATTCTTCAGCATCTCCCCAGGCTCAACATCGCGGATTCCCGTCAGCTGGACCTCGTTCTCAATTACAGCATTGATCTCTTCGAAGAGGCCGCAGATCCCTTCCCCAAGGTCATCATGATCGGCGTACTCCCGGACTGGAAATAATTAATACAGATGGGGAATTAGCTTAGCCAATGCTTGATCCTTTTTCTTCTTCATCTTCGTCTCATCATCTGTGGGGATGTACCACAAACCATATCTCTCTCTTTTGACGGGAACTTTAATGGGCTCAATAATCCCTTGGGAATTCCTTCCTAATCCGAAACCTGGTCCAAATTCATTCTGCAGCATCATAGTGGCGATCATCTTGTACATGGCAAGCATAGAAGGCTGTGGGGCCAAATCCTCACCGGTGGCATTCACCAGCTCCACCATGTAAAAATTGGTACCTCGCGAGACTTCGTCAATAATGGGCGCTTGCCTGTCAGAGTGACTCCCTTCGCCATGAATAACCAGTTCATCATCCGATGAAGAGTAGAGGGCACAACTCCAGCCATATGGATGAAAGGTCTTCCCAGAAGAAGGTTATAGCTGGTGTCTATGTCCAAGACCTAAAATTGTGCGCTGAACTCCGCCAGGCCTATTTGGATGACAAAATTCACAACTCCAAACGTGTCTCTCTGTACCCCAACGAAGGCTCTTACATTGACTTGGTTTTTCTCCAACTTCCCAAATCAAACCTTAACTGCCTCATAGTCGGCAACGGGCAAATGTGTAGACCAAATCCATCATCCACCAAGACGCGATTAATGACCTTCTCACGGCATACGACAGTGATGTGTAACGCCTTGTTGTGTGACTTCCATTCAAAGGCAACTCGTCATCGCAAAAGATGATCTGATGCCCTCAGATAACTTGGTTTATCATAGCGTGCACGTTATCGCTGCTTATGACCATGGGCACATACGTATCATCGAGAGCTTTCATCAACGACTTCCTGTCCAATTGGGAGATCACCAGCAGGTTCCACATAGAAATCTTGGCTGGAGTTTTGTCCAAATGCTTAACAATCAAATAATATTTTTGCTGCATCTTTCTCAAGAATTCCTCCGCTTCGCCTTCGCTTAGCGGGCTTTTACCCTGATCCTTCTTCTGTCCTCCGAGAGCCAACTCTTAGGGAGTATAACACCTCCCAGATCGGGTCATAACCTGAGCGGCAGCAGTTTCAATCACAATTTTTGGCCTAACAAGAGATTCTGATGGCACCAAGGAAACAACTTTTGCGGGTGTCAGGATCACGAACTCTTTTTTCTCTTTGACACTCAATGAGGCCAAAGACCTTTCTAACTCATCATGAATAATTGGAATTATCACCTTCGTCACTCACCAATCATCATCCGTCTCTATCATATTGATATTGACGCCTGCATGATTCGGCAAAGGGTTGGTGTTGACATTAGGTGCGGCTACTTGAAGAGAAACCACCTCTTGGTCAATCAGATCTTTAATCTTGTGCCTGAGGTAGATGCAATCCTCGATATCATGTCCAATATTGTTGGAGTGATATGCACAACTTTGATCGGGCCTGTATAATTTTGAACTATTATCCACCGGCTTGGGCCCCACCGGGTGGATATATCCAGCCGCAGCCAGTCGCTCGTATTGCTTTGTTCGACTTTCGGCGAGCGAGGTAAAGTTCATGGGAGGCTTATTTTCGAATTTGGGTCGAGGTGGATCACAGCTGCCTTGTGGAGGAGGCATCTGTTGATAACTTCTGTTATTTAGACGGGGAGTTATATTTCTCGAATAAGGATTTGTTTGGTAATTTGGCGATGGGGCTTGGTAATTCGGAGGGGTATTTTGGTAGAGTGGAGCTTGGACTTGATAAACAAGAGGGGGTGCTCTGTAGTTCGACTGCACGTTGGCACAGTAGGAGCAACACTTTGGTAGTGGGGAGATGGAATTTGGTAAAGTAGAGGAGGATTTTGGTAAATAGGAGATGGATTTTTGTAATTTGGAGGGGGGCATTTTGGTATGTGGAGGTAGCATTTTGATAGACTGGAGGAGGATTATTTGGATGGCTAGCTTGCGTGTAGCAAGCCTCGTAGGAGTTCTGGGAAGGTCGAGAATGACCTTGGGAGGATGATGATCTTCTGGGGGGTTTCTTCCCCTTATAAGAGATGGCGGCAACGTCCTCTCTCTTCTTCTTCAACAATCCCGATGATCCGGGCGACGCGGCTACATGGGCTATCTTTCTTGTTTTCAAACCATCTTCGATAGTCTCACAAATCTTGACTTTCTCAGCAAATTTTTCTCCTATGAGAAACATGATTCTGTCGTAATATTCGTGCTCTTGCACCCGTACAAACATTTCCACTATTTGTTTATCATACATAGGCGATGTTACTCTTGCGTCTTCCTTTCTCCACCTGTAGGCAAACTCTATGTAGCTTTCGGTGGATTTCTACTTCATCTTTTTGAGAGAGTAGCGATCGGGACAATTTCTATGTTGTAAGCAAACCGATCGATGAAATGATTTTCTAGAGCATTCCAGCTGGGCCACTACCTGGTCTCGTGGAAGGTGAACAATTCCAGAACCTCCCCACATAGACTTCGGCTGAAGAGATGCGTTAATAAAGCTTCGTCTCTACAAACGACAACAAACAGGTCGCAGTAGGCTCTCAGATTGGCCATAGGATTCCCTACTCCTCCGAAAGTGTCAAACTTGGGACTCTTGAACCCTTCTTGGAGGTACAGATTTGGATGAATGCATAAATCTTCATAGTTAAGACCAGCGACATCGAGAATGCTTTGGAACTCTTTCATTGCTTTCCCAATTTCTTTCTTTATATCCACTTTTGCTTCTTCCTTCGCCCTCCATTCTATTTCCTGTTCCTTGTAATGGTCCAGCTCAGAACCATGCACGTCGTGCTCAGTAGGGACGGGAATCTGGAAAGTTGTTCTTTTAGGTAGGTGTGGAGATACGGAAGGACTTTGGGCATTCTGTGTGGTTTGTTAGTTTTGTGGATAAGTCTGAGGATTGGTATTTTGATTTAAGTGGTGGTGGGAAGTTTAAAGATTAAAAGTATTTTGGTTTGGATTTTTGGTTTGATTTTTGTGGAGGTGGGGCGGTTTGATGATGGGTGTTTTAGGGAGGAGGTGACATTTGGGAAAGGTTGTTTTGAGGGGGAGGCGTTTGGTAAGAAATCGAAGCGTATTGGGGGTTTTGAGCAGTCAGGTCTATAATGGAAAGATTCTGAGCATATGTAGATGGCACGTTCTGAACTGGATCCATGTTTGAAGAAGGGAAGTACGGAGGAGGTCTCCCATCAGCAGCGTTAACAGTAAAACCTGGTGGAGGCAGATCCTATCTCCTTTGCATCTCCACCCTCATTTCCGCAATCTGTTGAATTAATTGCAGAATCAATTTGTTCTGGTCCGCTATGGTGGGTTGATCCACCACAACGTCGGTGAGACTTACTTCTTTGTTACTATCTCCCATAACTATTTTTCCTTTGTTTAAATCATCTTTGAGAAGGAATCTGCAGGCCTTTTGGATGTGGTAAAGTAGGGATGATCTGCTAGCTTAACCGACATAGATCAGTATCAAAGTACCTGAGGAGGAAAACAACTCAAAAGCAAATTTGTCAGTTTAAGTTTAGAATACGAAATGCAAAATATCACCAAGAGAGCATATAAGCACACAAGTTGCTTTGTTTGAGGATATCTTAAACCCACGAGTAAGGACGAAACAATTTTTTAACAAGCAGGAGTTTGATTGCTTTTTAGTTTGTCACTATCTCAAAAGGTTGAATCATGTTGAGCAATGGTCTTCTTGCAGCTGCTCTTTGATGTCCGTTGATCTGGTCACATTTCCTTGTAGCATGAGAGGGGGAGCATGAAAATTTTGATGATAGGGGTCGGGCCTTAAGAGGATGCCTACGTATCTCACAAGGAGAATTCAAGCCCAACGTAGTTTGAGTACATAAGGAATACTTTTCATTCATTCATCCGATTACAAGGAAATTGAATATAAACAACAAAATTTAAAAAGATAAAAGCGACCCATCCCAGAAGTTCTTGTTCTTGCTGTAGTATCAGCCACGACAAGCAGATTCGACTTGAATCTTTTCTATGCTGATAAGATGATCCACGTCGTAGTGGAATGCAGTGCATTTTTCAATGCTATGGTCTTCTGTATTGCAATAGGGTCAACGCTTCCTAGCACCGAGTGAGTATGGTAAGGGAAATAGTTCTAGTTAAGTATGAGACTAGAATACAAAGAATCCCTTCATATTCCTTAACCATGTGCCTACATGGGATGTGTCCAAGTTCTACCATTGGCAAGTAGAACAACCTCATCGGAGTAGGAAAGAACTCCGGATTCCATGTATTGCTACCATGGTCTATGTCGGTTATTACCTATTCTCATCATGTGGAATACCTATTAGCATTAGACAAGATTATGAGGTTTAGGTGGTGGTATGGGACGCTATCTAGACATTGCACAATAGGCTTTGAAGGTGTTAAGTGGAATTTCCTAGGTCTTGTCCAAGACCATTATGTGAGTGTCTTATGTGAAGTATTATGTGAGTGTCTTATGTGATGTATGAGTCTTAATGAACTAATGAACTAATGACCTATGTGAGTAACTATGTAAATGAATGAGTACCCAATCTAAAGTGGCTTCAGCATTCCTTAGCTAAAGTGTGAGGAGGGCATGGAAGGATGATCTCTTCATGTCTTATCTTTGAAAGTCTTGAGGATGACTCTAGTTAGGGAAGTTGTTTAATCTTGTTGACATGATCTAAGACTTAGGTAGTCTTAAGGACTATTTAGGTAATCTTGAAGAGGTCACTATGGACGTTATCTTCTTTATTTACTTAAGTAGGTCTTTTGATAGCCTTTGGATAGAGAATGTCATATCACCTACGGTTAGTGATTTAGTGAGAATGATTATACTATAAGGAGTCCATAGGATCACTTGAGTGTGTGTGTAAGGGATTGTATGGGCAGTTACTTCACATCTTACTCATGGGAGACTTAGGATTCATGATTGGTAGAGAAATCTCACAATGATGTTTATGATTGCTTTGTAAGTATGTATGTAACTCATTGTAGGTAATCTTAAGGGTCATTTAGGCACATCTATAGAGTGCGTATGGGAGGTCTCTCTTTGTGTGACTTAAGTGAACCTTAGGATGACTTTAAGTGAGGGAATTACATGCTAGAAGATTTTATAAAGGGAAGGCTAGGACTTCACTGTAACAGTGAATAGTACTGTACAGTGAAGTGAAGTCACTGTAAAGTGAGCTTTAAACTTACGCTTTCGGTTTTAATGTTTTATTATGTGTTTCTATGTTGATAATTGATGTTATTATGATTAAAATATGATTTCTAAAATGAAATGATGCATATTTCCAATAAAGTCCATTTTTATGATTTTTATGCATAATGTCATACTTAGTACATGTGGTTGTACTAATTTCATGCTTTATTTTCTATCTATAGTTCTTAATAGGTGAAGAGCATTCGGAAGTGAAGACTTGGACTTAGAAGATCTTTCAAGAAGAGGTTGAAGTATGTCCTCAGTTGACTCGAGGGCATATGTCTTTTATGTTTTCTTTAAAGTATTGTAATAGACTATATCTTTCTATTTTCGTATTGAAGTATGGGCCGTGTCCCAAGTATTCTTGTGTCTTATGATGATACTTAGTGTTTTTTCCCTAATTTCTACTTATATGAAAGAGTTTAAAGACTTCTATATTATTTTATGAAAAGTTTTAATTCCGCACTACTTTTCGCTATGTATATGCAATGAATGATATGAAAGAGGCTTGTCTTAGAACTCTGAGAGTTCGACGACGCCGGTTACAATCAAAGATTGTACTCTAACTTCTAGGGTATGGTTTTGGATGTGACAAGATTGGTATCAGAGCATAGGTTGGTGAAAGTGGTCTTAGGAATAAAAAAGTCTCATCAAGTCACGTCTAGTAGAGTCTTGACCATCGGTGTGAGTCGCGACACATCTATGGGCAAGAGGCTATAGGACGATAGAGTATCCCTTCTTTTGTACTCCTATGTCGTGCGGTAGAGTAAATGTTATGATTATCCTTCTTCTGTGTTTCTTTGTGTTTCTATGAGATGAATACTAGAAGGATGGCCGCTAGAAGGTTCGAAGAAGAGAGGGTGAATGAGGAGATTCCTCCTCATGTTGAGCAAGTTGAGCAAGTTCCTCAAGGTGCTCAAGTGCCTCCCCAAGGTGATGATGTTCCTAATGTGGGTGGAGGTAATGAGGTTTCGGTGGTTCATCCGGAGTTGACTACTCAAGAGATTTGAGAGGCTTTGATGTCTTTAGCGCAAGCCGTATATACTCAAATCAATTTGAGTATGATGCCTAGGGTTGTGGAGAGCACTATGACTTCTAGGTTGAGAGACTTTGTGAGGAAGAATCCTCCTATCTTTCTTGGCTCTAAGGTAAATGAGGATCCCCAAGAGTTTCTTGATGAAGTGTACAAGGTGTTGGTGCTATGGGGGTTACATCTAGAGAGAAGGCGGAATTGGCTTCATACCAATTGAGGGATGTTTCTCAAATTTGGTATACTCAATGGAAGAAAAATAGGCCGGAGGATTCGGGTCCTATTGAGTGGGAAGAGTTTAAGGGAGCTTTTCTTGGCAAGTACTTTCCCCGAGAGAGGAGAGAAGTCAAGGTGGAGGAGTTTATTAATCTCAAGCAAGGCAATATGATTGTTGAGGAGTACTCTTTGAAATTCTCAACATTGTCTAGGTATGCTCCTTCTGTTGTGTCCAATCCAAGAGATGAAATGAGTCGCTTTTGTACCGGAGTAGCCGACTTGGTGAATGAAGATTGTCGTACCGCTATGCTTCATGATGATATGACCCTATCTAGACTCATGGTGTATGCAAATGTATTTAGGAGTCTAAACTTAGGAGGATGGCTAGAAGTTTGAAAAGGAGTGTTTCTAGTGATCAAGAGCAACCTAGGTTCAAGAAAAGAGTTCAATCTCAAGAAGACCCTAGGAGGGCTAAGATGAGGTTTGAGAAAGGAGTTAGTAACAAGGACGGAAAACCTACTTGTGCCAATTGTGGCAAGAAGCACTATGGTGAGTGTCTATTGGGTACCGGAATTACTTTGGTTGTGGTAAGGAAGGGCATAAGGCTAGGTATTGTCCTACGATTGCTTCTAGAGGTAGAGAAGGTAAGCAAGTTGCTCCTAGTGTTCCAAAGGAAGATGCTCCTACTAAGAGGCATTTCTATGCACTCCGTACTAGAGTTGAGAAGCCGGATGAGAATGAGGGTGATGATGATGTTGGTAAATTCTCTTTCTTTTGTTAAGATTTGAGTTCCTTCTAAGTGGGGGAGTATGGTTTGTAGATGAGATAGATGTTCTTGAATTTGTTGCTTGTGCATGATGTTTAGGAGTTTGGTTGAAATTGAATTTCATTAACTTCTTGCATTGTGTGTTTTATGAAGCTTTGAGCATGTTTTAAGATGTGTTTATATGATGTTACTTTGCATATTACCATGTTTATATCATGAATTGCCAAAAAATGAGCATTTTTGGAAAATTTGCTAAAAATCACTGTAGCTTGTTAAACTGCTCACTGTAAAATTTTGGTTAAAATGACTATTTGATTCGTTGGTCTAAAATTGTGGTAATGTGGTTACAACTGATGTATATGAGTAGGGTATTAAGTATAAAATAAGTTTTTGCTATTTGGATTGAAGCATGCGAGTTTTGTAGCTTAACGAGTTATAGAATTGTCTTCTAGTTTCTTGTTGTGTTGCGAATGTCTTGACTATGTGAATTTGATGTTTTCCTCTTGGATATGTGTTGTATGGTTTGGTTATGTGCTGCTAGTTGAGTCTCTTATCTTGGAAGTGTTCGGAGAGTGGCAAGTGTCATTCGAGGACGAATGTTGTCCAAGTGGGGGAGATTGTAATACCTCGAAAATTGCTTAGGTGATCCAGATCCTAATATGTTGGTCTTGGTGTTCTAATGTCCTAAATATGCCTAAAATATAGTATATAGGCATTATCTAAAATATTAGAGGTGTTGGAAGTCAAACGTCAAGGGACGACTAAGACGTTTGACGACTAAGTTACCAAAATGTCTAAAATGTGGTTATATGTGCTTATGTGTGTTTCATGGTTTTTTAAGGTTCTTAATAGAGTTAATATATCATGTATCAGCAGTGGTTAAAGTTTCGTGAAGTTTGGAGGTCAAATGACCAAGAACGTCCAAGGCGTTCGAAAGATATGCCTTGAGTCGACCTTGTACGTCTAGGCGAGTTTCGTTGTGTTTTACGTGTTTTTTTTGGATGAATTTCATGTGAGAGGTGTTAAAATTATAGACGATCATTTTTGGGTTGGAAACATCCGGTAAATTATCCCCAAGGACCATCAAAGGGTCCTTGAGGAAGGACCCCAAAATAAGTGTGCAGGCAGTCCCAGGAAGCATTGGCGACGGAACAGTCAACGGCCAGTCGTGGATGTGACACCCCGTCACAGGGTCCCGTCATGGGGGACTTAGCCTTGTGTGAAGTTTGCAACCTTGTCAGGTCACTGTTGCCAACGACGGAGGCCTGTGACGCCCCGTCATGGATGTGACACCCCGTCATGAGGTTGTCGTCGCGCGCACCTGAGTTCTGCGCAGGCTGCTGCCAATTAAGGGGTGAATTGGTAAATTCACCCCACTTCTAAATTAAATGTTGGAAGGTTATTTGAGGGTCTTATGGGTATTTTAATTGACTATATAAGTAGTTAACAACCTAGAGACTTCATTCTTCCAAATTGAAAACCCAAAACACTTAGAAAATATCCCAAAGACTCCATTGAAGTCCAAATTGAAGAAGCAGCTTGGTGTGGTGCTATGAGTGGAAATTATTCATCAAAGTGAAGAATTATCATCCTTGAGGTATGGCTTAAAGTTAAAGTTCCCAATGAATGAATGAGGCCAGCCTCAAATGAAGTACATAATGAAATGAATGATACCAAAGGTGTTAGGATAGGATAATCAAGAGGTGATCTAGACTCAGGTAATGACATAGGTTATTCTTGATCATTGCACAGCAAGCCCGATGAAAGTCTTAAACTACACCCTAGGTATAGCTGGTGTTCACACTGGCATATGAACGAATGAAATGAAGTACGTATGAATGAATGAAGCAGAATCTGTGTTTGCTAATGAAGACTCCCTAGTTGAGGTCCCATATGTTGAGCCCTCATTTTGGAAAGTCTTAATGTCAAGTCCATGATTCCAAGGTCTCATGGTATATGAATGAACGATATGAAAGAAGCTTTGTGTTATATGTTATGATATGTGCTATATGAAGATGTTATGTGTTTTGTGCAATATGATGTTTATGATGATGCATGTTACTCTCATGGCATGACTTTCCTAATCTCAATTTGGCTAGTCCACTGACTTTACCCCCAAAAATCATGTTGTTAGGAAAGAGTTATTCTTTCTCATGCATGTCTGTGGTGTGTGCTTGCATATACCCATACTTAGTACAAGTGTGTACTAACCCTATACAACTATACTATTTTAGGTGCAGGCACAGGTGGGCGATAGAGCTACAGGATCATTGTTGCAGTTATCCGGACGTCCAGCATTCATCCGGAGTTGGTAGGTCCTCATGCTTTCGAGGATACTACTGTTTTACATTCTATCTTAGTTTTAGAGTTGAGCTAGTGGAGCATGTTCCACTAGCGTTTCTTTCCTACTTTTATTCAGACTTTGTATTGGTGCCATTTTGGCAATTATACTCTTAATACTTATTGCAGTATTTCTTTCAGTTGCTTATTTCTTAATGTTAGATGGTTGATGGTGAACAATTATGAAATGATAAGAATGTTTAACAAGTATGTTAAGGGAACAAAAAGTTTCAAATTTTCCGCTAAAATTAACTAGATGAAGTATGAATGACGTAAGTAGGCTTGTCTGCGACCTCTGAGAGGTCAATGACGCCGGTCTCTTCTGGGGTCTAGATTCCGGTTGTGACACTTCCTTTAGTAGACTTTTTCTTCGCACGAGTCGATGGCTCTGTAGGTCGTCACTTCTGCAATTTTCAGCATAATTCTCCCACGTTCTCCTTCTGGACAGATTTCCTGCAAACAAAGAGAAAACAACATTAAAACCAATACAAAAAGACCTTAGACACACACTAAACTTAAGGAAAAAGCATTGAAAGTACCGTAAAACGACAGTACATCAACACCCTCAACTTAAAATCGTTGTTTGTCCTCAAGCGACGCACTATGACTCACCACAAAATCTTTGTACAAGAGTATCCTTATTTTAGCTTTTTGCAATCATCTGGCTATCAATCCCAATTATTTTCAAATTGATTTATGCATGCTATCACTATTAGGCTCGCTCATGTGGATCAGACCATGACACAGACTCACCATGCTCCGACACCTATCCTCTATGTTCTCTCACGAAGGTACCAATTTTCGGTATTGCAACTAGTGTCCTCACTTCAAAACAACATCCTCATTTTTCACACAATGATTTCAATTTGAGTATAAGGGTTATTTTTCAACACTCACTCTCAGAACAACTTCATACCTCATTTATACTTATTGTCAAAGGCTTGCCCTTATTTTCACTTCTTTAAGTTCACCATAATAGACTCTTAGGATCACGATAGGACTTTCTTATCATGTAACTTAGGCTCGGGGTCAGGTTGGGTACATTTAGATGTATTTTTAGTGACTTATTGCCTTCCTTGACATGACGACTAAGCGTCCTACCTTTTTATCATTTTATTCCGCCCTATTTCTTAATTTTCTTGCATTCTTTCACCTTTGCTATTCTCCCTTCTTTCTCCTTTTGTGTAAGTGACTCTTTTCTCTTCTTTTTTTTAACTTGTATTTTCAAAATTTCAAATTTTTCACTTTTCTTTCAACTTTTCTTAAGTCACTTTTCTTTTGTTCTTTCTCTCTCTTTATTCTTTCAACCCCACTTTCGGGGGAATTCCTCATAATCGCCACCCTCAACTCATGGCTTTGCCATGAGTCAAGGTACACAATACCCAAAGTTGGGTCAGGGCCACGACAAGTTTTTTTGCTGCATTAGCCAACTTCAACTTATGCTTTTGGCATAAGCTGAGGTGCACATCTCCAAGGAGGGACCAGGGCCAACACATTGTTCCCAAAAAAGATTAGTTGGGGTGAAAAGGAAAGGTCTATTTTAAGCTGAAATCATTTGGATCAAGAAGGGATTAATTTCATTCAGCTTTTTGTTATTTAGGCCAAATATTGGCTATATTGAACAAGGGCCTATGATACTTTCCTAATTGTCTATTACGACTTACTTTTATAAAGACTAACCAGGCAAGTTCTAGCTCAGTACCAATGGTGGAATATTCAAATTTTCCTCACACTCACTTGACATCTCATTACTCCACCAAATTATCAGAAACCTAGTTCGAGTTTTAGATTTAGGGTCACGAAGTGGTGTATCTCTATTTCATGCTTAGAGCCACACATTTATCAGTTACTGTGCCTAGTCACGCATCATTTTCTTTAAATCAGGATATCATTTTGTTTAGCCATCATGCTTCAGAGTCCATTTTCTATACTATGTACAAAAGATACCAACATGTCGTTTCAACAATAAAGTAACCAGACTCTTGGGGAAAAAGAACACAGGCAAGAAAACCCCAAGAGAGGATCGTGAGTTGGGCTACTCAGACTTCACCCTAACACTCACTTTCCATTTACCCCACCCCAAGAAAAAAGATATGCAATTATCCCCAATGCATAAAAGTATATAAAATAGAGTGGTAAGTGAAGCAAACCTGAGGAGCAAAGCACCGGTGATCAACAAGCTGGCGGGTCCGGTTCCCCGGAACCCGCTGCCTCTGTAGTAGGGACACCATCATTAGTGTCCTCAACAATGACAGCACCATCAGTAGTGCTCGTCTCAGCCTCTGCAACTCCGGAACTAGATGCCCCAGCAGCCATCTCTATAACCCTCAATTGGCGGGCCTCCTCATCAATCAGCGAGGCTCTTCTCGCAGCCTCCAACTCATGGCGCTCCTTCTTCTGTGCCCGTGACTCAACCTCATCTGTAGTCCGATGCCTCTTGGCACGCTCTCGACGTTGAGGTGGTGGCACATCATTAGTGGAGAACAGGGCAGCCATCACCGTGTCTTCAGTAGGCTCTGCAGAAGGGGCCTCAGACTCCAGCACTTGAGCCTATAGTATAGTATATAAGTCTACTCTAAGACTCTCCACAGCAGCCTAGAGAGCCGTCACATCAACTGTAGGGGCTGGTCGGGCAAGAACCCGCAGCTCAAAAGCATCCAAGCGCTGGTGGACCTCCATCACCTTCCGCTTAGTGTGCTGGGCCATCATTCTCTCTAAGCGCTCCTTTGCCTCAGCAATAGAACTCTGCATCCAAGGCTGGATGTGGTGCAGAAGTGTGTCCATTTGGGCCTCAAGTTTTTTCACCCTAGCAAGCGGGACCAGAGTAGCAGATGTAGTTGAGCGGGACGAGCTCGAAGCGGCGCTAACACCCGGGATAGACTCGACCGGAGTGGTGTCGGTAAGCTGAGATGTAGCCGGGTTAGACGCTTGCGCTTTCTCCACCGTTGCCGCTAGGTTTTCACCAAGCGGCTGCACCTCCAACCGGGGCCCTCTGTGTGGAGCCAACTTACTGGCCTCATCCCGAATGAGGCCAATATCTACTGTGCCAGGCGGGGTCTTGAGCACATCAATGTGCCACACGGGCACTCCTCCTAACCTGCACAAAGCAAAAACCATGCACGGGAAGAGGTACGTAGTAGTGGCCTTGAAGGCCCTCTCGTGCATCAACGCTTGTAGTAGCCATGTGAAGTCCACCTCGAACCCTGCAATCATTGACGCCATAAGTACCGCACGATCCCAAGTGACAATGTTGTCAGCTGCGGTGGGGGAAAGACAGTGTCGGACTAGTAACCACAAAAACTTGGTTGTGAAGGTGAGGTTAGCCTTATTGATACTTCCCTTGGGCTCCAGCACCCAATCGGCAGCCTCACCATCAACGGAAAGGTACTGTGCAATCCAGCGCATGGTGGTCTCTCTCAACTCTGGCTCACGCTGGAACCGACCATCTTTAATCAACTTCCATCGATAGTAGAACTCGGCGGTGAGAGGTGTCTGGGTGGCATCAACCCATAGAGAAACCTGCGGATGGTCATCAAGGAAATGTCAACCCGCTTGCCACGGACTCGAACGTCATCCAAAGGAGCATGTTTGGCGGGGGTTGCCCGCCTGTTTAGCTGAGATCGGAGATTCGCCACATAGGAGGCATTTCTCGGACCATCTCCTCACTGTAGCAGCGTACTTCCCGAGCCGTCCACTCCAGCCAATGTCTGGTGAACAACTCATGTATGGATGGCATGGTGGAAAGGCTCGCCGTGAGAACCCGCCGCTCAAGTGTCAGGGTCAGGGTCATGACCTCCTTGTCATTGGGCATCTTGGCGTCAGTGTATATCTGGTATTTCCCCTCGACACACCATCGGTTGGGCTAATAAGGAACCAGAGCGGGGACGCCAGTCTGGAGTGCTTGAGTTGAGTCAACACTGTCAGCCTCATTAGACGAGGCAGAAGCACAAGCCTTCTCAGATCCGGAAGCCTCCATAAAGCCGGAAGCTTCTTTAGAACCGGATACCTCCACGGAGCCAAATGCTCGCTCTGAATGTGTAGCCAACCCAGAAGGCATGCCGGTCAATATGCACTCCTCATTAGACTGGGAGGCAGTGACTACGCCGGGCGCCACCCTCGTGGGAGTGGCTCTGGTGGGGCGGAAAGTAGGGGTAGCAGTGCGGGTGCCTGGTGGCACGTACTTCGAATTACGCTCATCGTCTGAGCCTATGACCAGTCGGTTGGACGGGGCGAAAGACTTGGAACGCCCTCGTGAGTAGACCCGGTCGTGTTTAGGAGCCATTTGTTCCTGCATAGAGAATTAGTTAGTACCAATGAAAGAAGCAAAACACAGAAAAGAATGGCAGTGCAGAAGTACAGATTGCAGGACAGACCCATCGACGGTCCATCGAAGGCATGACGGTCCGTCATGGGGGGTCCGTCGAGGGACACTTAGAATTTATATTTCAAAACATCAGAAACAAAGTTTCTGACAGAGGCGACGGATATACAGGACGGACCGTTGAAGGCGCGACGGTCCGTCATGAGTGTCCGTCGAGGGACACTTAGATTAAATTTTAAAAACATTAGAAACCAAGGTTCTGACAGAGGCGACGGATATGCAGGACGGACCGTCGAAGGCACGACGGTCCGTCATGAGTGTCCGTCGAAGGACACTTAGATTATTTTTATAAAAGATCAGAAACAAAGTTTCTGACATTATCGACAGTTGTGCAGGACGGACCGTCGAAGGCACGACGGTCCGTCGTAAGGGTCCGTCGATGGACACTTAGAGTAAGCAAGGGAGTTGGGGTTGCCTGACCGCAACGAAGGTCTGTCGCGGGATCAACGGTCTGTCGACGTGGTCTCGTACTGACCTACAAGGACACAATTGTGCAGCCACATTGGTTCCCTATCTTACTAATTTTTGGAAGCCTATGTTTACCAAACATATTCCCAGCATCCTATCATCCCTAGGGCATGAATGTTTCCATTTTTAGCATTCAATTTTTGACAGCCTATCAACCCTAGGTCAGAAACAGAATCAGGAAACACACGCCATTTTTTAACAAAACACCCCCATTCCTTTTCAATATAAGTGATCTACGGGAACTTAGGACAACGGTGGTGAGTTCTAGCATGCAATAAGGGTCCAAAATTGGAGACACACACAGTAACACAATAAGTTTAAGCAGATATCAAAAAGTTAATGCTAGTTAATTCATAGATCAGAAGAACATACCAGATAACTGTAGTAGAGGAGAAAGAAGTAAGACACTTGTAGTTGAACAGAAGCACAAACACCACGAACACCGACCGGCAATGGACTGAAGAAACTGGGAGAATTGGGAAAGAAAGGGACTGTGGGAATTTGGGGAAAATGTGGGAAATCAGAAAATGGAGAGGGAATGGGAGTTAATCGTGATGAAGTGGGTGGAAATGGTAGGAAATGTGGAGAGAAATGGTTATGAGGGGTTATATGAAGAGGTGGGAACTTTAAAGGTTTAAAACTTCTAATATTCAGCCGGACGGGTCGGGTCCGGTCGATGGGTAAAGACGCGACGATTCCTCGTCGACGAACCGTAACAGGGTCAACGGTCCGTCATGGGGGTCCGTCGAGGGTGCCCTAAATTGGAAAATTTGAAAGACATACCTGGGCATGACGGATCCCACCGACGGTCCATCGATGGCACGACAGTCCGTCGATGGGTGCAGCATACCAATTTTTTGCAGATTTCTAGTGATTTGATACCTGCACATTTAACACCAATTAAGCTAATCTTTTTGTATTTTCTGGACACTTTTTGAACACGGACCCTAAACTACGCTCTAGCCAACACTTCTAAAGAAAAATAAAAGATCATTCAAACGAGACATTAAGTAATAAAAGCAAAAATAATACAACTATTCCTAGAAAACCACGAAAGACCTATAGTTGGCTAGAGGATACATATTGGGTTGCCTCCCAAGCAGCGCTTGATTTAACATCGCGGCACAACGGAGGGATCTTGATTACTCAGACTTCATCAAGATGGTATGCCTCGATCACTTCATTCGCCGTTTCAGCATGCCCCTAATAGATTTTGATTCGCTGTCCTTTCACCTGAAACCGCACACCCTCCTTGTTCTCCAACTCAACCGCACCATGAAGGAATAGTTGGGTGATCAAGTAGGGACCAGTCCATTTGGACTTGAGTTTGCCCGGAAACAAGCGCAACCTAGAATTGAATAAAATCACCAAATCCCCAACCAAAAAATTGCGCTTCTCAATCTTTTGGTCATGGTACTTCTTCATCTTTTCTTTGTAGAGTGCTGAACTTTCATATGCCTTCAAGCGAAATTCATCAAGCTCATTCAACCCATTTAACCTCTGTTCCGCAGCCTCATTCCAATCCATTTTCAACTTCTTCATTTCGCACATGGCTTTATGCTCTAATTCAACCGGTAAGTGACAAGCCTTCCCATATACAAGTTGGTATGGGGACATACCTATGGGAGTCTTGTATGCTGTCCGGTAGGCCCAAAGAGCATCATCAAGCCTCCTTGACCAATCCGTTCGACTAGCATTCACCGTTTTCGCCAGAATCTTCTTAATCTCCCTGTTTGACACCTAAACTTGCCCACTAGATTGAGGATGGTACGGAGTGGCCACATTATGGCAAACCCCATACTTTTCCAATAATCCCTTAAATAGCTTATTGCAAAAGTGGGATCCCCCATCACTGATAATAGCCCTTGGGGTGCCAAATCTGGAAAATATGTTCTTTTTCAAGAACGCGGTGACACTCTTCCCTTCATTATTTGCAAGTGCAATAGCTTCCACCCATTTAGACACATAATCGACTGCCACAAGAATGTACTTCATCCATGAGAACTCACATAAGGGCCCATAAAGTCAATGCCCACACGTCAAACAACTCAATCACAAGAATGGGATTTAGAGGGAGCTCTTGCTTTTGCAAAATGCCACCATCTCTTTGGCATCTATCACATGCCTTGGCGAACTCATGAGCATCTTGGTGGATGGTTGGCCAATAGTAGCCACATTGCAAGATCTTGTGAGCAGTCCGAATACCACTATGATGCCCACCTACATGCGAAGAATGGCATGCCTCCAAAACACTCAACATCTCAACTTCCGGCACACAACGCCGAATAAGCCCATCAGCACATCTCCTATATAAGTATGGCTCATCCCAAAAGATTTTTTTCACATCATGCATGAACTTTTTCCTTTGATGAAAGGACAAGTCCGGTGGGACGATATCACTAGCCAGATAATTCACAAAATCTGTGAACCATGGAATCCAGTCTTTGGAGGAAGCCAGTACATTCTCATCAGGGAAAGTATCATTAATCTCAGCCTTTTCACCCAACTCTCTCATTGCTTCATCTTCTAATCCGGACAAGTGATCAGCAACTTGATTGTCATTACCTTTTTTATTTTTTACCTCAAAGTCGAATTCTTGCAATAGTTATACCCAACGAATCAACCTCGGTTTTGCATCCTTCTTTTCCATCAAATATCTCAAAGCAGAATGATCAGTATGCACTATAACTCTAGTGACAAGCAAATAGGAGAAAAATTTCTCAAAAGCAAAGACTACAACAAGGAGCTCTTGTTCAGTCACGGTGTACTTATTTTGGGCTTCATTAAGTGCTTTACTAGCATAGTAAATGGGATGAAGGATTTTGTCCCTTCTTTGTCCCAATACCACACCAAGAGCAACCCCACTAGCATCACACATCACCTCAAATGGCTTGCTCCAATCCGGAGAAATGATGATAGGTGCAGACACCAACTTTTCCTTCAACTCACCAAATTCCTTAAGAAAGGATTCATCAAAATAAAACTTACACTCTTTCTCAAACAATTTGCACAAGGGATGTGCAATCTTTGAAAAATCGTTGATAAACCTCCGGTAAAAGCCCGCATGCCCTAGAAAGCTTCTCACACCTTTTTACAGAGATGGGTAGAGGAAGTCTCTCTATCACCTCTACTTTAGCTCGATCAACCTCTATACCCTTCTCTAAAATGGAATGGCCCAATACAATACCTTCTTTCACCATGAAGTGACATTTTTCCCAATTAAGCACAAGGTTACATTTTTCACACCTCTTAAGAACCTCGGACAAATTACTCAAACACCGCTCAAAGGAGTCACCAACCACTGAAAAATCATCCATAAACACCTCAATAGTGTCCTCCATCATATCGGAGAATATTGATATCATACATCTCTGAAATGTGGTCAGTGCATTACATAACCCAAACGGCATTCTCTTGAATGCGAACGTCCCATAAGGGCAAGTAAATGTGTTTTTGTCTTGATCTTCCGGTGTAATAGAAATCTGATTGTAACCCGAATAACCATCAAGAAAACAGTACCACTACTTTCTTGCAAATCTATCCAACATCTGATCCATGAAGGGCATAGGAAAATGGTCCTTCTTAGTCCATGCATTTAATTTCCGGTAATCCATACACACCCTCCATCCAGTCATCGGCCTCATCGGAACAAACTCATTTTTCTCATTGGGGACCACAGTCATTCCCCCTTTCTTAGGTACACACTGAACAGGGCATGCCCAACTACTATCGCAGATTGGATATATCACTCCAGCATCCAATCACTTAATGATTTCCTTCTTCACCACCTCTTGCATAGGGATTTAAACGTCTCTAGTGCTCAATACTTGGCTTATGATCGGGCATGAGTTGGATTTTATGCAAATAAATATCGGGAGGGATCCCAATAATATCCGCAATAGTCCACCCAATAGCTCTTTTGAACATTTTTAACACTTTCACCAAACTCTCAACTTGATGCACATTCAAATATGATGCAATAATTACTGGCAAAGTGTCACCATTTCCCAAGAATACATACCTCAGATTAGGTGGTAGAGCCTTAAGTTCTAATTTTGGAGCCTCCTCTATAGATGGTTTTGCGGGTGGAGACTCGCGATGCATCATATCTAATTCAAACTTCTTTGGCTTAAACCGAATATCACCTCGATCAAGTGACGCGACCAATGACCCATACTCTTCAACGCAATCGCTATCAAAATTCATGATCACTGCTGCTAGTGCTTTTACACCCAGAGGTTCTTCTATTTTACCTCAGGTGACTTTTCAACTCTGTAGGATATGGCAGATACTGATTGGGGTTCACCACTCTGCCTCATGGACCTACAAATATTGAAAGTCACTTTTCATTGTTCAACCGAAATTTCATTTGCCCTTTCTCCATATCAACCAAGGCTCTACCCGTAGCAAGGAATGGCCTCCCAAGAATAATAGGCACCTCAAAATCGACCTCACAATCAAGAATTACAAAATCGGCCGGAAATATGAATGACTCCACCTTTACTAACACATCGTGGAGTATCCCAATAGGCCTCTTCACTGTTCGATCGGCCATCAGTAGCCGCATCATAGTGGGCTTTGGGTCACCCAAACCCAACTTCTTGTAAATAGAGATAGGCATGACATTTATGCTTGCCCCAAGATCACATAATGCTTTCGCAAAGTGTAAGAACCCGATTGTACATGGAATAGTGAAAGCACCCGGATCTTCTTTCTTTTGCACTAGAGACCTTGTAGCAATAGCACTATAATGCTGCATTGTATCATCATCCTCAAAATTGATAGACCTTTTCTTAGTAACCATTTCTTTCATGAAATTGGCATAACCGAGCATTTGTTCAAGAGCTTCTATCAAAATGACATTGATGGAAAGCTGTTTCAACATGTTTATAAAACGCCAATATTTACCATCCTCGGTCTTTTTCACTAACCTATGTGGGAATGGAGGTGGTGGTCTAGGCATGGGGGTCACCTTTTGGGGTACCTCAGCTTCTTTCCCCGTTTTGTCTCCTAACTCACCACTAACCTCCACTACCTCATCATCACCTCTTATCACCTTTTCTATACCAGACGACATCGGTGGGTCAATGGTTTGCTTACCACCTCTAGTTGTGACTGCCATACAATGTCCATATTTTTTTGGATTTTGGACAGTGTTGCTAGGAAGAGTGCCCGATTGGCATGGGTTCACAGTCAAAGATAATTGGGCCAATTGCAACTCAAGATGCTTTATCGAGATTGCATGTGTATCAACTTTCTGCCCAATATTTGCTAAGTCACTCCTCAACTCTTTAGCGTGCTCATCACTAGCATCGAACCTCCTCATCATTTTCTGCAACATATCCTCTACTCGCGCCATACTACCTCCACCGTCCTTAGGAATAACTTCACGATTTTGAGGTGGAACATAGGACCCACTCCTATCATTTCTGTTACCATAGTTACCGCAGTTGAAGTTGTTCTCGTGGTTATAATTCCCATCTCAGACATAATGACCCTCTCGGTTGTAATTACCATAGTTCCGACCTTAGTTTCCTTGACCTTGGCGCCAATTTTCCTGATTGGATCCTTGTGCGTTTGGTCGGAAACCCCCCGTCTGCTCATTTATTAAATAAGAGTCCTCCTCATAGTAATACTAATTAGTTGGTAGACAAGTAGTTCACCGCATTTACCTTTTCTACACCCCAGTGACATGTTTCAACACCAACCCAAGATCAGTTCTCATTTGAGCCATTTCCTCACGAATCTCGTCTGTTGCTGGGTTGTGTGCGGATTGCACTGCAAAAATGTTTCTCCTAGTATCTGACTTCCTAGTGCTCCAAGCTTTATTATTTTGAAAGATTTTCTCTAACTTCTCAGCAATTTCAGCATAAGGACACAACCCATAAGAACCACCCGCTATCGTATCCAATACTGCTTTATTATTATCATCTTGTCCCCGATAGAAGTACTCTTTCAGTGACTCATCATCGATGCGGTAATTGGGGACACTTATCAAGAATGAAGAGAATCTCTCTCAAGAACTACTGACTGATTCTCCCGGTAGTGCCACAAAGTTGTTCACCCTATCTTTGTGGTTTAGCTTCTTAGACAGCGGGTAGTAACGTGCTAAGAACACATCCCTCAATTGATTCCAAGTGTAGATTGAATTATAGGGGAGTTCTGTAAACCATATAGCAGAAGGTAGCCCCGAAAACAAACCTCTAGCGGTGAGCATTTGCATGAGACTACTAGTTACCACGAAAGTATGGCCATGTGGATGGAGAGGCAAGACAAGTGGCCCGTCAGAGTCAGTAATGTAATCATATCCCCTATAATACTCTTGAGGGAGTAGAGCGGGAGGTTGCCTCCGTATTTCACCTTCCCCACAATTTTCAGGTAATAATTGAGCATGAGCATCAACCGGTGGTGGAAGATCCGGGTTGTGACCATCATCGAGAATACCCATATTTCGGTTCATTCTACGCAGTGTACACTCCAGTTCAGGTTCGGGTGCGAGTATGGGTTCTCCTCTACTCCGCGTACTTGGCATACACAGAAGTTAGATCTGCAAGAGACAAAAACAAAGAGAAAAAGTAAAATTAGGAAAATATTGACTAAAATACGGTAATAAGTTTAAAGTTAATCTAAAAACAAATGTCCCCGGCAGCGGCACCAAAATTTGATACACTCAAATTTACTTCTCGAAAAGAAGTATAAGCGATCGTATCAAGTAAAGAACTCAACTATGAGGTTGGGGTCGATCCCACGAGGAAAATGATTTAGACTTAACTTTAACCTACTATTACTTCTATTTAGTCAAGTCTTTTACGAAAATAAATAAGAAAAAGGGGGTTTTAAATAACAAATGTAATTAGCTATTTCTAAGTAAATAAGTGACAAGTTCAAAGATTTGATTTTTATCAAGTAATGAAAGTAACTAGGGCTTAAGTGTTTCCCATAGGTTCATAACTCGGTAATTCTACCTATAACCATCATTTCCTAATATCTTGCATAAAAAGTGGTAAGTTATGTATCCCTAATTCCTTGGTCCGGCAACTAGGAAATTTCACTCCGCACCTTGGTCCGGCTACGTGTGTATGCTTTACTAAACCTTACCTTTACCTCATATTAAGCATCATAATTGATGTTTGGCTCAGTTGTTACTTCGCACCAATCGACCCTAGCCTATTAGATAGTGTATACTAAATCTATGTTGATAATTCTTTTCTTATTATCTACCTCCTTGGTCAGGCAAGTAGAAATAAGGAGGTTTCTAATGTGTTCACTCGTTAAAAAGACTTCTAAACGAAAGAATTATTAATACACGCAAGACACTATTCGATAATTGTTATTTTAGCTAGGTTTTACCTTGTTATTTACCTATGGTTCCCACAATCCTAGTTATTGAGTTTAGTTACCCATGTTAATAATCACACAATTCATATTAATTAGATAATAATTCATGCACTTACTTTGATGAGATTGATGAAAATCCATAAAATTACTTGGATTAATAAAAAACTTGCAACAAACGATTCCGGAAAATAAAGTAATTACCAAAATCCCAAAATTCAACACTTAGAACAATAAAACTAAAAAAGATCCAAAAGTCTAACCCCAAAAATGAGGTTTTTACAAGTATTTATAATAGACAAGTCCTAACATAAAAGGGAAATCTATTTAAGGAAAATCTTCCCAAAAATGCGTCTGAGTCGATGACTGGAGCGACTGACCGTCGAGGCCCTCCGTCGTTCCATACTTAACTTCTTCTTCTGCTCCTCTCTTCACCCACTTTCTGTTACCATCGACGGACATGGATGACGGTCCGTTGCGTGCACAACGATCCGTCGAAGGCTCCCGTTCCTCCATACTTAGAATCTTTTGAAGATGGGTACTAGGGCTACTTTCTGTTAACATTGACGAATGTGAAGGATGGTCCGCCATGGCTATGACGGTCCGTAGAGAGCCTTCGTAGCCCACACTTAGTCAGAATTACCCAACTTCCTTTAGCAGCCTTTTTCTTCGTACAATGGTGGCCACCTACGAATCGTCGAGGTCACGGCGGACTGTCGATGGCTCCGTAGGTCATCACTTCAGTAGTTTTCAGCACAATTCTCCCACATTCTCCTTCTGGACAGATTTCGTGCAAACAAAGAGAAAACTACATTAAAACCAATACAAAAAGGCCTTAGACACACACTAAACTTAAGGAAAAAGCATTGAAAGTACCGTGAAACCACGGTACATCACTCACCTATATTCATTTATTCAAGACTAAGGCCCTTTAGGTTCCTAAGTCAGGACATCACATATTCACATAAGCATCAAGTAAGGGACACAAGTCTACCTAAACAAGACACAACATACTTCCATTTAACACTTATAGCCTATCTTTCTTTAGATTCTTAGGAATGACCCTTAACCTTATTTAGTCAACCTATTCATTACCTTAACATTATCAACTTAACCATTTTAGACTCATATAGCCAAATTAGGAACAACCATGTATCAACTCTAAGACTACACCCTAAAGACATAGTCAAAGCATAACATGATTACCTAGATAGTATCAACAGTCTAACACATACTTTCACATATATATACTTCAACAAATCAACTACACAAATAGCCATATAAGTTCAAGTAGTGCCGACAAGGCCATGATCATCAATGTACTCAAAATACGTAGACAAGGCTACATCAATTCACATAGCACCGCCACCAAAGGTGGGCCGAACCAATCATAACATAATTGAAGTATAATTAACATTGAATAAGAAGAAATAGGGCAGCGTACCACCACTTCATCATCAACACTTTTAAGCCAATACCAAATCACCCAATTTAACATCATAAGGCCCTCAACCATGGCCATGAACACCAATTCAATGCACAATTATAGAAATCAATGAAATCTAACCCAATTCAATATAGGTTCAACAATCCAACACCAATTTGATAACAATTGAACATAATTCTTACATCAATAGAAATCGCATAATAAACTACACCTGAAATCTTCAATATTAAGTCAATATCAAGTAACCCATAATTTGGTAAAAATCTTAGTTCATCAACTTCATGGGTTCATAGGTAATTTAGGTTAAAATCATCAATACAACATCAATTTAATCCATAATAAAAGTTTGAAAACCATTAATGCAAGAACTCATGGTAGAATCATGAAATTGGACAATTCACCTTTTGAAAACTTTTAAAACATCTTTGAAAGTTAGGATCCTTGATGAAACGAGTTTCAAGGATCAAAATTCATACCTCAATGAAGCTAATTCTTCACTTTGATGAAAAATCTCCAATCAAAACGTCACACCAAGCTCTTCCTTGACTTTGGACTTCAATGGAGACTTGGGGAATTTCTAAGGTATTTTGGGGGTTTTATTTTGAAGAACGAAATCTTCTAAGTGTTAATGACTTATAAACACATTTAAAATACCCAAAATACCCTTAGGGAAATGCCAATACTCTTATTTTGAAGTGGGTAAATTCACCCCTTGACTTCCAGTGAACCTTCGTGCAGGCCACAATGCCATCGACGGTTGCCCATCGACGGGGCGTAGGTCCACATACGGGCTGTATTGGCCTTCATCAATGTGTTCAGAGACTGGTATATGGGCGCTTATCTCCCCAGTCTAAGTCCCAAACGAGTCCCACCACCTACGGGGCGTCGACCAGGCTACGGGGCGTCGATTGCCCTCTGTAGATGGACTGCCTTGGGTAGTTTTGGCCCCCATTTTGGGTCCTTCCTCATGGGCCATTGGATGGTCCTTGGAATGTTTGACCAGATTTTTCCAACCAAAACATGATATTATACAAGTTTAACACCTCTCACATGAATTTCATCAAAAACGAACACTTAAAACTCGACGAAACATGACTTGACACACAAGGTCATTTCAAGGAATATCTTTCAAACTTCATGAACGTTCTTGGACGTTTGACCTCCAAACATAATGAAACTTTATTCACTGACTTTATACACCATTTAAACTCATTTAAGAACCTTACAGCCTCTTCAATTACACATAAACAAATAAAACCACATACGAGGAATTTAGGTCACTTAGTCGTCGAACGTCTTAGTCGTCCTTTGACGTTTGACTTCCAATGCACCGAAATTCTTAGCTACTGACTATAAACCATATAATAGACCACTTTATGACCTTATACCACCATTACCAACATGTAAGGCTCTAGTTTAACTAAATCATTTTCGAGGTCTTACATGATCGACAAGTGGAAGAGACAAGGGTTAAGAGAAAGAGTAGGGATGCTTAAAGAGTAAGGTCTTTTGATGGTGGTTCTTCAAAGCATTGGCTTGATATCCAATACAAGCCTAGGTTCAGTAAGAGGTTCTCTAATCATGTTCCTTCTAAGTTCCTTAAGGCTCGTGATGATAAGGTGCCTAAACCTAGGTCCCAAAAGGGAAAGAGTGGAAACTCACCTAATGAGAAGCCTACTTGTACAAAGTGGTGAAAAGGTCACTTTGGTGAATGCTTAGTTTGAACGGTCAATTGTTTTAGTTGTGGTAAAAGTGGGCACAAAGTTTAAGATTGCCCAAATTTGAAGAGGAAAAACAAGGGTAGCGGTCAAGCTCAAACAAGTGGTTCTAATGTTGATGCTATGAAGAAGAATAACTTCTATACGCTTTGCTCTAGAGGTGAGCAAGAGACTTCTCCCGATGTGGTAACTGGATGTTGAAAGCCTTTTCTATTGATGTATATGCTTTACTTGATCCCGGTGCTACCTTGTCATTTTTTACTCCTCTAGTAGCTAAAAAGTTTAACATTTTACTTGATATCTTGAATGAATCTTTTATTGTGTCTACCTCGGTGGGTGAGTCGGTGATTGCAGAAAGAGTGTATAGACATTGTCTTATAATGTTGCCCAATAGATTTACTCATGTTGAACTAGTATTACTTGATATGTTTGATTTTGATGTCATTTTGGGTATGGATTTATTGCATGCTTGCTTTGCTTCTATAGATTGTAGAACACGGGTGGTGAAGTTTTTATTTCCAAATGAGCCTGTTTAAGAGTAAAAAGAGAGAAATTCTATTCCTAGAGGTGGTATCATTTCTTGTTTGAAAGCTTGTAGGATGATCTCGAAAGGGTGTTTATACCATATAGTAAGAGTCAAAGATTTAGACTCTAAAATTCCTCCCATTGAGTCGGTCCCCGTAGTAAGGGAATTTCCGGAGGTCTTTCCTAATGATCTTTTCGGTATTCCTCCCTAACGGGAAATTGATTTTCGTATCCATTTGCTACCGAATACAAATCCCATTTCAATGCCTCCTTATCGGATGGCTCTGGCCGAATTGAAAGAGTTGAAGGCTCAACTGAAAGACATACTAGATAAGGGTTTTGCTCGACCTAGTATTTCTCCATGGGGTGCTCTGATATTGTTTATGAAAAATAAGGATGGGTCCCTTAGAATGTGTATCGACTACCATCAACTCAACAAAGTCACAATCAAGAACAAGTATCCTCTCCCTCGGATTGATGATTTATTTGATCAACTCTAAGGTGCGAGTTAGTTTTCCATGATTGAATTGAGATCCGGCACCAACTTAGGGTGAGAGGTGAAGATATTCCCAAGATGGCATTTCGAACAAGATATGGTCACTATGAGTTCTTAGTAATGTACTGTGGTATAACTAATGCTCCGACGACGTTTATGGACCTAATGAATAGGGTGTTTCGAACTTACCTACATTAATTTGTCATTGTCTTCATTGATGACATCTTGGTATATTTTAAAAATAAGGGGGAACACATGGATCATTTGAGGGTGGTGTTGAAAGTTCTTAAATAATATCAATTGTTTGCCAAGTATAGCAAATGTGAGTTTTGGTTGCGTTCGATAGCATTTCTTCATCATATCATCTCTAGTGAAGGGGTAGAGGTTGATCCAAAGAAGGTCGGAGCGGTGAAAAATTGGCCTAGGACTTTGGCTCCTACGGATATAAGGAGTTTATTAGGTCTATCCGGTTATTATCGAAGGTTTATCGACGGATTTGCGTCTCTTGCTTCTCCTTTGACAACCTTGACCCAAACGAATGTGAAATTTGAGTGGTCGGAGGTATGTGAAAAGAGCATCAAAATGTTTAAGGATAGGCTTACTTTCGTTGTGGTACTGACCCTACTGGAGGGTACTAAGGGTTTTTTGGTTTATTGTGATGCATCCTGAGTCGGGTTGGGGTGTGTTCTTATGCAACATGTAGCCTATGCTTCTAGGCAACTCAAAGTTTATGAGAAGAATTACCCGACTCATGACCTTGATCTAGTGGCCATGGTATTTGCATTGAAAATATTGAGGCATTATCATTATGGGGTTCATGTTGATGTGTATATGGATCATAAAAGTCTCCAATATGTATTCACTTAGAAGGAGTTGAATTTGTGGCAACGGAGATGGTTAGTTTTGTTGAAACACTATGACATGCGTGTTCTGTATCAACCCCACAAGGCTAATTTGGTAGCGGATGCTCTAAGTCGATTTTCCATGGGAAGTGTGTCCCATTTGGAAGAATCCAAGAGAAGCGTAGTGAAAGATGTTCAAAAGTTAGCTCGTTTAGGGGATCATATACAAACTTCTCCAAATGGTTGTATGGTGGTACATCATAACTCCGAGTCATCTTTGGTGGTTGAGTTAAAGTCTAAGCAACACCTTGATCCATTATTGATGGAGTTGAAAGAATCGTTTCTTGGTAAGATGAATGATTCATTCTCCCAAGGGGGGATGGTGTTCTTAGGTATCAAGGATGATTGTGTGTGCCTAATGTTGATGATTTAAAGAGTAGGATCCTTGAGAAAGCTCATGGGGCCCGTTACTTTATTCATCCGGTTCTACAAAGATGTAGCATGACGTTAGAGAAGTGTTTTGGTGGGATGGCCTAAAAAGGGATATTGCGGAGTTTGTTTCAAAGTATCCATATTTCCAACAAGTGAAGGACGGGCACCAAAAGTCGAGTGGTCTACTACAAGAAATCCAAATTCCTACTTGGAAGTGGGAAGATTTTAATATGGATTTTGTAGTAGGTTTGCCTCGAACTCGAAAGAAATTTGACTCCATATGGGTCGTAGTGGATAGATTGACCAAATCCGCTCACTTTATTCCCATTAAGTCTACTTATTCGATGGAATTATGCAAGGATCTATATTGACAAGATAGTGATTTTTCATGGGGTTCCTTTGTCCATCATATCGGATAGAGGTGTTCAATTTACATCTAGGTTTTGGAGGTCATTTCAAAGAGGTTTGGGTACTCAAGTGAAGTTAATCACTTCTTTTCATCATCAAACGGATGGTCAAGCGGAGCGGACTATTCAAACTCTTGAAGATAGTCTTAGTGCTTGTATCATTGACTTTAAAGGAAATTGGTATGAGCATTTGCTTTTGGTGGAATTCTAATATAATATTAGTTTTCATTCATCCATATCTATGGATCCTTATGAAGCCTTGTATGGTAGGAGGTGTAGGTCTCCTATTGGGTGGTTTGAGGTTGGCGAGTCTTCGCTTCTTGGTTCCAATTTGATTTATGAGACTCTGGAGAAAGTTCATAATATAATGAACCGGTTGCAAACAGCCTATAGTCGGCAAAATTCTTATGCCGATCATAGGAGAGGAGATATAGAGTTTGAAGAAGGTGATAAGGTGTATCTAAAAATTTCACCTATGAAAGGGGTGGTTAGATTTGGAAAGAAAGGGAATTTGATTCCTCGTTATGTTGGTCACTATGAACTCTTGCAAAAGGGTTGGTAAGGTTGCATATGAATTGAAACTCACTAGTGAGATATCTTCGGTTCATCCGGTTTTCCATGTTTCTATAATTAAGAAATGTATCGGTAATCCCAAGTCTATTATTCCTATTGAGGGTCTTGTTATGAAGGATAACCTCTTCTATAAGGAGGTTCCGATTGAAACACTTGATCGTCAAGTGAAGAGGTTTAGGAAGAAAGAGGTGGCCTCATTTAAAGTATTATGTAGAAACCACCTAGTTGAGGGAGCAACATGGGAGGCCGAGGCCGACATGAAATTCTGTTATCCTCATCTCTTTCCAAATGAAGGTTAGTTGTTTTTACTTATAATAAAAGTAAGGACTAAATTTGAAGTTGCTATGATTTTTGGTGAAGTTTTGCAAAATGTGCATTTTATTGTATCAGTAATGTGAAGTTACAGTGAAGTATGCCTATTAACTTCAAATTTGTCAATTTTGCTATTTTGATTTTTTTGAGTATATATGGTGTATCCTTCATATGTTGTGCCTTCATGAATTAAATTGAATATGTGGGAAAGTGTTGAAGGATGTTTTTCTATAAGGAATGTCTCATGTGATGCATGTTGATAAGTTTTTAAGTTCAAAATGATGTTATGGTGTTGATTGTGGAAAAGGTCATGTTTTTATGTTGCTTTGAGTTGTAACTCATGTTATGATGTGTTTTTGTTGGTTGGGATGCTAGTCTTGAGTCTATTCCTTCCTTTCAAAAAGATTTTAATGTCATTCGGGGAAGAATGCTCGTATGGGGGCGATAATGTAACACTCCAAAAGTCTAAGACGTGGTCTAGAGCCTACATAGGTATCAAAAGGTTTATACACTGATTTAAGGTCATAAATGATTAATATAAGTCGTTTAGAGAGTTTGGAAATCAAAATGTCAAAGAACGTCCATGATGTCCGGAAACTAGCTCAAGAGGTGGTAGTGTGCCTTAGCCTATTTGACTAAGTTTTAGGGGTCGGTAAATGATGAAATTTTGTAGAAGGGTGTCTAACATGTATTAGAGTTAGTTCATAGTCAAACCTTCCGGGTACGAATCCACAGGGACCAACCAAGGTACCTTGAATAGGACCCTTGTGTTTGGGTCAAAGGCTGCCTAAGGCAGTGTCCACTGACGACTTGCCACAGACAGTTCATGGTCGAATCGACGGGGCGTCAATTTCCTCGTCGATGGACACATAGAATAGTTGTCAAGGACTGGATTTTAACCAGTCTCTAACTAAAATGACGGACCAACAGGACGGAGGGTCCTGTGGTCGTCGATTAACACGCGAGTCATCGATCGTGGTCTCGTCTATGAGCTACTGTTTATGCTGCACGTTTTAGGTTAGTTGGAATTAATTAATTAGGTTGTTAGGTAATTATTTAGAGTTTAAGGGAGGTATTATTAAGTTAATTAACAACATATATAAAGACCCTAACCTAATTAAGCTAACCTAACTCTCATAATTCCCAAACTCAAATTTTTTTCTTTCTCTCTTCTTTTGTCTCCCAAGTTGAAGAACACCCTAGAAGTCAAGGTCAAGATGGATTATAGGGCTGCAATCACCAATTTTTCTCCATTGATCTTCAACAAATAGTAAGGTATGGGATTCCTTTCACCTTTGGGATCTCTTTCCCCAAAGGGTTCCTTCAAATCGATTTGAAAAGATGAGTTCTCATGTGGGTCTCTTCCAATCTCGAAATTGATCTTTCAATTTGATTTGTTTATGATTTATATTGAATTTATTTATTAGATTATGATGAATTATGACTATATTACACTACTTATTGATGTGTTGGTCTAGTTTGTAGAAGATGACCTTTTCCCCTTAACCCTAGGTTGTGATCTTGAGTTGAATCGTGTAGTGAAGGTTCAATTGACTTGGTTAACGGTTGAATTACTATCCTATGATGTTATTGTATCAATTGATTAATAGATTAATATGAATTGTACTCCTATAATGCTAGTCCTTGAGTAATTTATCTAGGTTGTGAAGTAGATGATGAATTTGACCTAAGTCTCTAATCTTAAGCTTTGATCAATTATGGTTATGAATTAGGTTGTGAAGTAGATGATGGATTGTTATTGTATCAATTGGTAAGTCTTATTATCTCAACTCTTTACTTCAATTATGGTTACTTGTGATTATGTGATGATGTTGTGTTGAAGTGTACCTTATATAAGATTGATAGGGTTGGTACGATGTTGAATTGAAATGTATTGACTATGTATTGTTAGGTGTTGGCGAAGATGTAAATGTTATAAGGATAGTGATAATTTACAAATGTGCCTTATCATGAATGATTATGCAAATGTGTTAACCTCATGGGTATGAATTGTAATGAAAGGAAAATACTCTTGCAATTCTTATTGAGCTATAATGATTATTATTATATAAGAGATAGACCCTATGACCTCAACTTAGTTTGATAATAATGGATGACTTAAAGATATTTCAAAAGGAACGTTATCTTAGCACTGAGAGAACTTAACAATGGGAGGTTTTGAGTTTACGTAGAGGAAGATTCACCCTATAGTTCCACATGAGGTGTTGACTCCCCTATTGTACCCCCTAGAAGAAGGGAGCACCCTTGGATCGGAACAAGGCGTACTTGACCCTTTGGGGTCTTATAGAAGCCCTTTAACTATTATTCATTGCATAAGACATGAAAAGTAGGGAATAATTTAATAAATTTCACGACATTTAATATAAAAAGGAATTCTTTCATAAATACTAAGAAAGTCTCTTGGTCACAAGCAAAACTTAAAGACACGACATAATATCTTAGGGACACGACCCTTTACATGAAAAGAAATAAATAATAAGTCTTAAATAAAGAAACGAAGAAAAAGAAATATGCCCTCGAATATATGAGGATATACTTAGTCTTGAAAGAGTCTTTCCCAATCTTGCCTTCTAACTTCAAACTTTCTTCCGAACCTATACTTATAGATTATAGAAAAGTATGGGGTTAGTACAAATAATATACTAAGTATGACATATGCCAAAACATACAAAAAGAGACATTTGAGTAGAAATAAGCTTTCATGATAAATAAGTAAAACCTTCATGAATATAGGAGTAAAAATAAATAAGAATCATCATTTAACACTTAGAGAATTATTTCCATAATTTTAGCAAAAAAGGACATTTTACAGTAAACTCTCCTAAAGTTACAGTGAATTCATTGTAACATTACAGTGAATTCATTTTTAGCATTACAGTGAAGTATTTTAATCCCAAAACAGTGAACCAATCTCCTTAGAGATTTCCCTAACCAAGTGATCCTTAATACCACAAACCATAGGCTTACCTCGCTTAGGAAACAAGTCCACACATTAATAATTAGACAATAGAGGAGCATTCATACATTAAGAACTTCATCTAGGTTCTCTAATCTAATGGGACTTATAAGTTACACTAAGTGCAATGTGAGAGTAGCATCCCATACTACCACTCCAAATTAGTGCCCCTTAAGGGTTCCCTTGGATAAAGCACACCACAATTCTATCAAGATACCGTGAACCCCCAAGGTCAAGACAAGAGAAAGTGAAATCATTTCCGTTGGAGTTTCCGTAACCAAGATTATCCTAAGACTCTCCAAAGTAATTCATGAATGAAACGCCCACACACCTCCTTCAATACATACCTAAGATATCCTTAAGACTACCTAATATAGGCTTACTCCACTAGGGAAAACAAGTCACCAGTCAATAACAATACATTAGAAGAACACTCCAACACATAAAATAAGACACACCAAGACTTCCCTTTCGGAATGCCTACTTAGTGATATGAATAGATTGCGTCCCATTCAACCACCTACACTAAGTAGTATACTCTTTTAGAAGACTTAGCTCACTCACTTCATACAAGACACACAAGGACTCCCCTTTCACAATGCCTACCTAGTGCAATGGATAGATAGCGTCCCATTCCACCACCTACCCTAAGTAGTACAATCTTTAGGAGACTTAGTTCTTTCATTATTTTGTGGGGTAATAGATTTAACCGACATAGACCATGATATCTAGACATGGAATCCCGAATTCTACCCTTATCGGGGAAGGGTTCCCTACTTGAATAGGGTAGGGTCATTCTTTCAGCTTTTACATGGCTTTACCAATAGCTACACCGATGCGGGCACATAGTTAAGGGATAAGGAGATTGCTACTACGTAACTCATTCTCTACTAAGGAGGAGTACTCATCTCAAGAGGTACATTGTAATACAACATCTCAACTAACGAAGTGTAACCACCGTTTCTTTATACCCTCTCGGTACTAAGAATAATTCCCCACGGATTCTCAAAATTTTATACTATAGGTTAAGGATAACTAGTGACACCACATCTCAACTCACGAAGAGCATTCATTCTCCTACCTATCTTTGAAAGCTCTTAGGATGTTGTAAGACCTCAAAAATGACATAGGTTAACTAGATCCTAACATGTTGGTATTAGTGTTCTAAGTTCCTAAATATGTTTAATATGTGGTATAGAGGATGTAGCTAAAGTATTAGAGGTGTTGGAAGTCGAACGTCAAGGGATGACTAAGACGTTTGACGACTAAGTCACCTAAATGTCTAAAATGTGGTTCTATGTGTTTATGTGTGTTTCATGGTGTTTTAATGTTCTTAATAGAGTTCATATAGCATGTATATGAAGTGGTTAAAGTTTCATGAAGTTTGGAGGTCAAACGACTAAGAACGTCCAAGGCATTTGAAAGATATGCCTTGAGTCGACCTTGTACGTCTAGGAAAGTTTCGTTGAGTTTTACGTGTTCGTTTTGGATGAAATTCATGTGAGAGTTTTTAAACTAATAGATGTTCGTATTTGGGTTGGAAACGTCCAAGAAATTATCCCCAAGGGCCATCAAAGCGTCCTTGAGGAAAGGACCCAAAACCTGATGGCAGGCTGTCCCAGGCAGCCTTGGCGACGGAGCAGTCAACGGACAGTCATGGCTGTGATGCCCCGTCACAAGGGTTCCGTCGTGAGGGCCTTGTCCAAGTGTGTAGGGGGAACCCTTGGCAAGCCACTGGAGATTGCAACGGATGTCCATGACGGGCCGTTGCACCCGTGACGCCCCGTCACAAGCCAGTCGTCGCAGCCAATGTCCCTGTGCGCAGATTTGCTGCCAAGTCAAGGGTGAATTGGTAAATTCACCCCATGTATAAATAAGAGTTTAGGAGGTTGTTTAGCTGTCTTATGGGTATTTTAATTAACTATTTAAGTGGTTAAGACCCTAGAGACTTCATTATTCTTCTAAAATCAAAACCCAAAGTCTCTTAGAAATCCCAAAAACTTCATTGAAGACCCCATTGAAGAGGAAGCTTGGTGAGGGGTTCTTGTGTGGAAAAATATTCATCAAAGTGAAGAATTATCATCCTTGAGGTATGACTTTTGATCCTTGAAACTTATTGCATCAAGGAGCCCAATCCTCAAAGTGTTTTACAAAGTTTTCTAAAGTGAATTGTCCAATTTTTGGATTCTACCATGGGTTCGTGCATAAATGATTTCTAAGTATTGAATTATGATATAATTGATATTGGATTGATGATTTCAACATAAATTACCTATGAACCCATGTGAATTGATGAACCCTAGTTTTGACTACTTTTTGGGTTACTTGATATTAAGCTAATAATGATGAATTGTTGTGTAGTTTGTTATGGGCTTTCTAATGATATAAGAATTATGTTAAATAGTTATGTAATTGATATTATATTGTTAAACCTAGATTGAATTGATGTAGATTCATTGATTTTTATGGTTATTGCTTTGAATTGTTGTTCATGGCCATGGGTAAGGGCCTTGTGATGTTGAATTGGTTGATTTGACATTGAATTGAAGTGTGGATATGGGGATGAAGGTATGCTGACCCGTTTTCCTTAATTTGATATTAATTATACTTTGATATTATTGTGATTGGTATGGTCCACTAATGGTGGCGGTGTTATGTGTTCTATTTGCAATTGATGTGGCCTTGTCGGCGTTACTTTATGCAATATGATGATCATGGCCTTGTCGGCATTACTTGAAGTATATGATGATTATGTTATGTATGATAATGTCTATCTATATGTTAAAGTATATATGTTCTTATATGAAGTTATGATAGGTTGTAGGATGTTATTCCTAAGTACTTCTAGAATGACTTGTATTGTATGTTAAAATGAAATATGTGGTGTCTTGTTTAGATAGACTTATGTCTCTTGCGTGATGCTTATATGAATATTATTATGTGATGATTTGACTTAGTACGTTAAGAGTCTTGAATAATAATATAAGTGATACCTTGATGATAAGAAGGTCAAAGCTATGTGGAATCTTGAACTTAGTGGCGAGGTTATGAATTGTGAAGTAGTTAGCCGTAATGGTATCCTTCATTTTATGAGTGATGGACTTAGGGATGGTTGGCTGGAACGGAATCATATCATACCTTAGGAAAATCACTATGAGCTTCTTGTCGCTAAAGTGAGATATGCCCTAGTGGAACTTGCTTTGGTAGGGTGAATGTAAAGGGGGTCATGAACTAGATATGGGACCTATTTATATGAAACTTAATGTGAATTAATCTATGAGAACAAAGGCTAGCACCGAGTGAGTATGAGTAAGGGGGAAGTGGATTCAATTAAATAAGAGATTGAATGCTTCGTACACTCTTCATATTCCTTAACCATGTGCCTACATGGGATGTGTCAAAGTTCTACCATTGGCAAGTAGAACAACCTCATCGAAGTAGGATAGAACTTCGGATTCCATGTCTTGCTACCATGGTCTATGTCGGTTATTGCCTATTCTCATCATGTGGAATACCTATTAGCATTAGATAAGTTTATGAGGTTTAGGTGGTGGTATGGGACGCTATCTAGACATTGCACAATTGACTTTGAAGGTGTTATGTGGAGTTCCTAGGTCTTGTCCAAAGACCATTATGTGATCCATTATGTGAGTGTCTTATGTGATGCTTTATGTAAGTGTCTTATGTGATGTATGAGTCTTAATGAACTAATGAACTAATGACCTATGTTAGTAACTATGTAAATGGTTGAGTACCTAATCTAAAGTGACTTAAGCATTACTTTGCTAAAGTGTGAGGAGGACATGAAAGGATGGTCTCTTCATGTCTTATCTTCGGAAGTCTTGAGGATAACTCTAGTTAGGGAAGTTGGTTAATCTCGTTGCTATGATCTAAACCTTAGAAAGTCTTAAGGACTATTTAGGTAATCTTGGAGAGGTCATTGTACTATGGACTTTATCTTCTCGATTTACTTAAGTAGGTCTTTTGATAGGCTTTGGAAAGAGAATGTCTTCTAATTTTAAGTGTTGGTGTGTTTAGTGAGAATAATTCTATTTGAGGTAGTCTATAGGATCTCTTGTGTGTGTGTGATAGAGATTGTATGGGCGGTCTCTCCACACTTACTCAAGTTAACCTTGGAATTGACCTTTGGTAGAAGAATCTTACATAGATGTTTATGATTGTTTTCTAAGTATGTATGTGATTCATCGTAGGTAATCTTAAGGGTCGTTTAGGCACATCTAGAGGGTGTATGGGAGGTCTCTCTTTGTGTGACTTAAGTTAATCTTAGGATGACTTTAAGTGAGGCAATTACATGCTAGGAGATGTTAAAAGGAAGGTTTGGACTTCACTGTAATAGTGAAGGGACTTCACTGTACAGTGAAGGGACTTCACTGTACAGTGAAGGGAACTCACTGTAAAGTGAAGGGAACTCACTGTAAAGTGAGCCTTTAAAATGTTATCTTTGGTTAATTGTTATCTTATGTGTTTCTTTATTGCTAAATGATATTCTTATGTTTAAATTAAGATTTCTAAATGAAAAGATGCATATTTCCAATAAAGTCTGTTTTCATGTTTTTATGCATATAGCCATACTTAGTACATGTGGTTGTACTAATTCCATGATTTATTTTCTATCTATAGTCCTTGGTAGGTAAGGAGCTTTTGGAGAAGAAGACTTGGGCTTAGAAGGATCGTCCGAGTAGAACAAGTTGAAGTATGTCCTCAATTGACTCGAGGGCATATATCTTTTATTGTTTTCTTTGAAGTATTGTAATAGACTATGTTATTTCTATTTTCATATTAAAGTACTCTTGTGTCTTAAAATGATGAGATTAAGACTTAGCATTTCTATTACTTTTATAAGAAAGAGGTTTTTAAAGACTATATTAGGTTTTTGTGAAAAGTTTTAATTCCGCACTACTTTTCACTATGTATATGCAATGAATGATATGAATGAGGCTTGTCTGAGAACTCTGAGAGTTCGACGACGCCGGTCGAAATCCAAGATTGCACCCTATATTCTAGGGTATGGTCGGGTTGTGACAGATGTAGTGAGGTTTCTACTAAACACTTAATCTCAACTCACGAAGAGTGTTCACCCCAAAACTCCCCTTTTTACTTAACTTAGTTTCATTCATTCATTCAAGTGTATGTGTGTGTACATGTGAGAACACCTTGCACATAAGCATCATTTCATTTACATTAACTTTTATACATGCTTAGACCTTCGTTCATCATATCTTACACACTAACATGCTCAAAATATACACTTACTTCATTTAGGCATAATCTAAGCAAGACATACAATTCAAGATTCATAATACAAATTACAAGAACTATATTCATTATCACATCATTTCACACATTAGGCCTTCAAAGCTACACATACAATACATACAAAGTATATACAAATTCATCAAGTAAACACCATCACCAAGAAGATAGACCATACCACACAAGAGCATTTTATAAAGAGAGTTAACAGTGAGACCAACTTACAATTCTTCCAAAGCTTTGACACTTTTTTTACATGTTACTCAACAATTTATCATAACATAGCCTCTAGGGCAGTAGATATTCCTTAAAATCAACCCAAATAAATCAAAGCTGAAAAACTAAAAAAACATGCTCATTTAACCCATTTCTAATCCATAATTCGATAAAAAACTTTAACATGTTTTCATTGAAGTTTTAGTATTAAAATCACCAACTAACATTGAAACATCATATTTGAATCATTTAAAAGGTTTTCATGCAAGACCCATATCTAGAGTTAAAGATAGAAGAAGTTAGGGTTACAACCCCTTTTAGAAAATCTATTAGAAAGGACTCCTTGAATGGAATAGAGTTCAAGGATGACTACCATACCTCAAATATAAGAAACCCCACTGATTTTTAATGAAGAATCGACCACCAACATCCCTCCTAGCTATTTTCTTACTTCTAGCTTCTATCGAGTCTTGAGAGAGTTTTCTTCGTGGAAGGGTTTTGGGTTTAAGGAAATGAAGTCAAAAATTAGGTATTGGGGTTTGAAACTCCTTAATATACCTAAAATATCATAAAAATATCAGTCAAGGTTCATAAAAGACTTGGGGTGAATTTATAAAATACCGCAATCCAAAATAGATTTTTTGACAGCTTTTGGCAGCAACACCGACTCAAACCAACGGACCATTTGTCCATCGACGCCCCGTTGGTGGTGGTTCGTTGGTTGTGTATGCAACCTTGAAAACTTGCATGCCTGCAGGTCCAATGGACGGACTAAGTTGACGAGCCGTCGATTGGTCAACTGGCCGTAGACTGGTTTAGTTGGTGGACATTGCCTAGGCAGTTTTGGGTCCTAGTCTTGGCCCCTTCTCTAGGGCCCCTTGTGGGTCCTAGGTTGGGTCGTACCCATATGTTTAACCCATAAACATAGTTGTATCAGTCTTAGGAACATACCACATATATTTAGACAAAAAATGAACACATAAAACGCACTAAAACACATAAGGACACACAAGTACTTTCTAAGGCATATATTCAAAACGTTATGGACGTTCTCGGACGTTTCACATCCAAACATAATCAAACTTTACACAGTTTCTAAGGACATCAATGTAACTCATTTTAACACAAAAATAACTCACGAAACATTCACGAAGCTCTAGTTCACCTTAGTTCATTTTAGGGTATTACACCTATGAGGGATACTCACCCTATGGATTCTCATGAAGCTCCAATTTCCAAGTGGCATGTAGAGAGTTCATAACTATCTCTTAGTTATTTAAACTATGTTGCCCCCATAGGAATACTAGCTAGTGGATTCACCTAGAAAGCAATGTTTATGTTTGGTTCTCTTTTGCCTTGTAGACCAGCTTCTATCGGTGTAAGGTTTTACAACACCGGATTCCACACTTAGCTCTTGTGGTCTGTGTAAGTTAAGTCAAGTGTTCCCTAAACTAAAATAAAGTAATGAATTACAAACCATCTAGTGTGACTTAAGAGGATTAACTAGCCTAGGAGGTTGTTCTTATGTATGTATATGCTTATAATGTAAATGATGATAATGTGATGATCTTACATGTCAATGGCACCATATGATGTTGAATTCAGTTATGAATATATGTTTGGTCGATATTGCTAAAGTATGATGTTATGTTCTCTTAATGATATAATATGTGATGTTGGACATTAGTTATGGTTCTGGTTAGGTTCACTTGATTGAGTAAGGTTATGGGGCTTTGCTTAGTTATTGCACAAGTAGACTTAATCAGGTTCATGATTAAGTATGTTTCTTTGGTTATGTTGTAGTGAACTCTTATTCAGGCTTGTGAAAGTTATATTTGATGATTGAGTTGTTGACACATCCGGAGACCACCCCCTAGAAGTAACATGGCGTACTTGACCTCTCGGAGGTCTTATACAAGCCCATAGTTATAATTCATCGCATTGTCATAGTAAATTTAGCAGAAAATTTAGAACCTTTCATAGCACATCATATGCTAAAAACATCACTTCATATATATATATAAAACATAAGTCATAATACATATTTATACCTTAAGTCTCTTTGTCATTCTAGACTCAACATCATAAAATTACTTTGAAAACACGACCCTTACAACATAATACATAAGTATAATACTAAAGGACTTTACATTAAAGTAAGCATTAGGACATCCTGGGACTTAAGAATTCCTTTCCTTGATCTTGGGAATCACATATCAAGCTCCTCATTTATAGATACATCATTTACGCATCCATAACCTACATTTTGTTTAAAAAGTAGAGAAGAATGGAGTTAGTACAAGAATGCACTAAGTATGGCAACTGTGCAAAGATATACATTTAAACGGCACATTTTCTTGAAATCATACTTCATGCCTTTTTGAGTAAATCTTCATAAACCTTCATACAATAGCGTTTATATCATTCACATGCTTCATATAGACATATTCAAAATCCAAGAATAATGATATTTATGGTAGAACTACCTTCCCACATTGAAAAGGGACACACACTCGTACAAGTTCACTCGGTGCTAAGCTAAGTTCCCTTTATTAAAAACATTTATTATCTTTACATCATAAAATGTAAGCTTTGGAGATTAACTCCTCATATGATTAGCTCATAGGTCATATATGAGAGTTCATCAGCGTAAATCATGTGAGAAATCCATTCAAATGGACATAGCATATGTAAAGCACCATCTAGTTTAGGGTACACATGAATACACCTTTCAAGTGTCCCTCTGTTGACTAGATCTTCATATATGTGTGTTTTTATACTTATATGTGAGCAAACTTTTCACATAACACATAAATTCCACACATGCTTATACATTATTTCATTCATTCATTAGTGTACAAGTGTAACAATATGAGCCATGCTTTCATATAAACACAATTAGACACTAGGTATAATCATACTTCATCATACCACATACTTCACATTATAACATATAAGATATGTTCATAACACACTTTCATGAAATCAAGCTTAGCATGCATAATTATAGACATTAGTGAATATAAGGACTACCTTACATTTAGACACCATGACCTATACAACTAGTAAGCATGCATGTAGAGTGAGGGTGTGTGTGAATTGGTCAACATGATCACAAAATGGCTATCAAAAACACATTGAGGCAGCCACCCATTTAGGACCACAATACACTTTCAAGCATAGACCACACAATATACAATAGCATAGGAGAGAAGTCAACTTCATATTACACTTAAGACTCCTAACTTTAGCTATTCATGCATTCACATAGGGGTACATAGATAAGGGATTATTAACCATTTTAAATCATAAATGGAAGCACCTACACTTTAACCTAACATATATATATATAAATTCTTATACAATAATCATACAACCTAGATAACAACTAAAATAGGAATGTAGGCATAAGCTTCACATAGTGTAATCATCATAACCACACGCTCATATATTCATCAATTTGACTTCAAGGCCATAATCAACATATATATATATATATATATATATATATATATATATTGACAATAAGTAAACACTGCCACCATAAGTGAACCATACCACACTATGCCATACAAGGCTTCATCAACTACAATAATATAGGAAGGTAGAGGGAAAGAGCCATTCTTACCAATTCATCAACCATTGATCATCATTGATCATTACACATTTTTCATCATCAATACATTACTGGGAGGTAGCTAAATATACATTTAATCATTAAAGAAACCATGTACAAGTCGCTCCAATATCATACTATAATATAATACAAGGCATCACATATATACTAGAAACTACAAAGTCATAGAGCACTTGCTAATATTCTTTACTTAGATTACCATGATTAACATTCATAATATACCGATAATACCAACCTACGGAAGTAGTTAAAGACATAATAATCAAGACTAAATCATTCTTCATCTACCCTAAATTGAGATCACATTATGTTCATGGCATTATCAACCTTTAAGCTAAAACATGAAGATTAATCCTTATCAAGATTCCTTTGATTTGATCATCAAGGGTTTATACCGACAATTTATTTATAACATCAGACTAAGACAGTATTTATAATCATCCTCACCTAATCAAATTCAACATTCAATCATTATAAAGGCAACGTTACATTGAACACCTAGAGATCTAAGATAGTCATATTCAAATCTTCATACATTGATCCACATGGATCCTTCTTCATCAATTCATCATCAATACACATAAATAATAGTATACACAAGCAATTTAACGTAATAGAATCACAATTCAACAAATAACAAGCCACGATCATAATGCCCATGCAAGGAATAAATCGAGTTTGGGAAGGGACATGGGTTCATCATGCAATTGGATTGAAAATCACGTTAAAACAAATATATTAACATCAATTCATTATGATTAATCCATTAAAAACGTTTTTAGAAAGAGCCCATGTCTTGATTGAAGAAGAAGAGATTTGATCATATTTTCTCTTCGAAAACTTTGAGATTAATTCTCCAAGTGAAAGGTTACTTAGATATGAAGGATCACCATAACTTTATCTAGATTTGAACCAATAAAACTTGATGAAGAACCCTATAGGAATACAAGATCAAAGTTGTTCTTGAGCTTCACCATCAATGGAGGTTCTAGAGAGAATATTTTTGGAGAGAAAGCCTAATTTATGTGAATTGGTTTGTCAATGGGTTGATCACGTTTTAATCACTTATGTACACCCAAAAATTACCAAATAAATCATGTAGGGTCAGGTTATCACGTGGGGTGAATTTCCCACCCACCCCTTTAATGAAACAGTGCACACAGGCAGTGACACAAGGCCTGCATCGACGGACCCAACGACGGGGCGTTGGTTCATCGACAGACCAATGTATGCCTTCCGTCATTTTGGTATAAGGTTTTCATGTGGCCTAGACTTCTCCAGGGTAAGTTCCCATAGACGCCTCCCCATTGATTGGGCGGCATTCCACCAACGGTGCGTCAGTTGAGCTCGTCGATTGACACTGTTGTGGCAGTGTCTCGACAACCTTTGGTTCCTTCTTGGGGGCCCTTTTGCAGGGCCTTTGGGAAGTCGTACCCGGGCGTTTCCAACATAAATATGAACATTAACAAGTGAAGGAACTTCCAAATCAGTTTCACCCAAAACAATTACACGGAACACATCCAAACATGCTAGGCCCCATCAAGACACACACATGCATGTCTCAAGGACTATCTTTCGAACGTCTTAGACGTTCTTGGACGTTTGACCTCCAAACTTTATGAAACTCCATATACTGCCTATAAACATCATTATTACTCATTTTAAGACTTCTTAAGCTCATAAAACACTATAAAACACATAAAAGCACATAAGTCCCCTTTTGTGACTAGTCATCGAATGTCTTGGTCGTCCCTTGACGTTTGACTTCCAAATCACCTCAAACTTTACACACTGACTCTATACAATATTATCAACAATTTGAGGACCTTAGACCCTTAGGACAAGCATGTTAGTCTCTAGGCACCATAACTTATTTTGGGGAGTCTTACAATATCCCCCGCTTAGGAACATTCGTCCTCGAATAAGACTTGGGCATTTTAAACACAATAACACATTAATGACTCATAGACCATGTCACAACATTCATTCTTCATCACATAGAAGTCAATACACCAAAATTATAAGGAACAAAACTTCAAACTAATTAGCACTCAATGTAAACAAGCAAGACACACTTTCACTCACTTATGCTCATCACATTAAACACTTAGGCAGTTCCCACGTTCATAGGAGGAATATCTTTCTCCAAATCAAAACATAGTCATTACTTTTCAATTCATTAGTATCTTATCATGCACCCTTCTTTAAATCATACTTAGGCAGATTCAATCAAGCACTCAAGAACAAGTAGGCACTCATACTTAAATGCACATAGACTTGAGTAAAATAGGTTGACAAAGGATTCTTATTAGTTATATAACGCCCCAAAATGAACTAAGGTGAACTAGAGCCTCATGGTTGTTTCTTGAGTTAATTTTAAGTTAAACGGAGTTAGTTTGGTGTTCTTAGGCAGTGTGCAAGGTTTGGTTAAGTTTGGAGTTCAATCGACCAAAAACGTCCATGACGTTCGGATGATATGCCTTAGAATGTACTTGTATGTCTTGGCGAGTTTGGATGAGTATTATGTGTTCGTTTTACTTGAAACATGCGTCGGATGTTCCTTAGACCTAGACGAATTAGTTTAGGGGGTTGACGTCTGGGTACGACCTCACCTAGGACCCCAAGGACTCTAGATGAAGGGCCCCAGGACTTGGGCAAGTCTGCCCATCAGTAGCTCACGACGGCCATGGCGATGGTCCGTTGTACTCAGGACGGTCCGTCGTACTCAGGATGGTCCGTCGTACTCAGGACGGTCCGTCGTACTCAGGATTGTCCGTCATACTCAGGACGGTCCGTCGAGCCAGGGCGTCGTGGGTGACAGAGAGTGAAATTGGGACAGGCTCCATTTAGAAGCCAAGTATTCCTCGACGGAACCCCGTGACGGTCCGTGGTGGACGTGATGGTCCGTAGAGGAGGTCTCATCGACGAAGCCTGCCAGTGCATGATTTAAAGGCTGCCAGCTTAGGGTGTTTTATGTAAATACACCCCAAGCCTTATAAGACTCTCTTACACCCTAAACCTAGAGAAGAGCCCCCTTTTCTCTTCAAGATCCAACTCTCTCTTTCTCTCAAGAAAACTCTCTCAACTCTCTTGGAAGCTAGAAGTCAAGGAAGGATAGGAGGACGGATTGGGAATTGTTTCTTCATCAAATTCGTGGGTTTCCTTCTCATAAAGGTATGGTATCCATTCTTGAATACCTTTCCATTCAAGAAGCCAACTTCCAAAATGGTTTTCAAAAGGGGTTTTAAACTCAACTTCTTCTAAACTTTGATTTCTATTATGGGTCTTATTTTAACTAAGTTTTAATGGTTTAAATGTATTTATCTTGGTTTGAATAGATGGTTTTGATGTTAAAACTCCATGAAACTCTTGTATATGCATACTTCAACTTTTGGCATGAAAATGGGTTATGTGAGCATGATTTGAGTAAGGTATGAATTTGGGTCTTCTTGTGTATGTCATGTTGGTGTAGCTACTGCCCTAAGGGCCTTCATATGGTGAAATATTGATAAATTGCTTATGGGTAATGATGGTTTGATTTGTTGATGAGTTGCTCTTATTGTATAGTTCTTATTATGAATTGCTATTTGAGTGGTATGGTCCACCTTATGGGTGGCGGTGCTAATTGATGAACTTGATGTTACTTAGTATGGTTTGAGTATGTGACCTTGAAGGTCTAATATGTGAAATGAAGATATATTGGAAATGGGTCTTATGTTGTGTTTGATGTAGCTTGAATTGCATGTTTGACCTAGTTTATGTCTAAATGAAGTATATGATTATGAGAAGTATGTAGAGTGTGTAGCTTGATGAATCAAGGTTAAAGTATGAGTAGAACTTGATGAACATGAAATGATGCTTATATGCAAGGTGTGCACATGTACACACACACTCTTCTAAGATTTGTATTATGTCAAGTTGAGCAAAAAGGGGAAATCTTGAGGTGGACACACTTCGTGAGTTGAGATGTAGTGTCTAGTAACAACCTCTCCATTTCCTAGTGAGCTTTCTATGCTAGACTTTTATGTTGAGAAATCCGTGTGGAGTTATTCCTAGCACCGAGAGGATATGAAGGGAAGGTGGATTGCACTTCGTTAGTTGAGATGTTGTAATCCAAAGTACCTCTTGAGATGAGTACTCCTCGTTAGTAGAGAGTGAGTTACTTAGTAGCAATCTCCTTATCCCTTAACTATGTGCCCGCATAGGTGTAGCTATTGGAAAAGCCATGTAAACGCTAAGAAGCATGACCTTACTCTAGGCAAGTAAGGATCCCTCATCCGATAGGGGTTAATATCGGGATTCCATGTCTAGCTCTCATGGTCTTTGTCGGTTAAGCTAACTCCCATAAAAGAATTGATTTGAAACTAATTATCTTGTGTATTGTTGAAATTGTGTATGTATGTCGTGAAGTGCTCAATCCACATTAGTTACCAAGTAGGAGCATTGAGTGGGAGTAGTAGTATGGGATGCTATTCTCACATTGCACTCGGTGTGACCTATACCTACTATGGGAGAAGAGTACCTTCATGAAATCCGTGTGAATGAGTACTATGGTGTAGTGTTATGGAGGATTATTGTGGAGTACTTGAGTAAATGGAATCCATTAGGAGTACTAAGTGGGAGTGGTAGTATGGGATGCTACTCTCACATTGCACTTGGTATGACCTATATTTCCATGAGTGTTTTGCATATGTTAGCCAAGGGCGTGGATTTGATTTCTAACGAAGTAAGCCTAAGATTAGGTAGTTTTAAGGGTCGCTTTGGTGTGCTTTGAAGGGAGGTGTAATGAGAGTCCCTTCTTGGCTCACCTTAGGGAGTCTTAGAATAACCTTGGGTTAGGGCAACTTCAAAGAAAAAGGGTTCATATGACTTGGACCGTGCCTTTCACTGTAAGGTCTTCATGGTAAGAATTCAAAATGTTCACTATGATGCTTTATTCAATTTTATTGCAAGTTTAGCAAAGTTAATTGAAATGTTCCTTTTGCTTACTTTAAGTTTGGTAAGATAGCCATAAAGTATTAATTGTTGATTCTTATGTGGGTTTGCTTCTATATTCATGAAGGTTATATTTGAATTGCATAAAAGCTATCTTTACTAAAATGTCCCTTTTTGCATGTTTTTGCATATGCCATACTTAGTACATTGTTGTACTAACCCCATACTTTTTATACCTTATGAGTATAGGTTGGAAGCCTTTGGAGGATCGAAGTTGAAGCTTGGGAATTTTATCTCTCAAGACTTGGGTATGTCCTCATATATTCGAGGACATAGTTTTTATGTTTCTTAGTTTCCTTATTAAGACTTAAAAATGTATTTATTCTATTGTAAAGGGGCGTGTCCCTAAGATTCTAAGTTGTGTCTTTAAGTTGGCTTGTGATGATAAGGTTTCCTAGTAATTATGAAAAGACTCCTTTATTTATTATTATCGTGAAAAGTTTTAATTCCGCACTACTTTTCATGCTTTATGTTATGAATTCGAGTTAGAGGGCTTGTACGAGACCCCAAAGGGGTCAAGTACGCCGGTCACGATTCGAAGGTTTTCCCTAACTTCTAGGGGGTGCTTTCGGGTCGTGACAAGTTAGCCCTAATTCCATGAGGGTCATGCTCAACCATACCATGCTTAGTCATGCTTAAGGAGGAATGCCTTACTCCTCAACACACTTACATGTATCATGAGCTCACACCCAAGCAATGCACAGGTCAATTCCTTTTAAAATGATAAATTCTCAACTTTTAAACCAAGGCATGATCATGTTTCCTTCCTAGTGAATTCTAAATGGTAAGTCACACCAAACACATCACAACAATTAGGAATCCATTTCACAAAATGTCAAATTTTTAAACATAGCAATGGCCTTAACAGTAAGCATCATTTGGGAAAAAATAACATAAATCATAGGCACACACAAGGACACTAGCTAATCATACCTTCACTTTTCAAGAGTGAGCGTACAATCTTGTTTTCCAAATAATAAAACTCACATTTTCAAGAGACTATACACTTTTCATTTTAAAGAGACTCAATTTTCCATTATAAGGCTAAACATTACACCTCACAAGTTACTACAACCATGCTTCTTACCTTATCTTATGAAGTCAATTGCACAACTAGCATGTTAAGATGCACCATCAACATGAGAATACATGTATTTAATCAACTTATTTTCAAGTACTTTAAAATATTCAAAATATCCTTAAGATAGTGTCAATCAATACATACCGAATATATAAAGGTCATGCAATTCATACTTTATGCAAAACTCTATTCGTGAACAAGCATACCAAAATTGATTAGATTAAACATCAATCAAAGATAGAAAGACAAGGTAGAAAATATCTACAACCTTACTACTCCATCACCATCCCACTTAGGGTCATTACACGCAACACATCAAAATATGATAGGCCCCATCACAATTATCATGGTAAGAGCAACTTAAACCTTAAGAGGATCTTAACATAACAACCTTCATTCTTCATCACTTAAAAGTGATTACCAATTTAGAAAGAATTAAAATAAGTCAGTGAAGGCATTCTAAGATTATCATCTATGCAAATTATCCCCCAATCATCAAGTGAGGTCATACGACTCCTGCATATATGGTTTTTATACAATACAATAAACACCAAGGTCATACATCATTAGGGGAAACAATAAAGAAGACTTAGCCATAATTTTTTTCCATTTTATTTGGACATTACAGTAAGGTGACTTCTAGGTCAATCCAACCCACATCATTACCCTACGAAGACAAGCATACTACCTACACACTTAGGATCAAGTCTATACAAAGGACTCCAATCCATACTAGGAAACTTATCAAGGACCACATATATAGAAAGGGAAAACATTGAACACTTTTAAGCACATATTCCTAGGAAGCATGCTTCTATAGTTAGTCACTAAGAATTTCAAACTCAAATCATAATATTAGTCTACCATCATGTAAAACCATATAGTAACTCACCATTCTAAAAGGAACCCATTTTAACCATAATAACTTCTAACATGCTTTAACTATATCATGACATATATTTCTCAACATAACATGCTATTTCACATAAATCTCATATATAGCCACAAAGGGCTTCATATCAACCAAACATGCCAAAAGTCACCTTCACACAAACTCAGTTGAACCATAAAACCAAGATAAGAATCAAACTCACCTTTTCTTCCTTTAGCATAGTGTACACTTTCATCCAAGCAATCACATCTAAAATACCACCGGACAAAAAAACATATGAGAGAGATCTTATAGATTTAAGTTCTATGGCACAATATCAGAATGATGAAGAAGAGAATCTCTATTATCCTATAGCCTCCCGTACCACTTGATGTGTCACGACTCACCACCAATGATACGAGACTCTACTAGATGTGGCAATATGAGACTTCTTGGACCCTAAGCTACTTTAAAAACCACATGTTCTGATACCACGCTTGTCACATCCGGGGAGCACACCGTAGAAGTAACATGGTGTACTTGGCCTCTCAGAGGTATTATTCAAGCCTATAATTATCATTCATCGCATTGTCATAGTAAATTTAGAAGAAAATTTAAAACTTTCATAGAACATCATATGCTAGAAACATCACTTCATATATATATATAAAACATAAGACATAATACATATTTAGAGCTTAAGTCTCTTTCTCATCCTAGAATCAACATCATAAGAGTACATTGGGGACACGACCCTTACAACATAATTTATAAGTATAATACTAAAGGACTTTATAGTAAGCTAAGAATTAGGACATCCTTCGACTTAAGGATTCCTTTCCTTGAGCTTGGGAATCACATGTAAAGCACCTCATTTATAGACACATCCTCTACGCATCCATAACCTACACTATGTGTAAAATGTAGAGAAGAATAGAGTTAGTACAAGAATGCACTAAGTATGGTAACCATGAAAAAAATGCATATAAAATGGACATTTTCTTGAAATCATACTTCATGCCTTTTAGAGTAAATCTTCATAAACCTTTATACAATAATTCATATTGAGATCACAACCTAGGGTGAAGGGGAATAGGTCATCTTCTACAAACTAGACTAATCCATCAAAAAACAACATAATTAAGTTATAATACATGTTAATCTATCCATAATATCCAAATAAATCATTAACAAAGTAATTCACAAGATCAATTTCGAGATTGGAAAAGACCCACTTGAATTTCATACTTTTGAAACCAATTTGATGGAAACCTTTGGGGAAAGAAGTCCCAAAGGTGTAAGGAATCCCATATCTTAATGTTTGATGAAGATTGATGGTGAAACCTTGGTTATTGAAGCCTTAGAACCCACCTTGACCTTGTCTTCTATGGAGTTTTTCAACTTGAGAGAAAAAGAACCCACCTTAACCTTTGGGTTTGGGAATTATGATGATTTAGGTTAGTCTAATTAGGTTAGGGTCTTTATATAGGTTGTTAATTAACTTAATTAGACCTCCCCTAACCCCTAATTAACCTCCTAACGAAGCCAACTAATCCAATGAACTAAATGAACACGTGCAGGAAAACCAACCCCTCTCAGACAAGACCACGATCGACAGATCGTGTCTCCATCGACGAGCACTGCTCCCTCCGTGCTACACATCCTTCGCTAAGTTCAGAGAGTTGTCAAAACGGTCCCTTGGCAAAATATTCTAAGTGTCCATCGACGGAGGCAATCGATACCCCTTCGATTGGAACTCGGTCCGTCTGTGTCATCCGTTGGTGACACTTCCTAATGACAACTTTTAGTCACTTTTGAAAGGGTCCTCCTCAAGGGCCCCTAGTGCTCCTTGGGGAGTCATGCCCGGACGTTTAGACTACGAACTAAATATAATATTTGTTAGACACCCTTCCACTAATTTTCATCATTTTTTGACTCCTAAAAGCTTGTCAAATAGGTTAAGGCACGCTAGTATCTCATTGAACTAGTTTCCGGTCGTCATGGACGTTTCTTGACGTTTTGGTTTCTAGACTTCCTAAATGACTTATATACATTAAAATAGACATTAAAACAGTGTCTAAACCCTTTGACACCTATGTTAGTCTCTAGAACAAGTGTTAGACTTTCGAACTGTTACATTATCCCCCCCTTAGGAACATTCTTCCATGAATGACATTAAAATCTTTTGAAAGGAAGGAATAGACTCAAGAATAGCAGCCCAACCAATAAACAATACATAACAACATGAGTTACAACATCAATCATATCATTTTCACAAGGCAACTCAAATTTCAATTACCACACAGTAAGGCTCAAAATCACATTATGAGGAATTTTCCTTCTCACAACAACATGAGCTCAATCATACCATATATGAGTCAATTATGCAAAAACTCAACTTAACAACATGCTCAATATCATTTCATAAATACTCTTCATATCAAAATGCACAACATGACACAAAAAATGGACATTTTGCAAAACATCACCAAAACTCATATCAACTTCAAATTTACTCATTCTTTTCATTATAAGTAAGAAAAACTAACCTTCATTAGAAAAGAGATGAGGATAACGGTACTTCATGTCAGCCTTGGCCTCCCATGTTGCCCCCTTAACTAGGTGGTTTCTCTATAGTAGTTTTACGGAGGCCACCTCTTTGTTCCTCAACCTCTTCACTTGACGATAAATTATTTGAACCGGAACCTCCTCATAGGAGAGGTTATCCTTCATACCATGACCCTCTATAGGAAGAATAAACTTGGGATCACCAATAAACTTCTTAAGCGTAGAAACATGTAAAATCGGATGAACCGAATCCAATTCACTAGGGAGTTTGAACTCATAGGAAACCTTACAAACTCTTTGAAATATATCATAGCGACCAATATAACGAAGATTAAACTTCCCTTTCTTGCCAAATAAAACCACCCCCTTCATAGGTGAAATTTAAAAGTACATTTTATCACCTTCTTCAAACTCTACATCCCTTCTCCTATCATCGCCATAAGACTGTTGTCGACTATAGTCGGTTTGGAACCGGTTACTTATGATCTGAACTTTCTCAAAGTCTTATAAATCAAATCTGGACCAAGAAGTGAAGGCTAACCAACTTCAAACCACCCAATAGGAGACCTACACCTCCTACCATACAATCCTTCATAAGGAGCCATGGATATGGATGAATGGAAACTATTATTATAAGTTAACTCCAACAATGGCAAGTGCTTATCCCAATTTCCCTTGAAATCAATGACACAATCTCTAAGCATATCCTCAAGAGTTTAAATAATATGCTCCGCTTGACCATCCGTTTGGGGATGAAAAGTGGTGCTTAACTTCACCTTGCTACCCAACCCTTCTTGGAATGATCTCCAAAACCTAGATGTAAATTGCGCACCCCTATCCGATATGATGGATAACAGAATACCATGGCGACACACAATCTAATCTATGAAGATCGTTGCATAATCCTCCGTGAATAAGTAGACTTGATGGGAATAAAACGACCGGATTTGGTCAACTTATCCACAACCACTCATATGTAGTCATATTGTTTTTGTGTACTAGGCAAACCTACCACCAAATCCATATTTATGTCTTCCCAATTCCTAGTAGGAATTTGGATTTTTTGAAGTAAACCACCCGACTTTTGATCTTCGTCTTTCACTTGTTGTCAATTTGGACACTTTACAACAAACTCCATTTTGTCCTTCATCAAGCCTTCCCACCAAAACACTTCTCTGAGGTCATGTTACATCTTTGTAGAACCCGGATGAATAGAGTAACGGGCTCCATGAGATTCCTCTAGGATCCTACTCCTCAAATCATCCAAATTAGTCACACACAATATACCTTGATACTATCGAAGGACACCATCCCCCCCTTGGGAGAATGACTCATTCATCTTTCCAAGAATCGATTGTTTCAACTACATCAATAATGGATCAATGTGTTGCTTAGACTTCACCTCGACCACCAAAGATGACTCATAGTTATGAGGTGCCACCATATCACCATTTGGAGAATCTTCAATTTGAACCCCTAAACGAGCTAACCTATGAATATCTTTCACTAGGTTTCTCTTGGATTCTTCCACATGGGACACACTTTCTATGGACAACCGACTTAGATCAACCTCTACCACATTAGCCTTGCCGGGGTGATAGAGAACACTCATGTCATAGTCTTTCAACAACTCTAACAATCTTCGTTGCCGGAGATTCAACTCCTTTTGACTAAACACATATTGGAGACTTTTGTGGTCTGTATACACATCAACATGAACCCTATAAAGATAATGCCTCCATATTTTCAAGGAAAAAACCACGACCACTAACTCAAGGTCATGAGTCGGATAATTCTTCTTATGAACTTTGAGTTGCCTAGAAGCATAGGCAATAACTTTGCCATGTTGCATTACAACACACCTCAAACCCACTCTGGATACATCACAAGACAAAATGAAGCACTTTTTACCCTCCGATAAAGTCAACACAGTAGCGGAAGTAAGCCTATATTTAATGATTTGTAAACTTCTCTCACATGCCTCCGACCTCTCAAATTTCTTACTCTTTTGGGTCAAAGTAGTCAAGGGAGATGCAATGGACACAAAACCATCCACAAACCTTTGATAATAACCCGCTAGACCCAAGAAACTCCTAATGTCGGTCGGAGTCAATTGTCTAGGCCAATTTTTCACCGCCTCCATTTTCCTTGGATCAACCTCAACTCCCATACTAGAGATTATATGACCAACAAATGCCACAGACCTCAACCAAAACTCACATTTGCTATACTTGGCAAACATTTGATGTTCTTTAAGTACTTGCAATACCACTCTCAAATGACTCATGTGTTCCCCCTCATTCTTCGAATATACCAAGATCTCGTCAATGAAAACAATGACAAATAAATCTAGGTAACTTTTAAACACCATATGTATAAGATCCATAAATCCCGTCGGCGCATTCGTGATAACAAAGGACATGACTAAGAATTCATAGTGACCATATCTACTCTGAAATGCCATTTTCGGTATATCCTTACCTCGCACCCTAAGTTGGTGATACCCTAACCTCAAGTCAATCTTAGAAAAGTAGATTGCCCCTTGGAGTTGATCAAACAAGTTGTCAATCCGAGAGAGAGGATACTTATTCTTGATAGTGACCTTATTGACTTGGCGATAATCGATGCACATTCTAAGGGACCCATCCTTCTTCTTCACAAACAAAACCGGAGCACCCCATGGAGAAATACTAGGTCTAATGAAGCCTTTATCTTGTAGATCTTTGAGTTGAGGCTTCAACTCCTTCAATTAGGCCGGAGCAATCCGATAAGGAGGAATCGAAATGGGATTTGTATCCGGTAGCAAATCGATACCAAAATCAATTTCCCATTCGGGAGGAATACAGGGTAGATCATTAGGAAAGACCTCCGCAAATTCCCTCACTACGGGAACCGACTCAATGAGAGTATTTTCGGACCTATGGAATTCCCCCCTTCCACCCTAAAACGAGCTCATTTTGAAAGTTAAACTTCACCACCCTTGTTCTAAAATCTATAGAGGCAAAGCAAGTATGAAACCAATGCATATCAAGTTCTACTAGTTCAACATAAGTAAATCTATTGGGCAACATTGTAAAACAATTTCTATACACCCTTTTTGCAACTACCGACTCACTCACTTGGGTAGACACCATGAAAGGTTCATTCAAGATATTGGGAAAAATGTTAATCTTTTTAGCTACAAGAGGAGTAATAAGTGACAAGGTAGAACCGGGATCAAGTAAAACATATACATCAATAAGGAAGACTTTCAACATACCAGTCACCACATCGGGAGAAGTCTTTTGCTCACCCCTAGAGTGGAGAGCATAGAAGTGATTCTTCTTAGGAGAATCATTAGAACAACATGCTTGAGCTTGACCACCAGCCTTATCTTGACCCTTCACATTAGGGGGCAATAAATAACCGTGTGACCACTTTTACCACAACCAAAACAATTATCCTTTTCTTTAAGGCAATCACCATAATTCTTCGTCACGCACTTTCAACAAGTTGGCTACTTTTTTGGTAAGCTAGTGCTCCCTCCCTTTTGAGGCTTAGGGTTAGACACCCTATCATCACGTGACTTATGGAATTTGGTAGGAACTTTACTAGAAAACCTCTTAGGCTTGTCTTAGATATCAAGCCTACCCTTTTAAGAACAACCATCACAATATCTTGCCTTCTTGGCATCTCTACTATTTCTCTTAGAACTTGACTCTTCCACTTGTTAAGCATGAAACATGAGACGAGAAATGTTCATATTGTCATGTAGCATAGCCAAATGAAAATTTTCTTGCAAGTCACCTTACACTCCCGTCACTAAGAGGCTCATTTCATCCCTAGGATAGGAAACCAAAGAAGGAGCATACTTTAACAATTTAGTGAATTTTAAAGAGTATTTAAGTACACTCATACCTCCTTGACGAAGGTTGATGAACTCCACCACTTTGGCTTCCCTCTTCTCCCTAGGAAAGACCCTATAAAGAAAAGCCTTCTTGAAGATCTCCTAAGTCACCGGTCCACCCCTTAGAGGCCAATTATCCCTTCATTGGACGTACAAAGTTTGGCCACATTTTTGAGTTTGTAAGTGGCTAACTCGGCCTTCTCACTAGTAGTAAACCCTATAACATAAAGGATCTTGTAGATTTCATCAATGAACTCTTGGAGGTATTCTTTAACAATGGAACCATAGAAAGTAGAGGGATTATCCTAGTGAAATCACTCGAACGGGAGTCCATGATGCAATCATATTTGTTTGCTCGGGGTACAACTTCCCGATTAGCTTGGGCCGTCATAACTTAGGCTTGAGTAGTGACGACTTGAGCTTGTGAAGTAATGGCTTGGGCCATTTGGAAAATGGCATCCCTTATGTCACCATCTGTCACAGGAGGAGGATTAACCAGAGCTTGGTAATCATTAGCATATTCCTCAAGAGGAGGGACTAGATCACCACAGGGAGGAACTCCCCAATTGGCAATTTGTTCCTCAAGTCTTTGTGTGGCGTTCCTTTGAGTATGCATTGTCTATAACAAAAATACAAGGTTTAGGTTAAATCACACAATAAGTATACTCTAGAGGCACAATATTGGATTTACCAGAAAAGAGAGAGTTTCCTAAGCATCACATAGTTTACTATGCATAAGTATGGCGCGCTTCACAATTATGAATAAGAACTTACATAGACTTGGTTGAGAGAGACAACGACTCTAAATATATTAAACCTCTTGCTCAGATACCATGTTTGTCACATCTGGGGAACACCCCCTAGACGTAACCGGCGTCGTCGTCCTCTTTGAGGAGTAAGACTAGCCTCTTAGCTTACATCATTTAATTCATTGGTCAAAATGCGGAAAAATTTAAAAAATTTTAGTACTTCTACATTGAGTTTTAAATAGACCTCTACATACACATAATATATTCATATCGAGTATACATAGACCCTTTGTATAGGAAGATTACATAGTCTTTCTACTTTTATTACACATAAATATATATAAGATATAATATAGTCTCATATAGATGTCTCATCTCATAACCATCTAAAAGGATTATAACAATTTGGGTCTAGACCATACATTAATGTAATGGAGACACATATAGGCTATACAATTCGTACTCAAATTAAAAGGGAAAGAGCATAAGAGTCTTAAAACAAAAACAACTCCATAAGCTTGATATTGACATTGCCCTCGAAAAGTGAGGACATAACCACTTGGATGATTGAGAATATCAAAGTCGTCTCAAAAGGCCTTCAACGACTGGAACCAAAAAAAAGGGAGAAAATGGGGTTAGTGCACCACTTGTACTAACTATGAGACCATATTCACATATAATATCAAATCATGCTAAAATGGGACATTTCATTAAAACCTGCTATTTTTACATTTAGAGAGTCTTATGCATATTGAAGAAAATGAAACCAATCAATAAAACATATTCATTAAGTAAAAACCATTAACATCAAAAGACCAACAATCCTAGGGCTAGCCAAGCCTACATGCATATCATAATATCCAAAAGAAATAATAAACAATGTAATTCACAAGATAATTTCGAGATTGGAAAAGACCCACTTGAATTTCATACTTTTGAAACCAATTTGATGGAGCCCTTTGGGAAAAGAAGTCCCAAAGTTGAAAGGAATTCCATACCTTAATGTTTGATGAATATTGATGGACAAACCTTGGTTATTGAAGCCCTAGAACTCACCTGTACCTTGTCTTCTATGGAGTTCTTCCACTTGAGATAGAAAGAAGAGAGAAGGAAGAGAGTTTTGGGTTTGGGAATTATGAGGACTTAGGTTAGTCTAATTAGGTTAGGGTCTTTATATAGGTTGTTAATTAACTTAATTAGAACTCCATTAACCCCAAAATAATTAACTAACCTCTAATTAACCTCCTACTAAGCCAACTAATTAAATAAAAACGTGCAACAAAACCAGCCCCTTACGGACGAGACCATGATCGACGGATCGTGTGTCCAACGACGGGCACTGCTCCTTCCGTGCTGCACATCCGTCGCTAAGTTCGAAGAGTTGTAAGAACAGGCCCTTGGACGAATATTATATGTGTCCATCAATGGAGGTTATTGATGCCTCATCGATTGGAACACGGTCCATTTGTGGCACACTGCCTATTAACAGCTTTTTGTCACTTTTGCAAGGGTCCTCCTCGAGGGCCCTTTGTTGGTCCTTGTGGAGTAGTGCCCGGATGTTTTTAATAAGAACTAACTTTAATACATTTTAGACACCCTTCCACCTATTTTCATCATTTTTCAACTCGTTAAAGCTAGTTAAATAGGCTAAGGCACGCTAGTACCTCATTGAACTAGTTTCCGGACGTCATGGACGTTCCTTGAGGTTTTGGTTTCTAGACTTCCTAAATGAATTATATACATTAAAATAGACCTTAAAAAAGTGTCTAAACCCTTTGAAATCTATGTTAGTCTGTAGAACACGTCTTAAAATTTCAAAGTGTTACTAGGTAAGCCTGTCTTTCAAAATTTGGAAGCTTCTTTCACATGACTCCGACCACTTAAATATCACACTCTTTTGGGACAAGGTAGTCAACGAATAAGGAATGGACGCAAAACCATCCATAAACCTCTTATATTACCCGGCTAAACACAATAAACTTCTAATGTCGATTAGAGTCAATGGTCTAGGCCAATTATTAACTGCTTCAGTTTTCTTTGGATCGACCTCTATACCCTCACTTGAGATAATATGTCCAAGAAATGCCACCTATCACAACCAAAACTCACACTTGCTATACTTGGCAAATAGTTGGTGTTCCTTAAGGACTTGTAACACTAGTCTCAAAAACCCATGTCTTCACCGTCATTCTTCGAATATACAAAGATATCGTTAATGAAGAGAATGAGAAAGAACTCTAGGTAGTTTCGAACTATACATTTCTTGAGGTCCATAAAATCCATCGGGGCATTAGTGAGGCCAAAGGATATTACTAGGAACTAACCATACCAAGTTCGAAATTCAATTTTAGGTACATCCTCACCTCTCACACAAAGTATGTGATACCCCGACCTCAAGTCAATCATAGAAAAGTAGCTTTCCCTTTAGAGTTGATCAAACAATTCATGAATATGAGTGAGAGTATAATTTTTCTTAATGGAGACTCTATTGAGTTGACGATAGTCAATACACATCCTAAGGGACCCATCCTTTTTCATAACAAACAACACCGGATCTCCCCATGGTGAAATACTAGGTTGAATGAAACCCTTGTCTAATAAGTCTTTGAGTTGAAGCTTTAGCTATTTCAATTCCGTCAGAGCCATCGGTGAGGAGGAATAGAAATGGGATTGGTATCCAGTAACAAGTCAATACCAAAGTCAATTTCCTGTTTGGGAGGTATTCCGAGTAAGTCGTCGGGAGAGACTTCCTTAAAAGTCCTTAACTATGGGGACCTACTCTATTGGATGGATGTCGGACATAAAATCTTTGGATCTTACAATAAGGTAAAGACACCCTTTAGAGATCATTTTTACAATCTTTTAAACATGAAATGATACGACCTCTAGGAATTGAGGTACCCCCCTCCACTCTAAGACGGGTTCATTAGTAAAATTAAATGTAACCATCTTGTTTGACAATCAATGGGAGAAAAACCAGAATGCAACCAATCCATTCCCAATATGACATCAAAATCAACCATATAGAGCTCAACCAAATCCACACATGTAACTTTATTGGGCAAAGATATAGTACAACTCCTAAAGACTCTTCTAGCCATTACAAAGTCATCCACCGGGGCTGTTACCGAAAATGGTTCAATCAAAAAATAGGTTAGAACATCAAATTGTTTACCTATGAGAGGAGTTACAAATAACAATGTAGCACCGGGATCAAGTAAATCGTAAAAATCAATAGAGAATACTTGTAACACACCGGTGACCACATCGGGAGACTCCTCTTGCTCACCCGTAGAGAGGAGAGCATAAAAGTTGTTCCTCTTTGGAGCTTTGGAACTAGTAGCACTAGCTTGAGCTAGACCACTTCCCTTCTCTTGACTATTCACATTAGGGAAATCTCTAACCTTGTGGACACTCTTGCCACACCAAAAGCAATTCTCTATCCCAACTAGACACTTACCCCAATGCTTCTTACCACACTTGGAATAAGATGGTTTGATGCTAGGTGAATTTCCACTTCTTCCCTTTTGGGACTTAGGTTTAAACACCCTATCCTTATTCACCTTAGGGAAATTAAAAGGAACTTGGTTGGAAACCCTCTTGTTGAACCTAGGCTTATCTTGAATCTAAAGCCTACCTTTAAAAGTACCTCCTTCATATGACTTGGCCTTCTTAAATTACTTATTCTACCTCTTGAGTCTAGTCTCTTCAACTTGTTGAGCATGAACCATCAACCTAGAGATATCCATATTGCCATTTATCATCGCCTAATGACACTCTTCAACCTAATCATCGGATACTCCTGTCAGAAAGAGATTTATCTCATCCCTTAGGTTAGACACCAAGGAAGGAGCATACTTGGAAAATTTAGTGAACTTTAAGGTGTACTCTTGCACACTCATACCTCCTTGATGAATTTTGATGAATTCTTGAAATTTCGCCTCCGTTTTCTTCCTAGGAAAGAAATGATAAAGGAAAGCCCTTCGAAACATCTCCAAATTTATGGGACCCGCTCTCAAGGCCCTATTATCTCTCAATTTGGTGTACCATATTTGAGATACATACTATAGTTTATAGGAAGCTAACTCGTATTTATCATTTGATGTCAACCCCATAGCATAGAGAATCTTGCAATCTTCATCAATGGAGTCTTGGGGATCTTCATTCACTACCGACCCATAGAATGTAGGAGGGTTCATCCTCATGAAGTCCCTAAAGAGGGAAGGCGTGGTACTAGCATTTGGTTGAACATAAGGTCCAACCTCCCAATTGTCTTAAGCAGTCATGACTTGGGTTTGAGAGTCTACCGCTTGAGCTTGGGTAGTCATGGCTTGGGCCAAAGTAAAAAATGCCGACCTGTTCACTCCATCTGTCATAGATGCAGTAATGACGGGAGCTTGGACTTGTGGATACACTTGGTTACCTTGTGGAAGGGCTTGGTTATCTTGAGGAGGAAGTCCCACATTATACAAATCATCCTCCACTCTCCTTATAGTTGTCCTTCTAGTATTCATCTTTTATATCCACAAGTAAAGGATTAGAAGTAAAAAGTACACATAGTGTTTAAACTCATAAGGCATGACTTTCACGATTACCATTAAGTGAGAATTCCTAAGAATCACACATCCTCTCATTTATAATTGTGTCGCGCTTCACACTCATGAACATGACTCTACGTAGACGTGGTTTAGTGTGACATCAACCCTAAGGTTACTTTTAATCTCATGCTCTGATACAAAGTTTGTCACGACTAGGAATCACCCCTTAGACGTAACCGGCGTCGTCGTCCTTGGAGAGGACTAAGACTAGACTCTTAGAGTTCTTCATTACATTTCATTGGTTAAAATGCTAAAAAATTAATACTTTTTATATACATTGAGGTATACATAGACCTCTCCCTTACAAGTCATATATATATATGGAGTTTACTTAAAGTCCTCGCATAGGAAGCTGACATAGGATTCTCATTTAGTCAAAATACATAACATATAAGAATTTAGTCTAATATAACGTCTCACATTAAACCATCTAAACCGGAGTACATATTCGGGCATATACCATACTTTATTACAACAAAATCCACATATAGGCTTATAAAATAATAGTATTCAAATGAATAAGAAGGAAACTAAATGTCTTTAGACAATAACAACATCAAGTATCTAGATAGTGACATCATTCTCGACTGGTGAGGACCTACCAAACACTTGGGGAATATCCAAATAGTCTTGCAATTGGCCTTCTAACTTCAACGGCCCTAACCTACATATTTGTAAAATATAAATGAAATGGATTATTACATCCACTTGTACGAAGTATGGAAACATATGCACATATAATATTTGAAATCATGCTTAAAGGGACATTTTTTAAAAACCATGCCAAGTTACTTTGAAAAACCTTATGCACAACTAAAAATACATATAAGACAATGATCATATATCCCTTAACACAATAACATATACAACACAAGACCAATACCATCAAATAGAGTAAAGTCAACATGAGTAGTAGCATATTAGAACCCATAACCAAAACAACTCCAACACAATGTTATTACAACAAAGCATGTACAGGAGTTCATAACATTGGAACATATGCAAGACCCTTACTCACAACCCCTTACAAAGCTGACAAGTGCAATGATCAAGTGAAGTCCCATAGCCCCACACGACCAAGTAAACCAAACAAAGGATCCAAGTAATTTCTAACTTCATATAACATACCATCATAAGTACTCATCGTAATATTTAACAATATAGACCAATAACATGTTCATAAGTAAAACTAACATCATATAGGATCATCAACATGTGATGTCAACATATGCATATCATTTACTTTATATAAACAATAGAACAACCACCTAAGAGTTCCCTCAAGGACAACTAGTTCAATGTATAGTTAGAGTCACATACCCCTACCTAGACTAAGTCAAACCCCTTAAGTCAACCAAGTAAGTGTTCACTTTATTACTTAATAATTAATTTTCGTATAACTTTCCTTAACCGACATACACCACATGAGCTATGGAATCCGGTGTCATGAATTCCTTACACCGAAAGAAAGTGGACTACTTGCAAAGGTAGTACCAAATCATGAACATAGCGTTCTAGAAGGATCAACTAGCTATTATTCCTATGGGGTCGACATAGTTCAAGAACTAGGAGACATAATTGAGACCCTTTTTATGAACCATGGCATTGTAATCTCTATCTCATGATAACCATTGTGAACCTACCTTCCCACATTGGGAAGGGACACTCTCTCATAACTAGTTCACTCGGTGCTAAGATAGAGTCCCTTTTTGAAATGTCTTTAAGCCTTTATTAATCATCATAACTTAGTATATGCCATACAGGACTAACCCCTTCTATATCATAATCATTAGCTCATTTGGAATTGCATGAGAACTTTCTTTCATAACAATCCTCATATGTGAAATTAACACATTATCATCATCATGTCATAGTAAGGCGCATAAGTGATTTATGATCAACCTTATATCATTACACATTAATCATAATCTCACAATCCATATAATCAAGACGTTTAAATTACATTCATCATACCATCACCTATCTAATCAAATCATAATTAATACTTCAATTGAACATCATCAACAAGTATAAGTCATCACAATTAAAGTAAGTATTTAGGATCATATGTATTACCAATTCACCTTCACAAGCATTCTTCCATGGTATTACCATCAAACAACCATATTCATCCATTAATAAACTTTATAACATCATACAATAGTAATTACAACAAGAACTAAGTCAATTGCATTATCTCTAACTAATTCGAAATCAAATCTTAACATAGGGTTAGGGAAATAGGGTTAATTCATGATCTCTAGAACTAGGTCTAACATCAACAAATACCGTAATTCACAAATAATTTATCATAATTCATTCATAATAATAAAAATAACTCAAGCACAGTACCATTTGAAACATCAATTTTGGATTAAGAATGAAACCCATTTTTTCTCCACTTTTAGAAATCAATTTGAAAGAACCCTTTGGGGAAAGGAGTTCCAAAGGTGAAGACTTCCCATACCTTAATAATCCTTGAATATTGATGGAGAGAAATTGAAGTTCTTTCACACCTAAGCCCTTTGACCTTGATCTTCAAAGGAGTCTATTTTGGGGAGAGAGAAAGTAGTGAGAAGAAAGAGGATTTGAGTTTGGGAATTGAGGAGTGTTAGGTTAGTTTAATGAATGTTAGGACTTTTATGGTCTCTTAACTAACTAAACTAAGCATCCCTTAAAAACTAATTAAATCCCTAAATAATTAACTAGTTAATTCACATGACTAAGAACATTGCCGTGAAAACAGACCCTAAACCACGATCCTCGGCTCGGCTCGTGAACTAACATTACCTAGGAAGCCCCTTTTATGGTCCTTCGTGAGTCGTTCCCGGATGTTTTCTATGTAAATACACTTGTATACATGATATGGACCTCTCACATAAATTTTAACCAAAACAAACCCGTAAAACATGCCAAGTCACACCAACAGACACATGCACGTCTCATGGCTAACTTCCAAACGTCATTAGACGTTCTTGGATGTTTTACCTCCAAATCACTTCAAATCAAGTATTCATACTGTAAAACACTTATTTAACATATTTTAAACCTATTTAGGAATATATAAGGCTCTAAGCACCTTATTTCATTTAGAGAGACCTTTAAATATCCCCCACTATGGAAACATTCATCCTCGAATGATACTTGGGACATTTTAAAACACTTTACGGACATCAATGAACCATAAAGTAGCTCAAAACATTCAAGACATCACCACATAGAAGTCAATTCACCAAACTTAAAAGGAAAACAACCTTTCATACCATTTTTGCACTCAATGCACACAAGCAAGCAAAACCTTGACTCACTCACTCTTTAATGCATCAAACACATATGTACTTCTCTCGTTCATAGGAGGAACATCCTTCACTTAATCATAACAAGGTCTTCACATTTTATTTTATTAAGAGCTCTGTAACACTCCGAAAATGCCATGACTTAGCATAGAGCTTAATCTATATAATAATGCTAAAAATGATGTTTACAGAAAATGTACTTGTCTAGTAAAGAGTCTATTAGGTTTTAAGAATATGTATTGAGGTACATAGGCATCCCAATTCCCTATATTGAGTAATATTGGGCATGTTAGAGAATATTGGCTTAAGGGTGTTAGCCAATTTCTATGTATACACAAGTAACTTAACATACACTCCAATCCAAACTTGTTTAGGAATTGTACCTGCAATCAAGACCCTAAGATAAAATAACTATATTCTTCACACACACATTAGGTACTAGGCATCCAAGTGTCAAGCCTAGGTACCAGAACACATGATCATTTAAAATGATCATGTAGATTAAGCAGTGCCCAAGGACATAGTGAGGATCCTTGGACAAGAAGTGAACTCTCCAGAGTGCACGGTTAGGAAAGTGCACGGCAACACATGTGCAAGCAAGCACATATGCTACCAACGGCCGAGATACCAAGCCCAATCAATTCGGTTAGGGAGGTTAAGGGGCATGCACGCGTCGGGTTCAGCCATGTGGCGCTGAGCTTCCTAACCAATCCTAGGTTCTTACTAACTTACCTAACTAGATAACTAACCTAGGACTAACTAAAATGAACCAACTAGTGTGCCCGAAATCCTAAGACCTAACCGGGTGAGACTAGCCGAGTATCTAACTAAAGAAACATCCTAGTACCTAACCTAGGATGGTCTAAAGGGGTTGGTTATGATCCTAACGACTTAGGGGTACTTTAGTAATTACCCTATGTCACCTAATTAATTAAATTATAAACTTAATTAATAATTGAAATGGTCAAACCCAAGACCCTTAAGCAAATTTTCAGAATTTGGCTAAGTCAAATGTTCTCATTTTTTTAGTCAATTTAGGAGGGGCATTTTCATAATTTAAGTGGAAGGTCTTTTGGGTAATTCATGGAACGACTATATATTGGTATTAGGTCAGTTTTAGACCAATTTTACACGTCCTAAATCAGATTAAACGAAATTTCTCCCAATCTCTCAAGAACACTCTCTTTTGCAATCTCCATTGAAGAACAAGAAAAGCTTAAGGGAGAAGACGAAGGTTTCGAAGTTTCCAATAAGATTTTCGTGGATTCTTTATCTATAAGATATGGGTTTTTCACTATTGGGATTACTTTCCCCAAGAGGTCTTTTCAAGATAAGTTTTAAAGAACTTTAAATACTAGGGTTTTTACTCTACAAAATGGATTTTCTTCCTAACCCTAGATTTATGATTTTCAATGAAAAGTAAACGTTTTCTATAACTAATTTCACACGAATTATTGAGTATTTGATTGATAATGTTTGACTGTTGTGTGATTCATGATCTTTCTCTAAGTGATGGTTTCAAATAGGTTGTTTCTAGTGTTTGATAATGTATAAACGTTAGGGTTGGAATTTAAGGTTTGAATGAACCCTTTAACGACCCGTTTAGCTTCTCCTACGTTATGTATTGATATTGTACGTGACTTGATGAGTTGTTATTGATTATGCCATTGATTATTTCAGTATGTATGATTATTAATATTGCATGATGAATAAGATTCTTGGAAGCAAGAGGTAAGTCTTCTAAGTGTGATTACTCTTAAATGTTTATGTTAGCCTATAAACTATGATGCTATGTTATGAAAAGTATGTATGATGTTGCTATGTGAATTTGCTGGGATATGAACACGTTACTTGTAAGATTATGATAAGAATACGAATATGCAAGTTATGATACTCTCTTTTATACTTTACACAAGATGATTATCCATGTAAATGTCACAAAAGAAAGGTTATGATGAAAGGAAATTCTCATCTAATCTAAAAGAGATCATGATCATGTTCTACAAGGAGTTAATCACTTATGACCTATGATAATTTTATGCTAAATGAAAACTTAAAGGTTCTTTTAAGAAAGAGACTTAAGCTAAGCACCGATGAACTAGATATGGGAAGTGTCCCTTCCCTAGATGGAAGGTAGGTTCACAATCATTCTCATGAGATTGAGGATGCCATGTAATGTGGAAATATGGGTCTCTAATATATCTCCTAGTTCTTGAACTATGTTGCCACCATAGGTTACTAGCTAGTGGATCCACCTAGAAAGCAATGTCATGTTAGGTTCTACTTTGGCCGGTAGACCACCTCCTTTTGGTGTGGGGAAGACACTGGACTCCATGTTTATCTCACATGGTCTATGTCGGTTAATGCGAATGTTCCCTCATGTAAAATGAAAGACAAGTAAATGAACAATGACTATGGTGACTTGAGGAGTTTGCTTAGTATAGGTAGGGGTATGGGACTCTACCTAGACATTGCACAAGTTCACTCTAAGGGAAGACCTAGGAGATTGTTCTTATGTAATATGACAACATGAAAGATAGATGTTTATGATGCATGATATTACTCTTATATGAATGTTGATCATTATATGATTATGATACATGATGTTACTCTTATACGAATATTGGTCATTACGATTAATACTTTACCTAGGAGATTGTTCTTTTGTAATATGATAACATGAAATGTATGATGCTTATGATATATAATTTAACTTTTATATGAATGTTAGCCATTATGATGAATACGTTATTTGGTTATATTGTTATATGAGGTGATGACTACTTATGTTACATGTATATGAAGCAAGGCTTTACTTATGGTCTCCTATCTGATCTACTTGGTTGTGTGGGGTTATGGGGCTTCACATGACCATTGGACTTGTAGGTTGGGGATGAGATAACTGGTGAGTGTTTGTATTTTATGAGTATATGATCTATTGAATATCAAATGTTAACATGAATCTATGATAATATGTCTTTGATTATGATCATGCTTTAAGTGATGAAATCCTTAGTTGTATATGTTATATGGTATTGGCATTGAAGACTTTCATATGACTTAACATGTTTTCTAATGAGATGACAAATGATCCTTTTTCATGCATGTCCATATGTGTTATGTGCATATAACCATACTTAGTACATGTGGCGTACTAACCCCATTACTTTATATTACTACAACTGTAGGTTCCGGCCATTGAAGTTTAAGCAAGTCAATTTGAAGAAGCTTGGAACTCTTTCTCCAAGTCTTGGTAGGTCCTCACGTTTGCGACGCTATCATTTATATTCCAGCCTATGAAGACTTAGTAGTTTTTAAAATACGTTATTTCCATTATTTTCTTTGGATTCTTTTGTATTAAGGCCTATATGGCATATTGACTGTCACGACTAGAATCTAGACCCCAGACGAGACCGGAGTCGTTGACCTCTCAGAGGTCGCAGACAAGCCTGCTTACGTCATCCTTACTTTACATAGGTTAATTTTAGCGGAAAAATTGAAACTTTTTGTTTTCTAACATACTTATAAAAACATTCTCATTAATACGTAATTGTTCACCATCAACCATCTAACATTAAGGGATAAGCAACTGAAAGAAATAGTTCAATTCGTATCAAGTGTATAATTGCCAAAATGGCACCAATACATAGTCTGAATAAAAGCAGGAAAGAAACGCTAGTGGTACATGCTCCACTAGCTCAACTCTAAAACAAAGCTAGAATATAAAACAGTAGCATCCTCAAAAGTATGAGGACCTTCCCAAACCGGATGAATGTTGGACGTCCGGATAACTGCAGCGATGATCCTGTAGCTCTATCGTCCACCTGTGCCTGCACCTAAAATAATAGAGTTTGTATAGGGTTAGTACAGACTTGTACTAAGTATGGGTATATGCAATCACACACCAAGGACATGCATGAGAAAGAATAGCTCTTTCCTAACAACGTGATTTTTGGAAAGTCAAGTCGGTGGACTTGCCAAATTGAGATTAGGAAAGTTTCCAAATTTGGATTAAGAAAGTGATGCCATGAAAATAACATACATCATCATACTGTTCATATTTGCACACAGCACATAACATTTGCACATAGCATATATCATATAGCATACAGTACATTTTGCATGTAGCACATAACTTCTTTCATATCATTCATTCATATGCCATGAGACCTTGGAATCATGGACTTGACATTAAGACATCCCAAAAATGAGGGCTCAACAGATGGGACCTCAACTAGGGAATCTTCATTAGCAAACACAGAGTCTGCTTCATTCATTCATAGGTACTTCATTTCATTTCATTCATAGGCCAGTGTAATCACCCGCTATACCTAGGATGTAGTTTAAGACTTTTATTAGGTTCGTTGTCCAATGACCAAGAATGACCTAATGTCATTACATGAATCTAACTCACCTTTGATTATCCTATCCTAACACCTTTTGGTATCATTCATTTCATTATGTGTATCATTTGAGGCTGGCCTCATTCATTCATTGGGAACTTTAACTTTAACCGACATAGATCATGTGAGCATCATGAAATCCAGTGTCTCCCCCACACCGAAAAGAGGTGGAATCACCTGCCAAGGTGACCCAAAAACATGCTAGCGTACATGGGAATTTAACCCCGCCAGATCCCTATATTGGTAGTATAGGTTCAAAGACTAGGAGATATAAGGAGACCCATACCCGGCATGCCGGACAGTCTCATCTCATGAGAGTTACGTGAACCTCCGTCCTTCCCGAAAGAAGGCGTCACCGCTCATATCTAGTCTATCGGTGCTGAGTATAAAGTTCCATTTCATTCATCTCATACATCATGGAAGCTGGCTTCTAGTATGAGGACATCATAGCTCATTAGATGATTTCTCATCTCATCATAAGTATTAAGTGTGTTAAGCTAAATACCTTCATTAGAGTGTTCATAGAGACTGGTCTCTTCATTATCTTACACTCTCGTAGGTGAGTACGTATTGGTAACATTTACTTAGGCTCATTTGAGATTTCCCTCATCATTTACATTAGCCTCATATCATGTTGTCACCACATTCATTATCGTTAGTATCTTTGCTTTTTATAGTTACTCACCTCTTATTACGTGAATGTTCATTTCATCATATGCCAATGCACTTGGCCATTTAGTGTATCTTACACTCATACTTAACCCTTCCAGGGTTCATCATTTCATTACATACCTCTTAGATTCACTTACTTTTGAACGTATGTTAGACTTATGTGTCTATACATACAAGCCATGAGGCTTCATTCATATTTCGTCTAAGTGATTCATATCTTTCTAAGATTATGTGATACAAGACTTATGCATCTTGTATGTATGCCAAGATCTTGATTTCGATCTAAGTATGTGGCATTATTCTTGGATATTTTGTTCACGTATGACTTATGTATCAATACGGAAGTTTGGGCAAGGAAACCCAAGTCTTGAATCAATTGGATATCATTTATATTTTTCATTGATTTTATTTCTAATATTCATAATATTATGACTCTAAATTAAATCTCAATATTAATATCGAATGATTAATTTTCTATTTAATATTACTCCTAAGTTGGTCGAAGGGTTGTGGGTTCGAACCCCCACAACCCCTTTTTTATTTTTATTAACATCATCTTGTCCATTCTCGCCTAAACCAAGAGGTTGTGGGATCAAACCCCCACAACCTCTTTTTTTTTTTTTGTCATTTAATTCGCAGAAATAGGGAGGTTGTGGGTTCGAACCCCCACAGCCTCCTTATTTTAATTCAATTTCGCTAGGGGCTGTGAGGTGGTGGCTTCGAAACCCCACTTTATAAGCCTTGGGTTGAATTTATCGAAACCCCCAAGTCTTAACAGAAAAACCACCAAGTTCCAGTACCATCGACGTGACCATCGATGAACCGTTGTTCAGGCCACATCCCGTCGATGGGGTCTCGTAGTTCACTTTAGAGATTCCCAACCTGAGGGCTACATGTCCCAACCGACGAGACCCATCGATGGGCCGTCTCCTGGTCGTTGATTGGTCCGTCGTTTGGCCACTGCCTGGCAGTGTTGGTCTCTAAGTTGGGGTCCTCCCTTAGGGACCCTTTGAGGGTCCTATGTGGAGTCGTACCTGGACGTTTCCACCCTAAATATGCTTGTATACGGGTTTAGAACCTACCACATAAGTTTCATCCAAAACGAACACGTAAAACTCGATGAAACATGCTTAGCCACACAAGGTCATTTCTAGAAACAACTTTCGAACGTCATGGACGTTCTTGAGCGTTTGACCTCCAAACTTCATGAAACTTAACATGCTGAATATAAAAATCATATAAACTCCTTAAGAACCATATAAACTCATGCATTACACATAATCACATAGAATCACATACGAGGCATTTAGGTGACTTAGTCGTTGAACGTCTTGGTCGACCCTTGATGTTTGACTTCCAATGAACCTAAAACCTTAGCTACTGCCTCAAACACACTTTATAGAATATTTTAGTACCTTAGACCATCATGACGACCACGTTAGGATCTAGATTCACCTAAGTCATTTTTGGGGTCTAACATTCTCCCCCATTTGGACAACATTCGTCCTCGAATGACACTTGCCACTTTCCGAACACTCCCAAGAGTAAGGATTCAGTAAGTAACTCATAACCAAACCATATAGCATATAATGAAGGAAAAAACATCAATTTCACACAATAAAGAGAATCACAACACAACAAGCAACTAGAATAGGATTCTATAACTCATTATGCTACAAACTCATCTCCTTAACTACAAATAGCGAAAACTCATTTTATTTTCCTTAGCATGCTCATATACATCAGTTATAACCATATAACAACAATTTTAGATCAAAGAATCAATTAGTCAATTTTTGAAAATCTTTACAGTGAACAGTGATCATGCTATAGTGAATTGTGCAATTTTTCCAAAAATGCAAATTTTAGGAAATTCATGATATAGACATGCTAATATACAAGGTAACATCATATAAACACTTTAAAACATAGCCATGGCCTCATAAAAACACATAATGCAAGAATTAATGAAATTCAGTTTCAAACAAGCATGCATACCATACGGAGAATATTTGGAAACCCATGTTCCACAATAACTCCTATACAAATCAAGTCACCAAGAACTCTTTGTTTTAGGCTTGAATATACACATATAGAAAAGTTTAGGGTACCTCACTCCCCAACAACCATACTCTTCACCATACTCCCCCACTTTGGAGAAACCCATTCCATGGTTAACATAACATCTACCTCAAGGAACTCTCACGACACCTCAAACCTTAACAATACTATCTCACCCAAAGACTAATTCATGAAACTAAAGACTCTCAAAGGTTAAACCATTTAGCCATTACATCCCCCCTTACTAAGAGAAACTAACCATTACTCTTTCACATTCCAACTCTATACCTTACCATTCTTTTCAACTCCACTACCCTTCAAAAGGTAACTAAATCAATTCTAGGTCATCAACACCATCTTTCACACCTCACCTATCAAGCCACACCTCATCTTTTCTCTCCCTCAACCCAATCTTCATAAGGTCACACTCACATTACCAACACATAGGGAAGACAAAGGAAAGACACCATAGACAAGGCTCTTAGGCACGATTAGATGAATGAAGAAGTGAAACTTTTCCTAGCACCCAATAGTCTCCTATTAATAATGTGTCGCGCTTCACATTATAAAAAAGATTCTATTTGATGTGGTTCATGACACAACTACGACACTCCCAAACCTTATGCTCTGATACCAAGCTTGTCACGACCCTCAAGTGCACCCTAGAAGTTAGGGTGCAATCTTTGATTGCGACCGGCGTATTCGACCTCTCATCAGTCTCATACAAGTCTATCGTATCGCTCATCGCATAATAACATACTAAAAATGCGTAAGAATTAAAAACTTTCTTTACATAAATAATATATAAGAGGAATACTTCATTTAAAACATTAAACCTTTACAACACTTGAACCATCTAACTTTAGAGTATACAAAACTTGGGACTACTCCCATACAAGACATAACATAAAGACATAAACATTAAGACATAACCGAACGTGCGGATAGTTTCCTCGAATCGATGAGGACTCACCAATACTTCATCTTCAACTCTTAGAAACCTATCCGTCATCCATGGTACACCAAGACATCCAATTCCCTACACTTTAGTAAAAAAGGTAAAGAAGGGGTTAGCACATTAGATATACTAAGTATGGAAGCCATGCAAAAACCATGAAAAAGGGACATTTACATAATAACATTCTTTTCATGAATTTCGGTTTAAATCATTATAATATAATCATAAGAACAACATTTATCACATTATAAATGCATAAGAAAATCATTTTAGCAATTATCACCATTTAAGAAAAGTTACAGTGACTACTTAACTATTACAGTGAAGTTCCCTAGCTTCATATTTAACATCATTTGGCATGTCGTCTTCTCACTAAAGCTATCCTAAGATTAACTTAAGTCACACAAAAAGAGACCACCCATACACCCTCTCTAGATGTGCCTAAACGATCCTTAAGATTACTCATAATGACACACATACACACCTACAATACATCATCATACAAAACATAAGATCCTCCTACCAAAGGTGATTCCAAGGTTCACTTGAGTGAGTGTGGAGCGACCTCCCATACAATTCTTATCACACACACCCAAAGGATCCTATAGGCTACCTAGGGTAGAATAATTCTTACTTAATATAATAGTATACATCAAACATGACATTCTCTTTTCAAAGGTTATTCAAAGACCTACTCAAGTAACTCAAGAAGATAACGTCAATGATTGACCTCTTCAAGATTACCTAAATAGTCCTTAAGACTTACCTAAGTTAGGATCATATCCACATAATCAAATCATATTCACTAACTAGAATCATTATGAAGACTCATCTAAGTAAGAGATAAAGTGACCATTCCCTTGCCCCCTTCACACCTTAACTAGACAACCCTTAATTACTCTAGGAAGGACACTTATTCATTTAAGAGACATTCATCACACAAGGACATACAAATAATGGTCTTAAAGAAGACCTAGGGACTCTCACTAACATCTTCGAAGCCTATTGTGCAATGTCTAAGTAGTGTCCCATACCACCACCTAGACTTCATAGAACTTCTCTAATGCTTATGGGCATCCCATATGATGAGAATAGGCAATAACCGACATAGACCATGGTAGCAAAGCATGGAATCCTAAGTTCTATCCTACTTCGATGAGGTGTTCTACTTGGCAATGGTAGAACATAAAGATCCCACGTAGGCACGTGGTTAAGGAATATGAATGGCATACTAAGCATTCTAGTCTCTTTCTTAACTAGAACTACTCCCCCTTGCCATACTCACTCGGTTCTAGCCTTAGTTCTCATAGATCAATGCATATTAAGGTTCATATAAATGGGTCCCATATCTAGTTCATGACCCAATTACATTCACCCTACCAAAGCAATGTGCAGTAGGTCATAGCTCACTATGGCGACAAGAAGCTCATCGCGACTTTCCTAAGGTATGATAAGATGTCGTTCAAGCCCACCAACCTTAAGTCCATCACTCATTACATGAGGGATACCATTACGGCTAACTACTTCACGATTTATAACCTTACCACTTGGTTCAAGGTTCCACACAAATGACCTTCGTATCATTATGCAACGTCTCACCTATATTCATTTATTCAAGACTAAGACTCTTTAGGTTCCTAAGTCAAAACATCGCAAATTCATATAAGCATCAAGTAAGGGATAATAGTCTACCTAAACAAGACACAACATACTTCCATTTAACACATATAGCCTGTCTTTCTTTAAACACTTAGGAATTACCATTATTTAGACAACCTATTCATTACCTTAACATCATCAACTTAACCATTTAAGGCTCATCTAACCACTTTAGGAATAACCATGTATCAACTCTAAGACTACACCCTAAACACATAGTCAAAGCATAGAATGATTACCTAGATAGTATCAATAGTCTAACACATACATTCACATATAGGTAGATATGATTATACATCACTAAATAAACTACACAAATAGACATATAAGTTCAAGTAGTGATAACAAGGCCATGATCATCAATATATGATGATCAATATATGGACATCAATTCACATAACACCGCCACCATATGTGGACCATACCAATCATATATAATCCAAAAGATAAATTACAATGACTATACATAATAATAAGAGAGTTAGGGAAGCATACCTCCCACTTGATTTCACCACTTCCATCGAAAGCCAAACCATTCAATTCAATACCATAAGGCCCTTACCCATGGCCATGAACATCAATTCAAAGCATATATCATAATAATCAATGAATTTAAGTCAATTCAATCTACAATTATCAATCTAAAACCAGTTAGATATCAATTGAATACAATCCATATATCATTAGAAAGCCCATAAGAAACTACACTAGAATCTACAAGCATCAAGTTCATATCAATTCAATAAGCCTAATAGTCAATAGATCTAAGAGTATTCATTAATCAATTAATCAAATTGAAACAGCATATACATCATTCATACATAATCTATACATCATTCAAAAGCCCATAACAATCTACACATGAAATCATCAATCTCAAAGCATAGTCAATTCGCCCATATTTTAGTGAAAATTTGAGAATTGAGAATATCATGGGTTCATGGAGAATTTCATTGGAAAACATCAATAACATCATATCTTAACGTTTGAAAACCTTTCATGCAAGAACCCAAGATTTAGAGTAGAAATTGGATTTTTCATCTTTTTGAAATCATTTTGAAAACATCTTTGAAATTAGCTCTAAGGTGATAGCAAATCTTAGATGAAGAACTCCCATATATTATTTGAATAACCCAATTCTAATTGATGAAGAAACTCCATTGAAGACCCATCTTCAAGCTTCATCTTCACTTTGAACTCACATGGAAGTTTTTGGAGAAACTTTAAGAGGAAAGGGGTTTTGATTTAGATGCTAGGTTTATAATGAGAGTTTAATGACTTATATACTCTTAAAATACCCTTAAATGCCTAAAACAACCATCCCCAACTTTTATAAGACTTGGGGTGAATTTCCGAAAAAACCCAAGTCTTAACAGAAAAACCGCCAAGTTCCAGTACCATCGACGTGACCATCGACGGACCGTTGGTCAGGCCACGTCCCGTCGATGGGGTCTCGTGGTTCACTAAAGAGATTCCCCAACCTGCATTATACATGTCCCAACCAACGAGACCCATCAACGGGCCGTCGCCTGGTCAACTGGCCGTCGACTAGTCCATCGTTTGGCCACTGCCTGGCACTGTGGGTCTCTAAGTTGGGGTCGTCCCTTAGGGCCCCTGTGAGGGTCCTATGTGGAATCGTACCGGGACTTTTCCACCCCAAATATGTTTGTATACGAGTTTAGGACCTACCACATAAGTTTCATCCAAAACGAACACGTAAAACTCAACGAAACATGCTTAGACACACAAGGTCATTTCAAGAAACAACTTTCAAACGTCATGGATGTTCTTCAGCGTTTGACCTCCAAACTTCACAAAACTTAACATTCTGACTATAAACATCATATAAACACACTTAAGAACCATATAAACTCATGCATTACACATGATCACATAGAATAACATACGAGGCATTTAGGTGACTCAGTCGTCGAACGTCTTGGTCGACCCTTGATGTTTGACTTCCAATGCACCTAAACTCTTAGATACTGCCTAACACACACTTTATAGACTATTTTAGGACCTTATACCATAATGACGATTACTTTAGGCTCTAGCTTCACCTAAGTCATTTTTGGGGTCTTATAGAGATGTAGGTCTGCAATTGGATGGTTTAAAGTGGGTGATTCTTTACTTTTGGGTCTTGAACTGATTTATAAGACCTTGGAGAAAGTTCATATAATAAGGAATCACTATAAAATCACCTATATCTGGCAAAATTCTTACGCGTACCATAGGAGAAGAGATTTAGAGTTTTAAGAAGGTGATAAGGTGTATCTAAAAATGTCACTTATGAAAGGGGTGGTGAGATTTTGCAAGATAGGGAAGTTGATTCCTCGTTATGTGGGTCTTTATGAAATTTGTCAAAGGGTTGTCAAGGTTGCATATGAGTTGATATTACCTATTGAATTGGCTTCGGTTCATCCGGTATTCCATGTCTCCATGCTTAAAAAGTGTATCGGTGATCCCGAGTCCATCCTTCCTATTGAGGGTCTAGGTGTGCAAGACAACCTCTCATATAAGGAGGTTCTGGTTGAAATCTTTGATAGACAAGCAAACAAATTAAGGAATAAGGAGGTGACTTCCGTAAAGGTGTTATCGAAGAACCACCTAGTTGAGGGTGCAACATGGGAGGCCAAAGTCGACATCAAGTCCCCTTACCCTCAACTATTGTATAACTAAGGTTAGTTGTTCCTATTTATAGTAAAAATAATAAGTTTATTTGAAATTTCCTTGATTTTGGTAAAATATTGAAATATATGTTATGTTACAGTGATTTACAGTGAACTATGCCTAAAGAAGTGAAAGTTTTCAGAAAAAAATGCCCTTTTACTTGATTTGAACTTATGTGGTGTATTTTTGTATGTTGTGCCTTCATGAGTTGTATAGAGCATGATGATATGCGTTGAAGAAAGCTTTGGCATAAGTGAATACACATATAGTGAATGTTGAGCTCTTGTAAGTTGAAAATGATGTTTTGAGTTGCATTGTATAAAAGGTCAAAGGGTTATGTTGATTTGAATTATAACTCATCTTTTGCTATGTTGTTGTTGGTTGATCTGCTAGTCTTGATTCTATTCCTTCCTTCCAAAAGCTTTTAGGTGTCATTCGGGGACGAATGTTCCTAATGAGGGATAATCTAATACTCCGAAAGTATAAAGCCTTATCTAGAGCCTAACATGAGTGTCTAAGAGTTTTAACACTGTTTTAAGGTCAAATATAATGTATATAAGTTATTTAGAAAGCTTTAGAATCAAATCATCAAGAAACTTCCATGACGTTTGGAAACTAGTTCAAGAGGTGCTATAGTGCCTTAGCCTATTTGACAAGGTTTTAGGAGTCGGAATTCGATGGAATTTGGTAGTAAGGTGTCTAATACGTATTAGAGTTGGTTAATAGTGTAAACTTCCGGGTACAACTCCCCATGGACCATATCACATCCGGGGAGCACCCCCTAGACGTAACCGGCGTCGTCGTCCTCTTTGAGGACTAAGACTAGCCTCTTAGCATACATCACTACATTCATAGGTTCAAGATGCGGAAAATTTAAAACTTTTCATTACTTCTACATTGAGGTTTACATAGACCTCTACATACACATAACATATTCATATTGAGTATACATAGACCCTTCGTATAGGAAGATTACATAGTCTTCCACTTTTATTGCACATAAGTATATGTAAGATATAACATTGTCTTTAAACAGTGTCTCATCTCGTAACCATCTAACAAGATTATAGAAATTTGGGCATATACCATACATAAATGTAAAAGAGCCACATATAGGCTATACAATGCGTACTCAAATGAAAAGAGAAAGAACATAAGAGTATTACAACTAAAACAACTTCATAAGCTTGATATTGCATCACCCTCGGAAAGTAAGGACCTACCCACTTGGATGATTGAGAAATTCCAAGTCTTCTTCAAAGTTGTCTGGGGAAGGGAGAAAATGGGGTTACTACACCACTTGTCTATGTATGAGATCATGTGCACATATAAGATCAAGTCATGCTAAAAAGGGACATTTTATTAAAACATGCTATTCTACCTTTAGAAAACCTTATGCATAATCAAGCAAAACATACCAATCAACAAGATATATTCATTAAGTCCAAAGCATATTCATCACAAGACTAACAATACTAAGTCTAGTCAAATCAACATGCATATCACATAATTGGACACATATTTAAAGCAAGAAAATCACCCATGAGCCCTCGTTAAGTCAACAAGTGCAATGACTAAACAAAGCCCCATAACCTTACTCAATCAAGTAACTCAACAAGAACAATGACTAATATCCGACTTCAGATGACACATCATTTTTGAATCCATATCATCATACTTGACCAATAAAGACCAAATAAATATTCATAAGAACAACTAACATCACATAATGTCATTTCCTTGTAAGATCATCTTATACATATCATTTACCTTTATAAGCATACATATACATAGGATCAACCTACTAAGGCTTCCCTCAAGACAAACTAGTGCAAGGCATAGGTAGAGTCCCATACCCCTACCTAGGCTAATTCAAACCTCTCAAGTCACCCTAGTTGATTTATACTTCATTACTTCATTTTAGTTTAGGGAAAACTTGCCTTAACCAACATAGACCACAAGATCTAAGTGTGGAATCCGGTGTTATAAAACCTTAGACCGATGGAATGTGGTATACCGGCCAAGGTAGAACCCAACATGAACATAGCATCTAGGTGGATCCACTATATAATATTCCTATGGTGGCAACATAGTTTAAGGAACTTGGGGCCGTCATGGAAACATCACTCTACACCGTATTTGGGTCTTGAGGCTATCCACCCCGTGAGGACCTTAGTGAACCCTACGTTCCCTACTTGGGAAGGTGTCACCCCCTAACCTACAAGATCGCTCGGTGCTAAACTAGAATTCCTTTTTAAATGTCTTTAATGTCTTTATAAATGAATCACAACTTATTGTAGGTCATAGGGTCTAACCCGTGTATAATCTTCATCATCATAGCTCAATAAGAATTTGCATGATTATAAGTCCTTTCATTGCAATTAATATAAGTGAGGTTAGCACATTTACATAATCGTTCATGATAAGGCACATTGATAGTCATCAACATCCTTGTAACATTTACATCTTCATCAACTTCACTACCATTGTCAAGAAATTTCATTTCAACACCATACCAAACCTATCAATCCTAATAACAGATATACTTCAATGCAACATCATCACTCAATCTCAAGTAACCATAATTGATGTAAAGGATAGGTATCACAAGACTTACCAAGTCTTCTTCATAACTCATCTTCACGGTCTTACCATCAACACTTAATTCAGCCCAATAGGGGATTAATATCATCACACAACAATAACAAACATGATAAAAAGGCAAATTGAATCATTATATCACAATTTATCACAAGTTCATAGCTTAAGATAAAAGACTTAGTTCAGATTCACATCATACTTCATAACCTAGATCAACTTCTCAAGAAATAACATGATAGGACTATAAATAATCATAATCGATTGATCATTGATACAATAACATAATCTAGTAGCAATTCAACCAATAACCAAGTTAATTAAACCAATATTACATAATTCATATTAAGATGATAACCTAGGGTTACGGGGAATGGGTCATCTTCTACAATTTAGACCAATCCATCAAGAGACAACATAATTAACTTAGAAAACATGTTAATCTATCAAAAATATACAAATAAAATTAGAAACAAGGTAATCACAAGATCAATTTTGAGATTGGGAAAGACCCACATGAAAACTCATTTTTGAAATCATTTTTGTCACATCCAGAAACCACACCCGAGAAGATAGGGTGCAATCTCGGATTGTGACCGGCGTATTCGACCTCTCGGAGGTCTCATACAAGCCTCTGATATCATTCATCGCATATACATAATGAAAAGTATTGCGGAATTAAAACTTTTCATAAAAATAATATAGAAGTCTTTAAACTCTTTCATATAAGTAGAAATAGGAAAACACTAAGTCTCGATCATCATCTTAAGACAGGATAATACTTGGGACATGGCCCATACGAATTTAAAACATACTACTATATAGTCTATTACAAAACTTCATAAAGAAACATAAAATGACATATATGCCCTTGAGTAAAATGAGGACATACTTAAACTCTTGTTGAACGATCTCCTTGTCCAAGTCTTCTCTTCTCAAAAGCTCTTCACCTACCAAGAACTATAGATAGAAAGTAAAGCATGGAATTAGTACAACCACATGTACTAAATATGGCATTATGCATAAAATCATGAAAATGGACTTTATTGGAAATATGCATCTTTTAATTTTATAAATCATATTTTAATCATAATAACAACATTTAGCAACTTACAAACACATAAGAAAACATTAAAACCAAAATCATAAATTTAGAGCTCACTTTACAGTGAGTTCACTTCAATGTACAGTGAAGTCCATTCACTGTCACAGTGAAATCCTAGCCTTCTCGTTTAACATCTTCTAGCGTGTAGTCTTCTCACTAAAGTAATCATAAGATTCACTTAAGTCACACAAAGAGAGACCGACCATACACCCTCTCCAGATTTTCCTAAACGACCCTTAAGATTACTCATAATGAGACACATACTCACATACAAAGCATCTTAAACATCAAAGTAAGATTCTTCTACAAAAGGTGACTCTAAGTCTCAATTGAGTGAGTTGTGAAGCAACCGCCCATACAATCCCTTACACACACACTTAAGAGATCCAATAGACTCCCTAGGATAGAATCATTCTCACTAAACACACCAACGCATAGATGATATGACATTCTCTTTCCAAAGGCTATCACAAGACCTACTTAAGTAAATAAAGAAGATAACGTCCATGATTGACCTCTTCAAGATTACCTAAATAGTCCTTGAGAGACTACCTAAGGCTTAGATCATGTCCACAACACCAAACATCTTCCCTAACTAGAGTCATACTCAAGACTTCCAAAGATAAGACATGAAGAGATCATCCCATATGCCCTCTTCACACTTTAACTAAGGAGTCCTTAAGTTTCTTTAGATTAGGTACTTATTCATTTACATACTTTCTAACATGACTCATTAGTTCATTCGTTCATTTAGAAGACATACATCACATAAAGGACATTCAAGTAATGGTCTCATAGAAGACCTAGGAACTCTAAATAACACCAACAAAGTCTATTGTGCAATGTCTAAATAGCGTCCCATACACCACCTAAACCTCATAAACTTCTCTAATGCTAATAGGTATTCCATATGATGAGAATAGACAATAACTTACATACACCATGGTATCAAAGAATGGAATCCGAAGTTCTATCCTACTTCGATAAGGTGTTCTACTTGCCAATGGTAGAACATAAAGATCCCATGTAGGCACATGGTTAAGGAATATGAAGGGCATGCTTTGTATTCTAGTATCATACTTAACTAGAACTACTTCCTTTTACCATACTCACTCGGTGCTAGCCTTAGTTCTCATAGATCAATTCACATTAAGGTTCATACAAATGGGTCCCATATCATATTCATGACCCAATTACATTTACCCTACCATAGCAAGGTCCATTTGGGCTATCTCACTATAGTGACAAGAAGCTCATCGCGACTTTACTAAGGTATGATATGATGCCGTTCCAGCCAATCAACCTTAAGTCCATCACTCATTACATGAAGGATAACGTTACGGCTAAATACTTCACAATTCATAACCTTCCCACTTGGTTCAAGGTTCCACATAAATGACCCTTTAATCATCATTCAAGGTCTCACCTATATTCATTTATTCAAGACTAAGACCCTTTAGGTTCCTAAGTCAACACATCTCATATTCACATAAGCATCAAGTAAGGGACACAAGTCTACCTAAACAAGACACAACATACTTCCATTTATCACATATAGCCTATCTTCCTTTAGACTCATAGGAATGACCCTTAACCTTATCAAGTCAACCTATTCATTACCTTAACATCATCAATTTAACCATTTTATTCTCATCTAACCAATTTAGGAATAACCATGTACCAACTCTAAGACTACACAATAACACCTAGTCAAAGCACAACATGATTAATTAGATAGTAGTAATATTCTAGCACATACTTCCACATATAGATAGATATGATTATGCATCATCAAATCAACTAAAAGAATATCCATATAAGTTCAAGTAGTACCGACAAGGCCATGATCATCAATACACTAGAAAGTAACGCCGACAAGGCCACATCAATTCATATAGCACCGCCACCAAAGGTGGACCAAACCAATCATAACATAATTGAAGTAAAATTAACATTGAATAAGAGGAAATAGGGAAGCGTACCACCACTTCATCATCATTTCTTCAAGACAATAACAAATCACCCAATTCAACATCATAAGGCCCTTACCCTTGGCCATGAACATCAATACAATACATAATCATAGAAATCAATGAAATCTAAACCAATTCAATAAAGATTCAACAATCTAAGATCAATTCTACAACAATTGATTACAATTCCTACATCAATAGAAATCCCATAAGAAACTACACATGAATTCATCAACATTAAGCCAATATCAAGTAACCCATAATTTAGTCAAAATCTTAGGTTCATCAATTTCATGGGTTCATAGGTAATTTAGGTTAAAATCATCAATATAACACCAATCTAATCTATAATAGACGTTTGAAAACCTTTAATGCAAGAACCCATGGTAGAATCATGAAATTGGATAATTTCTCTTTCAAAACATTGAAAATATTTTTGAAAATTGGGATCCTTGATGAAACGAGTTTCAAGGATCAAAAGCCATACCTCAATGAAGCTAATTCTTCACTTTGATGAAGAATCGCCACTCAAAATGTCACACCAAGATCTTCCTTGATTTTGGACTTTAATGGAGTCTTTGGGATTTCTAAGGGATTTTGGGATTTTGTCTTCGGAAGAATGAATTATTCTAAGTGTTAAACACTTATCTAACCATTTAAAATACCCAAAAGACCCTTAAAAAATTGCCAAAACTCTTATTTGGAAGTGGTGTGAATTACCAATTCACCCCTAGACTTACAGTAAAGCTGCGCAGGAAAAACAACTTCACTAATGGGTCGTCAGCCCACTGACGGGCTGTGATGGCAACCGTCGGTAGGTGCAGAGGCTTGACAAGGCTCCCCTCTTTCCCCCAGGCCAAGTGACTGCAGACGACATCCATTGACGGGTCGTCGATAGGCCCACGAGCCATCGACTGCTCTGTCGTTTGGGGCCTGCCTGGGACAGCCTTGCCAACAGGTTTGGGGTCTTTCTCAAGGACCCTTCGATGGTCCTTGGGGATATTTTTCTGGACGTTTCCAACCCAAACATGATCTTCTATGAGTTTAACAGCTCTCACATAAATTTTATTCAAAACGAACACGTACAATTCGACGAAACATGTATAGACTCACAAGGTCGATTCAAGGCATATCTTTCGAATGACATGAACGTTCTTGGATGTTTGACCTCCAAACTTCATAAAACTTGACACACTACCTATACATGCTATAATAACTCATTTAAGGACCTTACAACCTCATGAATCACACATAAACACATAGAACCACATATGAGACATTTAGGTGACTTAGTCGTCGAACGTCTTAGTCACCCCTTAACGTTTGACTTCCAACACACCTAATACTTTTAGCTACTGCCTTTTAAACCACAAAATAAACTTATTAAGGACCTTATACCACCATTACTAACATGTAAGGCTCTAGATAACCTAAGTCATTTTTGAGGTCTTACATTTCCCCCACTGGACAACATTCGTCCTCGAATGACACTTGCCACTCTCCGAACATTTCCAAGATTAGAGAATCAACTAAACAGCACATAACCAAACCATACAACACATAACCAAAAAGAAAACATCAATTTACTATAGTCAAGAGATTCACAACACAACAAGAAACTAGAAAACAATTCTATAACTCATTATGCTACAAAACTCACATCTTCATTCCAAATAGCAAAAACTCATTTTATATTTAATATAATACTTATATACATCAGTTCTAATCACATAACAACAATTTTTGGCCAACGAATCAAATTGTCATTTTTCACAAAATATTACCGTGAACTGTCTTCAAGCTACAGTGAATCTACTAATTTTTTTTTTCAAAAAATGCAATCTTAAGAAATTTATAATATAGACATGATAATATTCAAGATAAAATCATATAAACACATCTTACAACATCTCAAAGCTTCATAAAACACACAATGCAAGAAGTTAATGAAATTCAATTTCAACCAAGCTCCTAAACATCATGCACATGCAACAATTTCTAAGACTTCTATCCAATCTACAAACCATACTCCCCCACTAAGAAAGAACTCATACTATAATAAGAGAAACAAGTACTTACCAACATCATCATCACCATCAACCGGCTTCTCAATTCTAGTCCGGAGTGCATAGAAACGCCTCTTTGTTGGAGCATCTTCCTTTGGAACACTAGGTTAAACCTTCTTACCCTCCTTCCTAGAAGCAATGTTTGGACAATCTCTCACTTTGTGCCCATCTTTTCCACATCCAAAGCAATTTCCAGTACCCACTAGACACTCACCATAATGTCTCTTACCACAAGCGGCACATGTAGGTTTGCCATTGCTATAACCACCTCATTTCTCAAACTTCTTCTTAGGAACACTAGGTCCATCTTGAGTTTGAACCCTCTTTTTGAACCTAGGTTGCACTTGGTCACTAGGAACACTCGTTCTCAAGTTCCTTGACATCCTCCTAAGTTTAGACTCATTAATTGATTGTGCATACACCATGAGTCTAGCCAAAGTCATATCATCATGCAACATAGCCGTACGACATTCCTCCCTCACTAAGTCGGCTACACCCGTCACAAAGCGACTCATTTCATCCCTTGAATTAGACACTAGGGAAGGTGCATACCTTTACAAAGTTAAGAATTTCAAAAGAGTATTCCTCAACACTCATATTGCCTTGCTTGAGATTGATAAACTCCTCTACTTTCTGTTCCCTCCTCTCGCGGGGAAAGCACTTACTAAGAAAAGCTTCCTTGAATTATTCCCACTCAATAGGACCCGACTCCACCAGCCTATTTTCCTTCCATTGAGTGTACCAAATTTGAGACACATCTCTCAATTTATAAGAAGTCAACTCCGCCTCTTCCCTAGATGTAACCCCCATAGCACATAAAACTTTGTACACACCATCAAGGAATTCTTGGGGATCCTCATTCACCTTAGAACCAAGAAAGATTGGAGGATTCAACCTCACAAAGTCTCTCAACCTAGATGACATAGTGCTCTCCATAGCATTAACCCTAGGCACCATGTTCAAGTTAGCTTGAGCTGTTACGGCTCTAGCTAAATCAAGCAAAGCCTCTCCAATCACCCTATTAGACAACTCCGGCACCTCATCACCTCCTCCCTCATTATGGGCATGATCACCTTGAGGAGGCACTTGAGCACCTTGGACACCTTGCCCATCATGAAGCACTTTCTCAACTTGCTCAACTTGAGGAGGAGCTTCCTCATTCACCCTTCCCTCTTCCATCCTTCTAGCGGCCATCCTTCTAGTATTCATCTCCTAGAAACACAAGGAAAAACTTTTAGAAGAATACTCATAACATAACTCTACCGCATGAACATATTAGTAGAAATGAAGAGAAACACTATCGTCCTATAGCCTCTCGCCCATAGATGTGTCGCGACTCACACAGATGGTCAAGACTCTACTAGACGTGACTTTTCAAGACTTTTTCATACCTAAGACTACTTTAATTAACGTATGCTCTCATACAAAGCTTGTCACATCCCGAAACCACACCCTAGAAGATAGGGTGCAATCTCGGATTGCGACCGGGGTATTCGATCTCTCGGAGGTCTCATACAATCCTCTCATATCATTCATCGCATATACATAATGAAAAGTAGTGCGGAATTAATACTTTTTACAAAAACAATATAGAAGTCTTTAAACTCTTTCATATAAGTAGAAATAGGAAAACACTAAGTCTCTCTCATTATATGAAGACACGATAATACTTGGAACACGGCCCATAAAAATTTAAAATATACTACTATATAGTCTATTACAAAACTTCATAAAAGAAACATAATATGACATATATGCCCTCGAGTCAAATGAGGACATACTTCAAATCTTCTTGAACGATCTCCTTGTCCAAGTCTTCTCTTCTCAAAATCTCTTCATCTACCAAGAACTATAGATTGAAAGTAAATCATGGAATTAGTACAACCACATGTACTAAGTATGGCATTATGCATAAAATCATGAAAACGGACTTTATTGGAAATATGCATCTTTTCATTTTATAAATTATATTTTAGTCATAATAACAACATTTAGCAACTTACAAACACATAGGAAAACATTAAAACCGAAATCATAAATTTAGAGCTCACTTTACAATGAGTTCACTTCACTGTACAGTGAAGTCCATTCACTGTTACAGTGAAGTCCTAGACTTCTCTTTTAACATCTTCTAGCATGTAGTCTTCTCACTAAAGTCATCCTAAGATTCACTTAAGTCACACAAAGAGAGATCGCCCATACACCCTCTCTAGATGTGCCTAAACAACCCTTAAGATTACTCATAATGAGACACATACTCACATACAAAGCATCTTAAACATCAAGGTAAGATTCTTCTACCAAAGGTGACTCTAAGTCTCACTTGAGTGAGTTGTGAAGCAACCGCCCATACAATCTTTTACACACACACTCAAGAGATCCAATAGACTCCCTAGGATACAATCATTCTCACTAAACACACCAACACATAGATGATATGACATTCTCTTTCCAAAGGCTATCACAAGACCTACTTAAGTAAATCAAGAAGATAACGTCCATGATTGACCTCTTCAAGATTACCTAAATAGTCCTTGAGACTACCTAAGGCTTATATCATGTCCACAACACCAAATATCTTCCCTAACTAAAGTCATACTCAAGACTTCCAAAGATAATACAAGAAGAGATCATCCCATATGCCCTCTTCACACTTTAACTAAGGAGTCCTTAAGTTTCTTTAGATTAGGTACTTATTCATTTACATACTTTCTAACATGAGTCATTAGTTCATTCGTTCATTTAGAAGACATACATCACATAAAGGACATTCAAGTAATGGTCTTAGACAAGACAAAGGAACTCCAAATAACACCAACAAAGTCTATTGTGCAATGTCTAAGTAGCGACCCATACCACTACCTAAACCTCATAAACTTCTCTAATGCTTATAGGTATTCCATATGATGAGAATTGGCAATAACCGACATAGACCATGGTATAAAAGCATGGAATCTGAAGTTCTATCCTACTTCGATGAGGTGTTCTACTTGCCAATGATAGAACATAAAGATCCCATATAGGGACATGGTTAAGGAATATGAAGGGCGTGCTTTGTATTCTAGTCTCATACTTAACTAGAACTACTTCCCTTTAACATACTCACTAGGTGCTAGCCTTAGTTCTCATAGATCAATTCACATTAAGGTTCATACAAATGGGTCCCTTATCATGTTCATGACCCAATTACATTTACCCTACCATAGCAAGGTCCATTTGGGCTATCTCACTATGACAAAAAGAAGCTTATCGCGACTTTCCTAAGGTATGATATGATGCCGTTCCATACAATAAACCTTAACTCCATCACTCATAACATGAAGGATACAATTACGACTAACTACTTCACAATTCATAACCTTACCACTTGGTTCAAGGTTCCACATAAATGACCCTTTAATCATCATTTAAGGTCTCACCTATATTCATTTATTCAAGACTAAGACCGTTTAGATTCCTAAGTCAAGACATCACATATTCACATAAGCATCAAGTAAGGGACACAAGTCTACCTAAACAAGACACAACATACTCCATTTATCACATATAGCATATCTTCCTTTAGACTCTTAGGAATGACCCTTAACCTTATGAAGTCAACCTATTCATTACCTTAACATCGTCAACTTAACCATTTTAGACTCATCTAACAAATTTAGGAATAACCATGTACCAACTCTAAGACTACACAATAACACCTAGTCGAAGAACAACATGATTAACTAGATAGTAGCAACAGTCTAGCACACACTTCCACATATAGATAGATATGATTATACATCATCAAATCAACTACACAAATAGCCATATAGGTACAAGTAGTACCGACAAGCCCATGATCATCAATACACTAGAAAGTAATGCCGACAAGGCCACATCAATTCACATTTCACCGCCATCAAAGGTGGACCAAACCAATCATATCATAATTGAAGTAAATTTAACATTGAATAATAAGAAATAAGTCAGCGTACCACCACTTCTTCATCATCTCTTCAAGACAATACCAAATCACCCAATTCAACATCATAAGGCCCTTACCCATGGCCATGAACATCAATTCAATTCATAATTATAGAAATAAATGAAATCTAAACCAATTAAATATAGATTCAAAAATCTAAGATCAATTCTATAACAATTTAATATAATTCCTACATCAGTAGAAAGCCCATAAGAAACTACGCATGAATTCATCAACATTAAGACAATATCAAGTAACCCATAAGTTAGTCAAAATCTCAGGTTCATCACTTTCATGGGTTCATAGGTAATTTAGGTTAAAATCATCAATATAACACCAATATGATCTATAATAGACGTTTGAAAACCTTTAATGCAGGAACCCATGGTAGAATCATGAAATTGGATAATTTCTCTTTGAAAATTTTGAAACCATGTTTGAAAGTTGGGCTCCTTGATGAAACGAGTTTCAAAGATAAAAAGCCATACCTCAATGAAGCTAATTCTTCACTTTGATGAAGAATCTCCACTCAAAACGTCACACCAAGCTCTTCCTTGATTTTAGAGTTCAATGGAGTCTTTGGGATTTCTAAGGGATTTTGGGGTTTTGTTTTTGGAAGAATGAATTATTCTAATTGTTAAGCACTTATAAACAAATTTGAAAGACCCAAAAGACCCTTAAGAAACCGCCTAAACTCTTATTTGGAAGTGGGGTGAATTTACCAATTCACCCCTAGACTTACAGTAAAGCTGCGCATGAAAAACAGCTTCACTGACGGCACCACTGACGGGCCGTGCTGGCAACCGTCGGTGGGTTCAGAGGCTTGACAAGGCTCCCCTCTTTCCCCCAGGACAATTTCCTGCATACTAAACCCATATACGGGGAGTATATAGGATTACAAGCCATCGACTACTCCGTCATTTGGGGCCTGCCTGGGACAGCCTTCCCAATAGGTTTGGGTCCTTCCTCAAGGACCATTGGATGGTCCTTGGGGATAATTTCCTGGAAGTTTCCATCCCAAGAATTATAGTCTATGATTTTAACACCTCTCACATAAATTTCATCAAAAACGAACATGTAAAATTCGACGAAACATGTATAGACACACAAGGTCGATTCAAAGCATATCTTTCGAATGACATGAACGTTTTTAGACGTTTGACCTGCAAACTTCACGAAACTTGATACACTACCTATACATGCTATAATAACTCATTTTAGGACCTTACAACCTCATGAATCATACATAAACACATAGAACCACATATGAGGTATTTAGGTGACTTAGTCGTCGAACGTCTTAGTCACCCCTTGACGTTTGACTTCCAACACACCTAATACTGTTAGCTACTGCCTTTTAAACCACATAATAAGATTATTAAGGACCTTAGACCAATATTACCAACATGTTAGGATCTAGATAAGCTAAGTCATTTTTGAGGTCTTAAAACATTGAAGGAACCCTTTGGGGAAAAGAGACTCAAGTATGAAATATATCTCACACCTTAATGTTTGATGAAGCATTTATGGAGAAATTCGTCCATTTATAGACCTTAAACCCTCCCATAGCTTGGTATTCAATGGAGTTCCTCAACTAGAGATAGAAAGATGAGAGAAGGAAAAGAATTTGGGTTTGTGAGTTATGAGAGCTTAGGTTAGTCTAATGGGGTTGGGGTCTTTATATGGGGTGTTAATTAAATTAATTAGACTTCAATTAAACTCCAACTAACGACCTAACCACTTACTTGATTAATTGGAACTAACTAAAAACGTCCAGCAAATTTAGACCCTCACAGACGAGACCTCGACCAACGGTCCGTCTGTGATTCGACGACCCCTGCCCCCTTCCGTGCTGCACTTCGTCGATAAGTTTAGAGACCTTTCCAAATGTACCATTATCCAAAATGGATAAGTGTTGGTCGATGGATAGAGTCAACACCCCATCGTTCAACACATGCCCCATTGACTCCCCTCGAGGGTGCACACTGCTCTGTCAGTACTTTTGAACCCAAAACAAAATAGTTCTCCTAAAGTCCCTTGGTTTGTCCTTGCGGATTCGTACCCATATGTTTAAACTATGAATTAACCCTAACACAAGTTAGACACCCTTCAACAAAATTTCATGAATTTCTGACTTTGAAAAAATAGTCAAATAGACTAAGGTACGCTAGTACCTCATTGAACTATTTCTCGGACATCATGGACATTATTTAACGTTTTGCTTTCTAAACCTCCTAATGACTTATACACATTAAAATAGACCTTAAAAAGTGTCTAAACCTTTTGATACCTATGTTAGGCTCAAGAACACATCTTATATTTTCGAAGTGTTACAGACCACAAAAGGGTCCTTAAGGAGGACCCTTGCATTGTGGCTAAAAACAGTCTTGAGATAGTAGCCATCGACGGTTGAAGGCTAAGAGGCGTGGCCTGATCGACGAGGAGTCTATGGCCACTGTCGATGGTTACTTAGCAATTTTCGTGAAGGGTCATTTTGACAAGTCTCTCACCAAAATGACTGTAAGATCCCAAAAATGATTTAGGTGAACTAGAGCCTTACATTCTTGTCAAGATGGTCTGAGGTACGAAATAAGTCTATTATATAGTTTTGAGGCAGTAGCTAAGTAGGTGCATTAGAAATCAAACGTTAAGGGACGACCAAGACGTTCGACGACTATGTCACCTATGTGCCTCGTATGAGGTTCTATGTGTTTATGTGTCATTAATGATGTTTTGAAGTCATTAAATGATTTATTATGGTATATATAGTCAGTGTGATATGTTTCAAGAAGTTTGGAGGTCAAACGCTCAAGAACGTCCATGACGTTCGAAAGATGTGCCTTGAAATGACCTTGTGTGTCTAAGAATGTTTTGTTTAGTTTTACATGTTAGTTTTAGATGATATTTATGTGAGAGGTCCTAAACTCGTATACGGCCATGTTTGGGTTGGAAATGTCCGGTTAAGTATCCCCAAGGACCATCCAAGGGTTCTTGAGGAAGGACCCAAAAGTGATGCCCAAGACTGCCCAAGACAGCCTACCAACGGAAGGCAATCGACGCCCAGTGGGTCAATCGACGCCCCGTTTGTGGCATGTCATCGTTTGGGACTTAGACTGGGGAGCTTATATCCCATTTTCCAGTCTCTTAACCCATCGACGGAGGACATGACGGTCCGTATATGGACTGACACCCCGTCGATGGGCAATCGTCGATTGGTGTGTGTTCCTGCACAGGCCACTGTTAAGTTGAGAGGTGATGTTGTAAATTCACCCCACTTCCAAATAAGAGTATTGGAGGTTCCTAAGGGGTCTTTTGGGTATTTTAAATGTGTATTAAAGTCTTTAACACTTAGAAGATTTCATTCTTCAAAAATCAAAACCCTAAAATCCCTTAGAAATTTCTTAAGACTCCATTGAAGCCAAAATTCAAAGAAGAGCTTGGATTGAAGATTTGAGTGGTGATTCTTCATAAAATTGGGGGATTAGAATAGTTGAGGTATGGTTTTTTATCCTTGAAACTCATTTCATCAGGGAGCCCAACTTTCAAAGATGTTTTCTAAAGTTTTCAAAGTTGAACTTGACCTATTTCATGATCTACCATGGGTTCTTGCATTAATGATTTTTAAATGTTGATAATGGATTGAATTTTTATTGTATTGATGATTTTAACCTAAATAAACTATGAAACCATGTAATTGATGAACCCTAGTTTTTGACTAAGTTATGGGTTACTTGATATTGGTCTAATGCTTACGAAATAATGTGTAGTTTCTTATAGGCTATCTAATGATGTAAGAATTCTATTGAATTGATATCTAATTGGTCTTAGATTGATAAATCTATATTGAATTGGCTTACATTTCATTGATATTTAAACTTTATGCATTCAATTGATGTTCATGGCCATGGGTAAGGGCCTTGTGATGTTGAATTAGACTTTAATTATGTTGTGATTGGTTTGGTCCATTTATGGTGGCGGTGTTATGTGAATTGATGTGTCCTTGTCGGCGTTATTTCATGTATTTTGATGAACATGGCCTTGTCGGCACTACTGAAGTAATATGACTATTTGTATAGTTGATTATGTGATGTATGATCATATCTACCTATATGTGAAGTAATGTGAAAGTATGTGTTCTTTTATTGAAGATATCTAGGTGATCATGTTAGACTAATGACTATGTGTTGTGTGTAGTCTTAGAGTTGAATGCATGATTGTTCCTAATTAGCTATATGAGTCTATGATGACTATATTAATGTTGATATAGTAGTGTATATGATGAATTTAAGATGGTAATGGTTGTTCCTCTGTGCTTCTTGAATAACATGTAATATGTGCTAAAGTGAAGTAATGTTGTGTCTTGTCTAGGTTGACTTAAGTGGCTTACTTGATGCATGTATGAATATGAATATGTGATGTCTTAACTTAGGAAGCTAAAGCGTCTTAGTCTTGAATGAATGAATGATAGGTGAGACCTTGAATGATGACAAGAGGGTCCTTTATGTGAAACCTTGAACCTAGTGGTAAGGTTATGAAACTTGAAGTCAAAAGTTGTAATGGTATCCTTCATGTAATGAATGATGGACTTAAGGTTGATTGGCTGGAACGACATCATATCAATCCTTACGAAAGTCATAATGAGCTTCTTGTCGCCATTGGGAGGTAGCCTAGTGAACCTTTCTTTGGTAGGGTAAATGTAATTGTGTTATGAACTTGATATGGAACCCTTTTGTATGAACCTTAATGTGATTTAATCTATAAGAACGAAGGCTAGAACCGAGTGAGTATAATAAGAAAAGTAGTTCGATTTAAAGAAGGAGACTAGATTACAAAGCATACCCTTCATATTCCTTAACCATCTGCCTACATGGGATGTGTCCAAGTTCTACCATTGTAAAGTAGAACAACCACATCGGAGAAGGATAGAACTCCGGATTCCATGTTTTGCTACCATGGTCTATGTCGGTTATTGCCTATTCTCATCACATGGGATACCTATTAGCATTAGAGAAGTTCTATGAAGTTTAGGTGGTGGATGGGACGCTATCTAGACATTGCACAATAGCCTTTGAAGGTGTTAGTAAGAGTCCCTAGGTCTTCTCCAAGACCATTATTTGAATGTCCTTTATGTGGTAAGTGACTCTTAATGAATTAATGACTCATGTTTGAAAGTATGTAAATGCATGAGTACCTAATCTAAAGTGACTTAAGGATTCCTTAGCTAAAGTGTGAAGAGGGCATATGGAATGATATCTTCATGTCTTATCTATGGAAGTCTTGAGAATGACTCTAGTTAGGGATGTTGGTTTTTATGTTTAACATGATCTAAAATTAGGAAGTCTAAAGGATTATTTAGGTAACCTTCAAGAGGGTGTATGAGAGTTGTCTTCTGGGAGTACTTAAGTAAGTCTTTTGATAACCTTGGTAGGGGAGATTGTCATATTTTGTAGGTCTTGTATGTTTATGTATTGTAGGTGTGTATGTGTCTCATCATGAGTATCCTAGAGGATCGTTTAGGCAAATTTAGAGAGGGTGTATGGGTGGTCTCTCTTTATGTGACTTAAGTGAACCTTAGGATAGCTTTTAGTGAGAAGACTACATGCTAGGAAGTTTGAAAAGGGAAGGAAAAGCACTTCACTGTACAGTGAGTATGGGTTACTGTAAAGTGTCTCTTTAAATTGTGATATTTGGTTTAAATAATTATGTGTTCTATGTTTATAAATGCTGTTCTTATGATTATTTTATGATATTTAAATGAAAAGATGCATATTTCCAATAAATGTCCATTTTCATAATTTTTATGCATTATGCCATACTTAGTACATGTGGTTGTACTAATCCATTCTTTTATCTATCTAGATAGTTCTTGGTAGGTGAGGAGCATATGGGAAGCAAGACTTGGACCATAGCATCGTTCAAGAGAAGTTGAAGTATGTCCACATTTGACTCGAGGGCATAAATGTCTTTTATGTTTCTTTTATGAAGTGTTGTAATAGTCTTAATAGTACTATTTTTTCTAATTCGTATGGGCCGTCTCCCAAGTACTCTTGTGTCTAAGATGATGAGATTGAGACATAGTATTTCCTATTACTTTTATATGAAAGAGTTTTAAAGACTATGATATGTTTTGTGAAAACTTTTTATTCCGCACTACTTTTCACTATGTATATGCAATGAATGATATGAAAGGACTTGTATAAGAACTCCGAGAGGTCGAGTACGCCAGTTACAATAAAAGATTGTGCCCTAACTTATAGGGTGTTGTATCGGGATGTGATTGTCACAACCTGAATTATGGAATCCGAATCGCGATCGGCGTCGTTAACCTCTCAGAGGTCGCAGACAAGCCTCATCTTAGCTTTCATCACAATAACATAGTTAAATTTACGGAAAATTTAAAACTTTTAAAGCATAATGAAGTATACATAGACTCCATATAATTACTACATACATTGTTATTCTAATGATCTCAACTAAACAACTATTTATAATCGATTAAACAATTCAAATGAAAGAATCAATATATATCGTAAATGTTTGCGAAAATGGCCTTAATACAAAGCTTTGAATAAAATACCTGAAATGAAACGCTAGGGAAAACATCAACTAGCTGTGTCTAAAGTACTAAGATAGAAAGATAAATGTAGCATACTCGAACTCAAGATGACCTGCCAAAGTCTGGTGATCGCTAATCCAAACCGCTACAATGAGTCTTCAACTTTCTCTCTGACCTGCACCTATAAAAATAGTAATAGTATAGGGTTAGTACACACTTGTACTAATTATGGGTGTATGCACATATACACATAAGGACTATGCATCATCAAGGAAAGCTCTTCCTATAGCAACATGTCATTTCTGGAAAGTGAAGTCACTTGACTTTCTTAATTCGTTATTTGTAATTCATGGTGTGAATATGACGTATTTTAATGCATTCAACAAACACAACTTATTTTCTATATGAACATAAGACATTGGAATAATGAACATAATTTTAGAACATCTCAAAACAAAAATTTATAAATTTGATCCCCCTTAGGCCGAGAGCTCTATTTTCTAGACTTAGATTATTTTTCAGTCTTTTCTTCTTTTTGTTGTCTAGTTCAATAATCTCCTTTGATCCTATGTTTTACTTACAAGTGCAATGATTCATTATAGTCTCATACCTACAATAAATCAAGTAAGTAATTCAAGAGATTAAGGAAATGATTTAACTACAATTGGGCATGAAATCTTTATAAGCCAATCTTATTGTTTATGCTTATTATTTGATCATTTGCATAATATAATAAGTCATTATAAGCCAATATCATTTGTCTTTGATCATTTTCATAATATAAGAAGTCATTATTGGCTATGCCCCTTACTTTTTGAAAACTTCATTCTTATCAAACATTGGTGATTGATATTCTTAAACTCCTGCTTTCTTAGTTCACTTTGAACTTAAATCTCTTCTTCTTTCTTTCTTACTTTCTTAAAGAAGTCTTTAGCATTAAGATCATGTAAAATGACATGAAATCCAGTGTCTTCCCCACACCGAAAAGAGGTGGTTCACCGATCAAAGTGAACCTAGATCATGTGAGTTAACATGAAATCCAGTCTCTACCCCACACCGAAAAGGGGTGGTTCACCGGCTAAAGTGAAACCAAGTCCAGTGTCTTTCCCACACTGAAAAGAGGTGGTTCACAGCTGAAGTTAAACCAAAAAGTTTCTTTGAGCATTAACCGACATAGATCATGTGAGCTAAACATGAAATCCAGTGTCTGCCCCACACTGAAAAGGGGTGGTTTCACCGGCCAAAGTGAAATCGAATCTACCTAGCTCTCTTAGGTGGAATCCACTGGCTAGTTCCCATGCTGGCAACATAGTTCGAATACTAGGAGATTCTCGGAGACTCTTATCCACCTTGGTGGAGCATCATCTCATGAGACTTACATGTGCTTGCACAAGCTCATTGCAAGTCTATCGGTGCTTTGCTCAATTTCTTTTACTTCATAACTTTTAGAGTTGACTTAAACATTATGGAAGCTTGCTTCTAGTTATGAGGTTTACTTACTCTATGGATAACTTGTCATCCCTTTATTTACTTGATGAAATGTGAATTTAACCTTACATTATCATCTTGGTGTTAATGAGACTCGTCTCACACTTTCTAACACCCTCTTATGTGAGTATATTTAACATAGTTGTCTTAGGTGTAAGTTAGAGTTGTATCACTTCCTTTAACACCCCATTCTGGTCACTTTCATAAGTCTTAAGATTTTAGTTATGTTCACTTTATCTTGTTCAATGTCATTTGGTAGTTTAATACCATTCTTTATGAACGTTATGAACTTCGTTCAATGTAGATACAATATTCATAGTTCATTTTGATAGAGTATGTTGGGAATTGTCCAAATGATTGGCATACCCTTGGTTATGAGTTCAATGAGTTACACTGGTCATGCTTATTTTTGTTTAACTTAATTCATTAGCCAATTTTATATCATATTTTGGAAATAACATTGTAAACCAATTCCATTCAACTTTTCGGGCAAAACATTGTTAGCCAATTTATTGGCATGAACCAAACTTTACTTAAACAATTTTCATTATATTATCACTAGCCAAATCAATTAATTTCATGAATGTGCTAAAGTGATCTTCTCAATATAAACAAGTCGACATTTAACAATAACTAAACTTCATAACCGACTTATAGCAAACTTCATATTCTCGAACACAATTAAGCATTTCATCATTCTTTATTTCGTGTAACTAATACCCAAATCATACAAATCAAATCTATAGGCCTCATTAATCATTAACAAATCAAAAACCCTACACATAATGATCAGTTAGCACCACATACCAACAACATGTTTGATATTACATCTACATACTTATTAGAATCGAAAACAAGGATAACTAGGGAAATGGACATTCAACAATATCATTGGGACAACCCTAGTTTCGATATTCATGAATCCAAAACGTTTGAAAAGCCTCTTGGAGAAAGAATTCCAGGAGAGAAAACCCATACCTTATGTAGAATTGGATCTACGAAGATCACCTTGCACGAAGACCTTGAAGAATACCTTGAAATCGCCTAAGAGAACCTTTGTCAGTCTACGTTCTTTCTTACTGCCTTTGAGTCGCGTTTCTAAGTGAATGATCGTGGGTTTTAGGTGTTAGGAACTGATGTTGAATAATTCAAATTTAGACTAATTAACTTAATTAATATATTAATTAGCTAATTACTAAAACGTCCCTCCTAAATTTACTAGACCTAGGAGAGCATTTGAATTAGCCAAATCTGAAAATTGGCTAAGGGTCTTTGCTTGACCAAGGCTTTAAATTAATTAATTAAGTTACTAAATTAATTAATTAAAGGACCTAGGGAAATTACTAAAATACCCCTAAGTCACTAGGACCACAACTAACCCCTTTGGACCATCATAGGTTAGGTACTAGGTTGTCTCTTAGTTAGTTACACAGTTCGGTGTCACCCGACTTGGTCTTAGGTTGTCGGGTGCAGCCCAAATTGCATACATATACTCCTATATATATATACGTGATACCAAAACTTTAAACTTCCATGTAATTCTAATTAGTCAATTTACATAAATACCCCCATACAATACCTTAAATTACGATAACACTTATGTTAGGCACGTTTACAATTATCACAAAATTTTAAGTTCCCAAAATGAGAATAAAATACATTATAGTAATTAAGAAATGATGTATCGGCATGTAAATAATGGTCTGGTATCTTATGGGTTTTACAAGAACACTATCTTCACTTCTAGGATCAAGTCTATATAAAAGTCTCCAATCCATATTAGGCAACTCACAAAGCATTACACACGAAAGGCAACATTTAAACCATTACACAAATACAAAGGCAACATTGAACACTTAAACATATAAGGGCAACATGCATTTTAAGCCATTTACCACGCTTCTTAAAGGCATTTAAAACCTAAATCATGTTTTTAGACCACCATCATGCACAACCATATATACACATGCCAATCCAAAAAGGAAGCTTAATTCAATTAAAACAACCTCCTTAACAATCTATAATCATATCACAACATAAACCTTCATATAACATGTGATTTCAAATAGATCTCATATATAGCCATAAATGGCATCACATCAACAATGCATGACCAAATTCACCTTCAATCATACTTATCAAACCATAAAACCAAGATAAAACATCAAAACTCACCTTTTCTCCCTCAAGCATAAAGATACCATCTCATCCAAGTAATAACATCTAAAATACCATCGGCCAAGAAACCATAAGAGAGAGATTTCATAGAGTTAAGTTCTATGGCTCGAATGAGAGTGATTAAGAAGGGAAACTCTATCGTAGCCTCCTATATCATGTGATGTGTCGCGACTCACCACCAACGATATGAGACTCTACTAGACGTGGCAATATGAGACTTTTAGAACCTAAAACCCCTTTTATAACCTCATGCTCTGATACCACATTTGTCAAATCCGGGGAGAACCCCCTCGATGTAACATGGCGTACTTGACCTCTCAGAGGTCTTATACAAGCCCATAGTTATCATTCATCGCATTATCATAGTAAATTTAGCGGAAAATTTAAAACTTTTCATAGCACATCGTATGCTAGAAACATCACTTCCATTATTCAAGAATATAAGTCATAATACATAGTTAAACTCTAAGTCTCTTTTGCTATCTTAGACTCAACATCATAGAATAGATTAGGGACACGACCCTTTAAAAATAGAAAAGATTAACTATGCTATTACATAACCTTAAGAATAACTTGACATAAGAAATCCTTGAATCATAAGGACCCCTTTCTTGAGCTTGGGAAACATCTGTAAAGCCCTTCACTTCAGAGACATCCTTTAAGCATCCATAACCTACACTTTGTGTAAAAAGGTAGAGAAGAATGGTGTTAGTACAAGAATGCAGTAAGTATGGCAACCATGCAAAAACATGCATTTAAAAAGGGACATTTTACTTGAAACCATGCATCATGCCTTTTTTGAAAACTTCATAAAACTTTGATATAATAAGCATTATACAATTCACATACTTCATATAGGCATATTCAATGGTCACACATCATATAACACCACACATTGCATTTAAGGCATATAAGTCACCACTTTACAGTAAACCCCACTTTCAATTACAGTGAACTTCTTTCATTTTATAGTGAACTCTTTCGTATAACCCACTATCTAGTGATGCTTGGTTTAATGTATAGACAATGTCCCATAACACTATCCATACTCAACCATCCCTTTAAGGCCACTAGGGGATCATGCATACAATCTTCATTAACCCAACACATGCATTCATAATAGTATTTCATATTATAAGATACCTAACTCACATTTGACCCAACATACTTTAGGGACCACATAGATGGAAACATTACAAAACCATACACAAGTCAAGACTTCCAACATAATCATAGCAAGACAATAGTCACATTAACATACTTGGACTTCACCTGATAAGAACCACATAGAACCCTACTCATAATCCCTTCCTAAGTCTACTTGTGCAATGTACATGTGAAGTATCATAACCTCACACATACTAAGTAAACCTACAAAGAGACTACATGTGATGTGAGGCCAAAATACATATTTTTCATCATTATTTACCTCACATTTATTATTTATATTTGTCCATTTTGAGCATAAATGTTATGAATTGTGCTAAATTGCGTATTTTATTTGTAGGATTAATTTGGTGGGAAAATGAAGAAGTTTGGAGCTAAAACGAATTAAAGATGGAAGGTTAAAGAAGGAAATCAATCAGACAGATTAATGGATTAAAGTGAATAGAATAATATATATATATATATATATATATATATATATATATATATATATATATATATATATATAAAAATATATATGGATAGCGGCTACAATAAATTGATGGAAAGAGTTTTCCTTGCCACATGTCAGCATCTTAAAGGTCATTTAATTTGGATGTTGCGGCATCACTCAAGACGCATAATTAATTTACAGAAATCAATTCCTTCCGGGTTTTGATTTCCTAATATTTCTTGAACTCAATTATTTTATATCTATAAATAGGGCATGGAAAATTATATTTTGAGGGTGCGAAGAACCAAGATACAAGACACAACATATATTTTCTTCTAGCTTTGGAGCTTTGTAAGAGACGCCGTGGAGGCCGGAGAATTGTGGTTTATTCTTTCTTCTCCTTTATTATTTATTTGTATTCGTGATTAATAAAAAGATAGTTTAGCTATTGTTCTTAATTTTTTATGATTAACACAAACATATTTATTTTAATAAATTTTGATTGTGTTTTTGAGATAATGAGTAGCTAAGCTCCACAACTAGGTTTGTGGGAACCATGAGGGATTAACAAAGTATGAATAGTAATTAAGCAATTCTCAAATAGGTTATTGCATGTATTGACAATTATTTCGCTTAGAAGTCTTTTTAACGAGTGCACGTGTTAGAACTCGCCTTGTTGCTACTTGCTGGATCAAGGAGGTAGTTAATAAGAAAAGAATTATCAACATAGATTTAGTGGGATACTATCTAAATGGCTAGTGTCGATTGGTGCGAAGTAATAACTAAGTCATACATTGATTATGATGCTTAATATGAAGTAAAGGTAAGAGTTAGTAAATTATACACAAGTAGCCGGACCAAGGTACAGGGTGAAATTCGCTATATGCCGGACAAAGGATTTAGAGATACATAACTTATCACTTTGCATGCATAACACTACGGAAGAATTGCTATTACTAGGATTATCGCGTTATGAGCTTATGGGAAACACATTCCTAGTTATTTTTATTAATTTGGATATAAATAAATACTTAGTTCAAAGAAATTCTTTTATTGTTTTTATTTTTATTTAAATTTAAAACCCCCCATTTTTGTATAACGACTATCAAGTTAAATATTTGATATTGATAATATTCTTCCGTATCCTCTGTGGGATCTACCCCGACTCATAGTTGGGTAAATATATTGCACACGATCATTTATATTTCTTTTAATGAAGTAATTTGAACGTTATCAAGAATGACGCTGCTGCCGGGGAGTATGTCTTAGAAATTTTCTTTAGTATTTATTTTAACTTGTAGTTTTTTTGTGTTTCTTAGGATTAGTTTTAATTTTCTTATTATTATTATTATCTTCGAGTCATCTAAGCCTATAGAAGAGTGTATGGAGAAGGAAAATTATGTATATCTTCTTGAATTTATTATTCCAACATTGATATATTACATTCATCACTTTGGATCCAAGAATTGCAAAATGCGATATCTGTTGTTAGGGACCTTTCTTTTTGTACCACCACCCCTTGAGCGTAATAGAAAAATTGATTCAATATTGGGGTGCAATTCATATCTTCAAAGTGGAAGGAAAAATTGTAAAATTGATAGTGTCCTGTCGCGACGTTAATTTAAGCGCTTATTGGGAGGCAACCCAATTAGTTGTGTAACTTTTTTTTTTTATTATTATTTTTTTATTTTATTTTATTAGTATAACTTTTTTTAAACTTGTTATTGCAGATTAGGGGAAGTCTGAGAACCCAACCAAAAAAAAAGGAAAGGAGCATAACATCTTTTTAAGTGTGGGGTGACGACCCTTGATATAAAGTTAGAGACCTTGCTACTATCTAGGACTAAAGGCCTCAAGGAGTTTTCCTAACTCTTGTTTTATATTTTTTTTAATGCTTTGGGGACATAACGTCTTTTTAAGTTTGGGGTGGAGGAATGAATTCCTAGTTTTTACTGTTTTATTGAGTTTTGTTTTTTAGAATAGGTTTCTTGACTTTTGTTTTCGGTTCTTTTCCTGAGGATAGTCCCTTTTGAACCGAGTATCTTTTATTTATTTATTTTGGGAATAATTATTTTATTTTATTTTAATTCTTATTTTTGGAGAGAAAAGAGAAGACCCTTTTGAGTTATATGATACTTACTATTTGGGCCTAATTTTAAGTAGTACTTTCTTGTGAATGCTTGATTACTAGTGAAATTGCAAACCTTTTGAGATTTAGGTTCATGGTTGTGACTTTGTATATAACTTATTTTATTTTATAGTTTATTAGGATCTTGTCTTTCGTAGAAGTGGAATTGATCCGTCTTCATTGATACTTGTGCCGTGTGTGGTGAGATTTTGTTTATTCCATGCTTTGCATCTTAGTCTAGAACTTTCCCTGCCTGTTATTGAAACGAAATAAAAAAAAGTGTTGCCTTGTTTAGGAGAGGATAATAAGCTTTCTTTGATTTGTCTTATTAATTTTAACCTTTTTATTATCGGCAACTCAACAAAGTCACTATAAAGAACAAATACCCTCTTTCCAGAATTGATGATTTATTTGATCAGCTCCAAGGTTCAAGCTTCTTTTCTAAAATAGATCTTCGATCAGGGTATCACCAGCTTAGAGTGAGACAAGAGGACGTTCCTAAGACTGCTTTCCGTACTAGGTATGGTCATTACGAGTTTCTTGTTATGTGATTTTGTCTCACTAACGCACCAGCCGCGTTTATGGACCTTATGAATAGGGTCTTCCCTCAATACCTTGATTCTTTTGTCATTGTATTCATAGATGAAATCCTCATATACTCTAAAACTAGAGAAGAGCCTGAAAAACATTTGATAATGACATTGCAAGTACACAAGGAATATTAACTGTATGCAAAATTCAGAAAATGTGAGTTTTGGCTGAGATCAGTGACCTTCCATGGTCACGTTGTGTCCGACCAGGGTGTAGAGGTCAATTCGTAAAAAAATTGAGTCAGTAAAGAATTGGCCGAGACCCCTCACTCCTACCGATATTCGGAGTTTCTTGGGTTTGGCTAATTACTATCGTAGGTTTGGCAATTGTTTCTCCATTGACAGCTTTAACAAAGAAGAATATGAAGTTTGAGTGGTCTGAAACTTGTAAAAGAGCTTCCAAGAGCTCAAAGATGGACTCACTTCGGCCCTAGTTCCTATATTGTCGAGGAGTGGTGAAGGGTATATGGTGTACTGTGATGCTTCCCGAGTAGGTTTGGTATGTGTTCTTATGCAGGATGGCAAGGTGATTTCATATGCATCAAGACAGTTGAAAATCCACAAGAAGAATTACCCTACCAATGATCTTGAGTTAGCTGCTGTGGTATTTGCGTTAAAACTTTGGAGGCATTACTTACATTGTACATGTTCATGTATTTACTGACCATAAAAGTCTTCAGTATGTTTTTACGCACAGAGAATTGAATCTAATCTTCGTTAGAGAAGATGGCTAGAGCTGCTCAAGGATTATGACATGAGTGTCCACTATCACCCAGGTAAGGCCAATGTAGTGTCCGATTCTTTGAGCCGATTTAGCATGGGCAGTGTGTCTTATATCGATGATGATAAGAAAGAGTTGGTTAAAGAGGTACACCAATTGGCTAGGTTAGGTGTACGGCTGGTAGATACACCAAGTGGGGTTATTTCAGTTCATTATAGTTCTGAATCCTCATTTGTTGTAGATGTTAAAGTTAAGCAGCCTCTCGACCCAGTACTCATGGAGTTCAAAGATTCAGTGTGGAGTAAGCTGAATGAATCATTCTCCCTAGGGGTGATGGTGTGCTTAGATATAAGGGCAGATTGTGCGTGCCAAATATTGATGATCTGAGACCTAATATAATTGCAGAAGCTCATGGCTCCAAGTATTCCATTCATCTAGGTTCCACCAATATGTATCATGATCTCAAGGAGATATATTGGTGGGAAGGTCTGAAGAGAGATATTTCTAAGTTTTTGAAAGAGTGTCCCATTTTCCAACAGGTTAAGGCCGAACACCTTAAGACTGGAGGTCTTACCCAGTCGATTGAGATTCCAACATGGAAGTGGGAGGCGATTAATATGGACTTTGTGGTTGCTCTACCCAAGACCAGGAAACTTCATGATTCCATTTGGGTCATTGTTGACATGATGACTAAGTCTGCTCACTTCATTCCTGTGAAGTCTACTTACAGAGCCGAAGATTATTCCAAGCTGTATATTGATGAGATAGTGATGTGGCATGGGATCCCTTTATCTATCATTTCGGATAGGGGAGCGCAGTTCACTTCTCACTTTTGGAGATCTTTCCAAAAGAGCTTGGGTACACAGGTGAAGCTCAGTACTTCTTTTCACCCTCAAACGGATAAACAAGCAGAGCGTACCATTCAGAACCTTGAACACATGCTGAGAGCATGTGTTATTGACTTCAAGGGGATTTGGGATGATCACTTGCCACTGATTGAGTTCTCTTATAATAATAGCTACCATTCCAGTATTAGGATGGCACCTTTTGAAGCACTGTATGGTAGGAGATGTAGGTCCCCAGTTGGGTGGTTTGAAGTAGGAGAGTTTTCCATTCTTGGCCCTGAGATCATACATGAGGCTATGGAAAAGGTGAGAATGATCATGGATAGATTGTGTAAGACCTTGAAAATAGCTTAGGTGTTCTAGAGCCTAACATGTTGGTCTTAGTGTTCTAAGGTCCTAAATATGTTTAATATGTGGTATAGAGGCAGTAGCTAAAGTATTAGAGGTGTTGGAAGTCAAACGTCAAGGGACGACTAAGACGTTTGACGACTAAGTAACCTTATTGTCTCTTATGTGGTTCTATGTGTTTATGTGTGTTTCATGGTGTTCTAAGGTTCTTAATAGAGTTAATATAGCATGTATAGTCAGTGGTTAAAGTTTCGTGAAGTTTGGAGGTCAAACCACCAAGAACGTCCAAGGAATTCGAAAGATATGCCTTGAGTCGACCTTGTACGTCTAGGCGAGTTTCGTTGAGTTTTACGTGTTCATTTTGGATAAAATTCGTGTGAGAGGTGTTAAACTCATATACGATAGTATTTGGGTTGGAAACGTCCGGTACATTATCCCCAAGGACCATCAAAGGGTCCTTGAGGAAAGGACCCAAAATCTGATGGCAGGCTGTCCCAGGCAGCCTTGGCGACGGAGCTGTCAACGGCCAGTCATGGCTGTGACGCCCCGTCACAAGGGATTCTTCGTGGGGCCCTTGTACAAGGGTGTAGGGGGAACCCTTGGCAAGCCACAGGAGCTTCCAACGGATGGCCATGACGGGCCGTTACACTCGTGACGCCCCGTCACAAGCCAGGCGTCGCAGCCAAGTCCCTGTGCGCAGACTTACTGCCAAGTTAGGGGTGAATTGGTAAATTCACCCCATGTCTAAATAAGAGTTTAGGCGGTTGTTTAGGGGTCTTATGGGTATTTTAATTAACTATTTAAGTGGTTAAGACCCTAGAGACTTCATTATTCTTCTAAAATCAAAACCAGTGTATCTTAGAAATCCCAAAACCTCCATTGAAGACTCCATTGAAGAGGCAGCTTGGTGAGGGATTCTTGAGTGGAAATTCTTCATCAATGTGAAGAATTATTATCCTTGAGGTATGGCTTTTGATCCTTGAAACTTATTTTATCAAGGACCCCAATCCTCAAAGTGTTTTACAAAGTTTTCTAAAGTGAATTGTCCAATTTCGGAATTCTACCATGGGTTCTTGCATAAATGATTTCTAAACATTGAATTATGATGTAATTGATATTGTATTGATGATTTCAACATAAATTACCTATGAACCCATGTGAATTGATGAACCCTAGTTTTGAGTACTTTTTGGGTTACTTGATATTAAGCTAATGTTGATGAACTGTTGTGTAGTTTCTTATGGGCTTTCTAATGATACAGGAATTGTGTTCAATTGATATGTAATTGATATTATATTGTTAAATCTAGATTGAATTTATGTAGATTCATTGAGTTTTATGGTTATTGCTTTGAATTGTTTATGGCCATGGGTAAGGGCCTTGTGATGTTGAATTGGTTTATTTGGCATTGAATTGAGATGTGGATATGGGGATCAAGGTATGCTGCCCCGTTTTCCTTAATTTGATATTAATTATACTTCGATATTATTGTGATTGGTATGGTCCACTTATGGTGGCGGTGTTATGTGTTTAATTTGCAATTGATGTCACCTTGTCGGCGTTACTTTATGCAATATTATGAGCATGGCCTTATTGGCAACTACTTGAAGTTATGTGGCTATTTGTGTAGTTGATGATGTGATTATGATATTACTTATCTACATGTGAAGTTATATAGTCATGTATGTATTCTTCTAGTTATGTTGCCTTAAGTGATCATGTTAGACTATGACTTTGACATTATGAGTGTAGTGTTAGGTTAAGTCTTGGTTATTCCTACTTGACTTTATGAGTCTATGTGGAGTATATTAATGATGTTATGATTATATATAGGATGACTTGAAGATGTTAGGTTGTTTTAGAAGTGTTTCTAGTATGGCTTGTATTATGGGTTAAAAGTGAAGTATGTGATGTCTTGTCTTGGTTGACTTGTATCTCTTACTTGATGTATATATGGTTATGAGTATGTGATGTATTGATATAGGGTGTTATAACTCTTAGTCTTGAATAAATAAATATAAGTGAGACCTTAATGATAAGAAGGTCAAGTTTATGTGGAACCTTGAACTTAGTGGCGAGGTCATGAATTGTGAAGTATATAGCCGTAATGGTATCCTTCATGTTATGAGTGATGGACTTACGGATGGTTGGCTGGAACGGCATCATATCATACCTTTGGGAAATCTCTATGAGCTTCTTGTCGCCAAAGTGAGATATGCCCTAGTGGAACTTGCTTTGGTAGGGTGAATGTAAAGGGGGTCATGAACTAGATAAGGACCTGTTTATATGAACCTTAATGTGAACTAATCTATGAGAATGAAGGCTAGAACCGAGTGAGCATGAGTAGGGTTAAGTGGATTCAGTTAAAAAACATCCTGAATGCTTAATACGCCCTCCATATTCCTTAACCATATGCCTACATGGGATGTGTCCAAGTTCTACCATTGGCAAGTAGAACAACCTCATCGAAATAGGATAGAACTTCGGATTCCATGTCTTGCTACCATGGTCTATGTCGGTTATTGCCTATTCTCATCATGTGGAATACCTTTTAGCATTTGATAAGCTTGTGAGGTTTAGGTGGTGGTATGGAACGCTATCTAGACATTGCACAATAGACTTTGAAGGTGTTATGTGGAGTTCCTAGGTCTTGTCCAAAGACCATTATGTGATCTATTATGTGAGTGTCTTATGTGATGATTTATGTGAGTATCTTATGTGATGTATGAGTCTTAATGAACTAATGAACTAATGATCTATGTAGTAACTATGTAAATGGTTGAGTACCTAATCTAAAGTTACTTAAGCATTCCTTAGCTAAAGTGTGAGGAGGACATGAAAGGATGGTCTCTTCATGTCTTATCTTTGGAAGTCTTGAGGATGACTCTAGATAGGGAAGTTGGTTAATCTTGTTGACATGATCTAAACCTTAGAAAGTCTTAAGGACTATTTAGGTAATCTTGGAGAGGTCATTGTACTATGGACATACCTTCTTGATTTACTTAAGTAGGTCTTTTGATAGGCTTTGGAAGGAGAATGTCTTCTAATCTAAGTGTTGGTGTGTTTAGTGAGAATGATTCTATTTGAGGTAGTCTATTGGATCTCTTGTGTGTGTGTGATAGAAATTGTATGGGCGGTCGCTTCACACTCACTCAAGTGAGACTTAGAATCACCTTTGGTAGAATAATCTTGCATAGATGTTTATGATTGTTTTCCAAGTATGTATGTGACTCATTGTAGATAATCTTAAGGGTCGTTTAGGCACATCTAGAGAGGGTGTATGGGCGGTCTCTCTTTGTGTGACTTAAGTGAATCTTAGGATGACTTTAAGTGAGGGAATTACATGCTAGAATATGTTAAAAGGGAAGGTTTGGACTTCACTGTAATAGTGAAGGGACTTCACTGTACAGTGAGGGGAACTCACTGTAAAGTGAACTTATAATTGTTATCTTTGGTTTTATTGTTATCTTATGTGTTTCTTAATTGATAAATGATGTTCTTATGTTTAATCTATGATTTCTAAATGAAAAGATGCATATTTCCAATAAAGTCCATTTTCATGATTTTATGCATATAGCCATACTTAGTACATGTGGTTGTACTAATTCCATGCTTTATTTTCTATCTATAGTCCTTGGTAGGTAAGGAGCTTTAGAGAAGAAGACTTGGGCATTAGAAGAATCGTCCGAGTAGAAGAATTGAAGTATGTCCTCATTTGTATCGAGGGCATATATGTCATCTGATGTTTCTTTTATGAAGTATTGTAATAAGACTATGTTATTTCTATTTTCGTATTAAAAGTATTCTTGTGTCTTAAGATGATGAGATTGAGACTTAGCATTTCTATTACTTTTATATAAAAGAGGTTTAAAAGACTATATTATGTTTTAGTGAAAAGTTTTAATTCCGCACTACTTTTCACTATGTATATGCGATGAATGATATGAATGAGGCTTATCTTAGAACTCCGAGAGTTCGACGACGCCAGTCGCAATACAAGATTGCACCCTATCTTCTAAGGTATGGTCTCGGGTTGTGACAAAGTTGGTATCAGAGCATAGGTTGGTGAAAGTAGTATTAGGTATCAAAAAGTCTCATCAAGTCACGTCTAGTAGAGTCTTGACCATCGGTGTGAATCGCGACACATCTATGGGCGAGAGGCTATAGGACGATAGAGTTTCCCTTCTTTTTTATTCCTATATCGTGCGGTAGAGTAAATGTTATGATTATCCTTCTTATGAGTTTCCTTGTGTTTGCTAGTAGATGAATACTAGAAGGATGGCCGCTAGAAGATTGGAAGAGGAGAGGGTGAATGAGGAAGTTCTTCCCCAAGTTGAGCAAGTTGAGAAAATTGCTCAAGGTGCTCAAGGTGATCAAGTGCCTCCCCAAGGTGATCATGTTCCTAATGTAGGAGGAGGTTATGAGGTACCGGAGTTGTCTAATAGGGTGATTGGAGAGGCTTTGATGGCCTTAGCTCAAGCCGTAACTACTCAAATCAATTTGAGTATGGTGCCTAGGGTTATGGAAAGCACTATGTCATCTAGGTTGAGAGACTTAGTGAGGGAAGAATGCTATGCGACTATACTACATGATAATCTGGCCTTATCTAGACACTTGATGTATGCACAATCATGTGAAGAATCTAATCTTGGGAGGAAGTCTAGTAGCTTGAAGAGGGGTGTTGCTAGTGACCAAGTGCAACCTAGGTTCAAAAAGAAGGTTCGAACTCAAGATGGACCTAGTGTTCCTAAGAAGAAGTTTGAGAAAGGAGGTGGTTCTTAGGATAGCAAGCCTACTTGTGCCAATTGTCGCAAAGGTCACTATGGTGAGTGTCTATTGGGTACCGGAAATTGCTTTGGTTGTGGTAAGGGAGGACATAAGGCTAGAGATTGTCCTATGATTGCTTCTAGAGGTAGAGAGGGTAAGCAAGTTTAGCCTAGTATTCCAAAGGAAGATGCTCCAACTTAGAGGCGTTTCTATGCACTCCGTACTAGAATTGAGAAGTCGGGTGATGGTGATGATGATGTTGGTAAGTTCTTGTTTCTCTTTTGATAGTATGAGTTCCTTCTAAGTGGGGGAGTATGGTTTGTAGATGGGATAGAAGTTCTTGAATTGTTGCATGTGCATGATGTTTAGGAGTTTGATTGAAATCGAATTTCATTTACTTCTTGCATTGTGTGTTTTATGAAGCTTTGAGCATGTTGTATAATGTGTTTACATGATGTTATCTTGCATATTAGCATGTTTATATAAAGAATTGCCTAAAGATTGCATTTTTGAAAAAGTTGTTGAAATCACTGTTGCCTGATGAACTGCTCACTGTAATTTTTTTGTAAAAATGGCTATTTGATTCTTTGGTCTAAAATTCTTGTTATGTGGTTAGAAATGATGTATATCATTATGATGTTGAATATAACATGAGTTTTTGCTATTTGGATGAAGCATGTGAGTTTTGTAGCATAACGAGTTATAGAATTGTCTTCTAGTTTCTTGTTGTGTTGTGAATCTCTTGATTAAGTGAAATTGATGATTTCTTCTTGATAATGTGTTTTATGGTTTTGTTATTTGCTGCTAGTTGACTCGCTAATCTTTGAAGTGTTCGGAGAGTGGCAAGTGTCATTCGAGGACGAATGTTGTCCAAGTTGGGGAGATTGTAAGACATTGAAAATAGCTTAGGTGTTCTAGATCCTAACATGTTGGTCTTAGTGTTCTAAGGTCCTAAATATGTTTAATATGTGGTACAGAGGCAGTAGCTAAAGTATTAGAGGTGTTGGAAGTCAAACGTCACGGGAGGACTAAGACGTTTGACGACTAAGTCACCTAATTGTCTCTAATGTGGTTCTATGTGTTTATGTGTGTTTAATGGTGTTTTAAGGTTCTTAATAGAGTTAATATAGCATTTATCGTCAGTGGTTAAAGTTTCGTGAAGTTTGGAGGTCAAGCGACCAAGAACGTCCAAGGCACTCGAAAGATATGCCTTGAGTCAACCTTGTACGTCTAGGCGAGTTTCGTTGAGTTTTACGTGTTCGTTTTTGATGAAATTGATGTGAGAGGTGTTAAACTCATAGACGAAAGTATTTGGGTTGGAAACGTCCGGCAAATTATCCCCAAGGAGAATCAAAGGGTCCTTGAGGAAAGGACCCAAAATCAGATGGCAGGCAGTCCCAGGCAGCCTTGGCGACGGAGCTATCAACGGCCAGTCATGGCTGTGACGCCCCGTCACAAGGGATTAGTCGTGGGGGAATTGTCCAAGGGTGTATGGGGAACCCTTAGCAAGCCACAGGAGCTTGCAACGGATGGACATGACGGGCCATTGCACCCGTGATGCCCCATCACAAGCCAGGCGTCGCAGCCAAGTCCCTGTGCGCAGACTTACTGCCAAGTTAGGGGTGAATTGGTAAATTCACCCCATGTCTAAATAAGAGTTTAGGTGGTTGTTTAGGGGTCTTATGGGTATTTTAATTAACTATTTAAGTGGTTAAGACCCTAGAGACTTTATTATTCTTCTAAAATCAAAACCCAAGGTCTCTTAGAAATCCCAAAACCTCCATTGAAGACTCCATTGAAGAGGCATCTTGGTGAGGGGTTATTGAGTGGAAATTCTTCATCAAAGTGAAGAATTATCATCCTTGAGGTATGACTTTTGATCCTTGAAACTTATTTCATCAAGGAGCTCAATCCTCAAAGTGTTTTACAAAGTTTTCTAAAGTGAATTGTCCAATTTCGGAATTCTACCATTGGTTCTTGCATAAATGATTTCTAAACATTCAATTATGATCTAATTGATATTGTATTGATGATTTCAACAAAAATTACCTATGAACCCATGTGAATTGATGAACCCTAGTTTTGACTACTTTTTGGGTTACTTGATATTAAGCTAATGTTGATGAATTGTTGTGTAGTTTCTTATGGGCTTTCTAATGATATAAGAATTGTGTTCAATTGATATGTAATTGATATTATATTGTTAAATCTAGATTGAATTGATGTAGATTCATTGAGTTTTATGGTTATTGCTTTGAATTGTTGTTTATGGCCACGGGTAAGGGCCTTGTGATGTTGAATTGGTTGATTTGGCATTGAATTGAGATGTGGATATGGGGATCAAGGTATGCTGCCCCGTTTTCCTTAATTTGTTATTAATTATACTTCGATATTATTGTGATTGGTATGGTACACTTATGGTGGCGGTGTTATGTGTTTAATTTGCAATTGATGTCGCCTTGTCGGCGTTACTTTATGCAATATTATGAGCATGGCCTTATTGGCAACTACTTGAAGTTATGTGGCTATTTGTGTAGTTGATGATGTGAGTATGATATTACTTATCTACATGTGAAGTTATATAGTCATGTATGTATTCTTCTAGTTATGTTGCCTTAAGTGATCATATTAGACTATGACTTTGACATTATGAGTGTAGTGTTAGGTTAAGTCTTGGTTATTCCTACTTGACTTTATGAGTCTATGTGGAGTATATTAATGATTTTATGATGATATATAGGATGACTTGAAGATGTTAGGTTGTTTTAGAAGTGTTTCTAGAATGGCTTGTATTATGGGTTAAAAGTGAAGTATGTCATGTCTTGTCTTGGTTGACTTGTATCTCTTACTTGATGTATATATGGTTATGAGTATGTGATGTATTGATATAGGGTGTTATAACTCTTAGTCTTGAATAAATAAATATAAGTGAGACCTTAATGATAAGAAGGTCAAGTTTATGTGGAACCTTGAACTTAGTGGCGAGGTTATGAATTGTGAAGTATATAGCCGTAATGGTATCCTTCATGTTATGAGTGATGGACTTAGGGATGGTTGGCTGGAACGACATCATATTATACCTTAGGGAAATCGCTATGAGCTTCTTGTCGCCAAAGTGAGATATGCCCTAGTGGAACTTGCTTTGGTAGGGTGAATGTCAAGGGGGTCATGAACTAGATAAGGACCTATTTATATGAACCTTAATGTGAACTAATCTATGAGAACGAAGGCTAGCACCTAGTGAGTATGAGTAGGCTTAAGTGGATTCAGTTAAAGAACAGCCTGAATGCTTCATACGCCCTTCATATTCCTTAACCATGTGCCTACATGGGATGTGTCCAAGTTCTACCATTGGCAAGTAGAACAACCTCATCGAAGTAGGATAGAACTTCAGATTCCATATCTTGCTACCATGGTCTATGTCGATTATTGCCTATTCTCATCATGTTGAATACCTTTTAGCATTTGATAAGCTTATGAGGTTTAGGTGGTGGTATGGGACGCTATCTAGACATTGCACAATAGACTTTGAAGGTGTTATGTGGAGTTCCTAGGTCTTGTCCAAAGACCATTATGTGATCTATTATGTAAGTGTCTTATGTGATGATTTATGTGAGTGTCTTATGTGATGTATGAGTCTTAATTAACTAATGAACTAATGATCTATGTAGTAACTATGTAAATGGTTGAGTACCTAATCTAAAGTGACTTAAGCATTCCTTAGCTAAAGTGTGAGGAGGACATGAAAGGATGGTCTCTTCATGTCTTATCTTTGGAAGTCTTGAGGATGACTCTAGATAGGGAAGTTGGTTAATCTTGTTGACGTGATCTAAACCTTAGGAAGTCTTAAGAAAACCTTAGGAAGTCTTAAGGACTATTTAGGTAATCTTGGAGAGGTCATTGTACTATGGACATACCTTCTTGATTTACTTAAGTAGGTCTTTTGATAGGCATTGGAAGGAGAATGTCTTCTAATCTAAGTGTTGGTGTGTTTAGTGAGAATGATTCTATTTGAGGTAGTCTATAGGATCTCTTGTGTGTGTGTGATAGAGATTGTATGGGCGGTCGCTCCACACTCATTCAAGTGAGACTTAGAATCACCTTTGGTAGAAGAATCTTGCATAGATGTTTATGATTGTTTTCCAAGTATGTATGTGTCTCATTGTAGGTAATCTTAAAGGTCGTTTAGGCACATCTAGAGAGGGTGTATGGGCGGTCTCTCTTTGTGTGACTTAAGTGAATCTTAGGATGACTTTAAGTGAGGGAATTACATGCTAGAATATGTTAAAAGGGAAGGTTTGGACTTCACTGTAATAGTGAAGGGAATTCACGGTACAGTGAAGGGAACTCAGTGTAAAGTGAGCTTATAATTGTTATCTTTGGTTTTATTGTTATATTATGTGTTTCTTAATTGATAAATGATGTTCTTATGTTTAATATATGATTTCTAATTGAAAAGATGCATATTTCCAATAAAGTCCATTTTCATGATTTTATGCATATAGCCATACTTAGTACATGTGGTTGTACTAATTCCATGCTTTATTTTCTATCTATAGTCCTTGGTAGGTAAGGAGCTTTGGAGAAGAAGACTTGGGCATTAGAAGAATCGTCCGAGTAGAAGAATTGAAGTATGTCCTCATTTGTATCAAGGGCATATATGTCATCTTATGTTTCTTTTATGAAGTATTGTTATAAGACTGTTATTTCTATTTTCGTATTAAAAGTATTCTTGTGTCTTAAGATGATGAGATTGAGACTTAGCATTTCTATTACTTTTATATAAAAGAGGTTTAAAAGACTATATTATGTTTTAGTGAAAAGTTTTAATTCCGCACTACTTTTCACTATGTATATGCGATGAATGATATGAATGAGGCTTGTCTTAGAACTCCGAGAGTTTGACGACGCCGGTCGCAATCCATGATTGCACCCTATCTTCTAGGGTATGGTCTCGGGTTGTGACAGATTTGCTACTGCTTACAGTCGTCAAAAATCCTATGCTGATAACAGAAAGAGAGCTCTTGAATTCGAGGTAGGTGATCAAGTCTATCTCAAGATATCACCAATGAAAGGGGTGATGAGGTTTGGTAAGAAAGGTATGTTGAGTCCGAGGTATATAGGTCCTTATGAGATCTTACAGCGAGTAGGGAATGTTGCCTATGAACTGAAGTTACCAAATGACTTGGCTTCTGTTCATCCCGTGTTTCATGTTTCGATGCTTAAAAAGTGTCTAGGTGATCCAACATCCATCCTACCTGTTGAGGGGTTAGGAGTCGATAAGAACCTTTCTTATGAAGAGGTTCCAATTGAAATTTTAGATCGACAAGTGAAGCGGCTGAGGAACAATGAGGTTTCCACCGTAAAGGTGTTATGGAGGAACCAACTTGTTGAGGGAGCAACATGGGAGGCCGAGGCTGATATGAGATCCTGTTACCCTAACTTGTTCAGTTCTTGATGTTAGATATACTCTTCTTAAGCCTGGTTTTCTTTAGGAAACTCTAAATTTTAGTGCATTAGTCTGTTTTGGTGTTTTAAGTCCATAACTGTGTGTTTTATACTTGCACTATATGAGTTAATATGAGTTAATGGTTGCATTCATGTTGCTATTTTTGTATAGCGTTGACATGATTTTTGTGTTGCATGATTTGTGATGTGCATTGAGTTAAGGTAAGATTGAAAAGGAAGTTCCTCAATCTCAGATATGAAGCTTCAGATAAACTTTGAGTGATGTACGTCATCCAGAGTAATTTGTGAATTAGATATTCACAAAGAGTAAAGTTTCAAGTATGTTGATGTGTTATTCGAAAATACCCTCTTCGATTCCAAATGATGTGTAGTGTCATTTGGGGACGAATGTTACTAAGGGGGGGGGGATAATATAACATTCTAGAAAATGTACTTGTCTAGTGAAGAGTCTATTAGATTTTAAGAATATGTATTGGGGTACATAGGCATCCCAATGCCCAATATTGAGTAATATTGGGCATGTTAGAGAATATTGTCTTAAGGATGTTTGCCAATTTCTATGTATTAACAATAACTTAAACCAAGCTTGTTAGGAATTGTACCTGCAATGAAGACCCTAAGCTAAAAATTTTATTTTCATCGCTCATACACATTAGGTACTAGGCATTCAAGTGTCAAGCCTAGGTACCATAGCACATAATCATTTAAAATGATCATTTAGATAAGCAGTGCCCAAGGACATAGTGAGGATCCTTGGGACAGCAAGAAATAAACTTTCCAAGTGAAACTAAAGAGTAAACGGTTAGGAAAGTGCACGTCAAGACATGTGCTACCGGCCAAGGGACATAGCGACAAGCCCAACCAATACGGTAAGGGGGCAGGCGCGCGTCCGGTCAAGCCACGTGGGGCCGAGATTCCTAACCAGTCCTAGGCTCTAAGTAACTTAACTAACTAGATAACTAACCTAGTACTAACTAAAATGAACTAACTAGTGCACCCGACAACCTAAGACCTAACCCGGTGACACTAGCCGAGTAACTAACTAAAGAAACATCCTAGTACCTAACCTAGGATGGTCCAAATGGGTTAGTTATGGTCCTAGAGACTTAGGGGTACTTTAGTAATTACCCTAGGTCACTGAATTAATTAAATTAGCAACTTAATTAATTAATTTAAATGGTCAAACCAAGACCCTTAGCAAAATTTCAAATTTTGGCTAAGTCAAATGCGCTCCTATTTTTAGTCAATTTAGGACGGGCGTTTTGGTAATTAACTAATTGATTTATTTATTTAAGGTATTTAGCCTAAGTTGAATAAGTCAATATTCAATTCCTAAGAATTAGACTCACGTTTAATCATTAGAAAACCTATGACTGAAAAATAGTGAACAACGTAAGAAAAACCTTAGGCGATTTCAAGGTAGTTCTTCAAGGTTTTCATGTAAGGTATGTGTTTTCTCTCTTGGATTCCTTTCCCCGGGAGGCTTTTCAATCGTATTGACTTCAAGAAACTGAAACTAGCGTTGTACACAATGAAATTGTCGAATGTTTATCTCCCTAGTTCTCCCTATTTCTGATTCTAGTAGTATGTATAATGCAAATCTCGATAATGTTGTTGGTATGTGGTGCTAACTAATCATTATGTGTATGTTTGTGTGATTTTTAATGTCGAATGAGACCTATATGTTAGATCCGTATGATTAGGGTATTATTTACATGAGATAATAAATGTTGTAATACCTAATTGTGTTCGAGAACATGGAATTGTTCTTAAAGGCTAATCAAAGGTTAAAAGTTGGCTTGCTTAACATGATGAGATTACTATAGTATATGCATGAAGTTAATTGACTTGGCTAATAATAATCTCATGAAAAATATTTAGTGAAAGTTTGTTTTATGCCAATAAATTGGCTAGCAATATTATTTCCAAAATATGTAATACAATTTGCCAATGACTAATTCATACCAATCTTATATGGCCAATGTATTGTAATGCCAAATACATGGTAAAGAATGATATTTGACAAGATGTAACTCAATGAACTCATAACCAAGGGTTTGCCAACGATTGGGACAAGTCCCAACATACCCTATCTAAATGAACATTGTGAACATAATAGCACATTGAATAAGTCTTTTTAGCTTTCATAAAGAATGGTACAAGACTACCAAATAACATTGAATAAGATAATGTGAGTAATGAAATAACTAAAAGCTTATGAGTTATGAAATTTACCTAATATAGGGTGTTAAAGGAAGTGAGACAAGTCTCAGTTACACTTAAATGATTACATCAAAGATACTCACATAAGAGGGTGTTAGAAACCGTGAGACTAGTCTCACTCACACCATGATGATAATGTAAGATTGAAATTCACATTCATCAGGTAAAGAAAGGGATGACCAGTCATCCATTGAGCTAAACATACCTCATACTAGAAGCGAACTTCCATAATGTTTGAGTCAACTCTAAAAGTTGTAAAGTATAATAAATCTGAGCAAAGCACCGATAGACTAGCAATGAGCTTGTGCCAGCACATGTAAGTCTCATGAGACAAGATCACCACCAAGGTGGATCAGGGTCACCAAAGTCTCCTAGTCTTTGAACTATGTTGACAACATAGGAACTACCTAGTGGATTCCACCTAAGAAAGTTAGGGAGTATTCAGTTTCACTTTGGCCGGTGAACCACCTCTTTTCGGTGTGGGGAAGACACTAGATTTCATGTTAGCTAACATGATATAAGTCAGTTAAATGCTCAAGAAAGTATTCGGTTTCACTTTATCCGGTGAAACACCTCTTTTCGGTGTGGGGAAGACACTGGATTTCATGTTAGCTCACATGATCTATATCAGCTAAATGCTAAATATTTCTTTAAGAAAGTAAGAAAGAAAAAAAGTAGCATGTTCAAAGTGAACATCAGATCAAAGAAGAGACATGTAAGTTCAAAGTAAACTAAGTAAGAAAACCATAAGAATATCAAATCATCAATGTTTGATAAAAATGAAGTTTTAACAGTTATTGGTTTATGCCAATATTGGAGTATGAATATATGCCCCAATAACTATATATTATGCAAATAATCAAAGAATGGGCATAGCCAATAAAGATTGGCTTATAAAGACTTCATGCCCAAATTAACAAGAATGAAAAGAATAACTCATGAGTAGGGTAGCCAAATCATTTCCTTAGTCTTTTGGATTACTTACTTGATTTATTGTAGGTATGAGACTACAATCAATCATTGCACTTGTAAGTAAAACATAGGATCAAAATAGATAATTGAACTACACAACAAGAAAGAAGAAAAGACTTAAAAAAATAAACTAAGGCTGGGAATGAGAGCTCCGGCCTAAGGGAGCAAAAATATTAACTTTTACTTGAGTTGTTCTAAAATTATGTTCATGATTTGAAGGTCTTATGTTCATATAGAAAATGAGTTGTGTTCTTTAAATGCATGAAAATATGTCATATTCATATCATGATTCACAAATAACGAATTAGGAAAGTGAAGTGACTTTACATTTTAGAAATGGCATGTTTCTATAGGAAGAGCTTTCCTTGATCATGCATAGTCCTTATCTGTTTATGTGAATACACCCATACTTAGTACAAGTGTGTACTAACCCATATACAATTACTATTTATATAAGTGCAGGTCGTTGAGAATATTGAAGATTTGTTGAAGCGGTTTGGACTAGTATCTCCAGACTTTGGTAGGTCCTCTTGAGTTCGAGGATGCCTACGCTCGATTTCTAGCTTTAGTGTATTAGACATAGTTAGTGGATGATGTCCCTAGAGTTTTATTTCAAACATTTGTTCAAGCGTTTGTATTAAGGCCGGTCTGGCAAACTATTACTAAGATTATGATTCTTTATTTCAATTGTCCAATCTGTTATTAGATGGTTGTTTATTTTGAGCTATTAGTATATCATCTTATGTAGTTATATGAAGTCTAAGTACACTTCAATAGAAGTTTTAAATCTTTCGCTAAATTTAACTGTATGATTGTGATGAAAGCTAAGAAGAGGCTTGTCTGCGACCTCTGAGAGGTTAACGAGGCCGGTCTCATCTGGGGTCTAGGACCCGGGTGTGACAAATAGTGAATATGAGAACAACCTTTCATTAGACACTATGATTCTATACTAATTGTAAGCATGCATGAAGTGTGAGTGTGTGTATACATTGGTCAACATGATCACATAATGGCCATCAACAACATATTGAGGCAGCCACCGTCTTAAGACCATATTACACTTTCAAGTATAGACCACACAACACAATTTAGCATAGGAGGCAAGCAAACTTCACATTATACTTTATAGCTATTCACACATTCACATAAGGTTACATGGGTAGGGGTCATCAATCCTTAACACTTCATCAATGGCAGCACCTATACATGATCTTAAACAATCCTTTTCATGCTCATAACAATAGTAACATAACCTAGATTCACAACTAAAATAGAAGAATAGGCACAAGTTACACATAATGTGATCATCATAACCACTTATCCATGTATTCATCAATTTGCCATCAAGTCCATGATGAACACATATATAATGACATCAAAGTAAACACCGCCGCCATAAGTGGACCATACAAGGCTTCATCAACTACCATACTATAAGGAAAGTATAAGAGATGCGCATTCTTACCAATTTCTCCCCCTTTGATCATCATTGATCAATAACTTTGTTCATACACAACTAATATATAGGGAAGTAGCTATATGTACTTTAATCATAAAATAAACCATATACAAGTCGCTACTAGATCATGCTACAACTAGTGCAAATCACCACCATTATTCTAGAGGATAGATAAACATAGATCATCAACCAATTTCCCTAGTCTTGATCATCAATCAAAATTCATCAATAATGTACATATAGGGAAGTAGCTTAAAGAAATCATAGCCTAGACGAGATACTACTAATATTGCCCATAAACTCTAGATCACTCTAAACGTGCTTCATATTAGGAATTCATGGAAGATAAATATACATAGGTTAATCCTATTCAAACTATCATGCATTGATTCACCTTGGATCCATTACATATAGTTCATAGTCACATTACATCATAGGCAGTAGCTAACCATCATTAAAACACAATTTAATGTCACAATAAGCATGCTAAAATCATCAATCTATAGGCTAAAGCATGTAGATCAATCTTACCAAAATTCCTTTAATTTGATCACCAAGGGTTCATACCCACAATTTATTCATAATATCAATCAAAGACAGCAGTTACAATAATCATTACACAATTGAAATCGTACAACAATCACTATGAAACCAAACTTAAAGTGAACTCATAGAAAATTGTCTAGTTTTGAGCAAATCTTCATACATTGATCCAATATGATCATTCATCAACAATTCAACATCAATATACTTAAATAACAGTATATATAAGCAATTGAACGTAATAGAATCACAATTCAATCAAAAACAAGTCATGATCACAATGCCCATGCAAGGGCTAAATCAAGTTTGGGAAGGGACATGTGTTCATCATGCAATTGGATTCAAAATCATGTTAAAACAAGTATATTAACTTCAATTCATCATTATTTAATCATTAAAAACGTTTTTAGAAAGAAACCATGGCTAGATTGAAGAAGAAGAGATTTGATCATGAAACCTTCTTTGAAAACTTGAGATTAACTCTCCAAGTGAAAGGTTACTTGGAGATGATGGATTACCATACCTTTGTCTAGTTGAAAACCTCAAAAAATTGGTGAAGAACCCAGTAGAATACGATCTACAAGTTGTTCTTGAGCTTCAACAACAATAGAGATTTCTAGAGAGAGTTGGTTTTGGAGGGAAGGTGTATTTCGTGTAGGAGGGATTGGGAATCGGTTGTTCATGTGTTTGATCCCTTAAATACACCCAAAAATCACTAAATAAACCTATTACAGTCAGGTTAGGACATGGTGTGAATTTTCCATTCACCCCTTAAATAAAATAGTCGCATGGCAGTGTTGTAGGCCACCATCGACGAATCACCATCGACTGGTCGTTCATCAATCGACTGGCCGTCTGTGGATTTAGTCGATTGGACCTTGGGCTGTTGTTGATTTCAGACTTGCCGAGGCTAAGTGTCCATCTACTATACCTCACCAAAGGGCCGTTGGTCAACCAACTGTACGTTGTTGGATTCAGTCGATTGACACAACCAAGGCAGTGTCTCGACAAGCCTTGGGTCCTTCTTGTGGGCTCTTTTGTGGTGCCCTTTAGAAGTTGTACCCAGAATATTCCCACGTAAATACAAACCTTAACATGTTTTAGACCTCCCACATAAGTTTAACCCAAATAACTACTCGCAACTCGTCCAAACATGCAATGCCCCATCAAGACACACATATGCATGTCACAAGGCTATCTTTCGAACGTCTTGGACGTTCTTGGACTTTTGACCTCCAAACATTACGAAACTACATATACTATAATGAAAAATCATTACGAATCCTTTTAAGACTTAATAATCTCATGACATACACATATAATGACACATAGACACATGATGCACATAGGCGACTAGTCGTCGGACGTCTTGGTCGTCCCTTGACATTTGACTTCCAAATCACCTCAAACTTTACACACAGACTCTATACCATATTATAAGCCATTTTAATACCTTAGAACCTTAATACAAATATGTTAGGATCTATACACCCTAACTCATTTTGGGGGTCTTACATAAGTGCAATTCGAGCAAACGATCATTTTTCCATGATAATTCATTTTAGCACAAACCTTTTTACCATAATTATGCATTATTTTGCAAAACAAGTCAAATGCAATCTACTCATTATTTCTCATTATTAAGGATAACAACTAACCTTAATTAGCAAAGAGATGAGGATAACGGGACTTCATGTCGGCCTCGGCCTCCGATGTTGCTCCCTCAACTAGGTGGTTTCTCCATAACACTTTTACGGAGGCCACCTCTTTTTTCCTCCACCTCTTCACTTGACGATCAAGGATTTCAACTGGACCTCCTCATAGGAGAGGTTCTCTTTCAGACCAAGACCTTCAATATGAAGACTGGACTCGGGATTACTGATACACTTCTTAAGCATAGAAACATAGAAAACCGAATGAACCAACGATAGTTCACTAGGGAGTCTCAACTCATATGCGACCTTACCAACCCTTTGCAAGATTTCATAGGGTCCCACTGAACGAGGACTCAACTTCTATTTCTTGCCAAATCTAACCACCCTTTTCATGGGCAAAATTTTCAAATACACCTTATCACCCTCTTCAAATTCAAAGTATCTTCTCTGATGATCGGTATAAGACTTTTGCCGAGTATAGGTTATTTGCAACCGGTTCCCTAATGTTGGTTGGTGTTAGTGGCCTAGGTTAACCTTTCACCGCCTCAGTTTTCCTTGGATCAACCTCAACTCCCTCACTAGAGATGATATGAATAAGAAATGGCAACGACCTCAACCAAAATTCACATCTTCTATACTTGGAAAATTGTGGTTTTCCTAAAGCACTTATAACACAACCCTCAAATTGTCCATTCTTTCACCCTCATTTTTCGAATATACCAAGGTGTTGTCAATGATGACAATGACAAACGAATCTAGGTAACTTTGAAACACCCTAATCATGAGATCCATAAATGCCCCCGGGGCATTAGTGAGACCAAAGGACATTACTAAGAACTCATAGTGACCATATCTTGTATGAAATGTCATCTTTTATATATCCTCACCTCTCACCCTAAGTCGGTGATACCCTAATCTCAAGTCTATCTTAGAAAAGTAGCTTGCCCTCTCGATTTGATCAAACAAGTTATCAATCCGAGGGAGAGGATACTGGTTCATGATAGTGACTTTATTGAGTTGGCGATAATCAATGCACATTCTACGGGACCCATCCTTCTTCTTCACAAACAAAACCGGAGCACCCCATTGAGATATACTAGGTCTAATGAAGCCCTTGTCTAGTAAGTACTTGAGTTGAGCCTTCAACTCTTTCAATTAGTCCGGAACCACCCAATAAAGAGGAATTGAAATGGGATTGGTATCCGGTAGCAATTAAATACAAAAATCAATTTTCGATTCGGGAGGTATTCCGGGAAAATAATTACGAAAGACCTCCGGAAATTCCCTTACTAGGGGGACTAACTCAATGAGAGGATTTTTTGAGCCTAAATCTTTGACTCTTACAATGTGATATAGACACCCTTTTGAGATCATTTTACAAGATTCAAGCCAAGAGATAATACGACCTCTAGGAATAGAATTTCCCCCCTTCAACTCTAAAAACGGGTTCATTTGGAAAACTGAACTTGACAATTCTAGTTCTAGAACCAATGGAAGCAAAACAATCATGCAACCAATCCATCCCCAAAATGACATCAAAATCCACCATATCCAGTTCTACTAAATCAACATGAGTAACTCCATTGGGCAACATTATAGGACAATTTCTATACACCCTCTTTTCAACCACCGACTCACCAACCAGGTAGTTACCATGAAAGGTTCATTTGAAAGATTGGGAAAAATATCAAAATTTCTAGCTATCAAGGGAGTAACAAAAGATAATGTAGCACTCGGATCAAGTAAAACATACACATCAATAGAGAAGACTTGTAACATACCGTCACCACATCGGGAGAACTCTCTTGATCACCCCTAGATCGAAGTGCATAAAAGTGATTCTTCTTTTAATGATCCACATTAGAACAACTTTCTTGTGGACACTCTTGTCACACCCAAAGCAATTGTCGGTCCCAACAAGGCAATCACTATAATTCTTCTTGTCACACTTTTCACAAGTTGGCTTCTTGTTTGCTGAGATAGTACTTCTTCCCTTTTGAGAATTAGGGTTAGACACCCTATCATCACGATCCTTAGGAAATTTGGTAGGAACTTGATTATAAAACATCTTCTACAACCTAGGCTTGTCTTGGATATCAAGATTACCCTTTGAAGAACCACCATCTTAAGACCTTTCCCTATTGGCATCCCTACTCTTCCTCTTAACCCTTTTCTCTTCAACTTGTTGATCATGAAAAATGAGACAACAAATGTTCATATTATCATGTAGCATAGACGAACGACGTTCTTCCTTCAAGTCATTCGACACCATCATCACAAAATAACTCATTTCATCTCTAACAAAAGAAGCGCATACTTTTACAATTTAGTAAATTTCAAAGAGTATTCAAGTACTCTCATGCCTCCTTGACAAAGGTTGATGAATTCTTCCAATTTGGCGTCCCTTTTCTCCCGAGGAAATAACCTACCAAGAAAAGACTTCTTGAAAATCTCCCATGTCACCGGTCCACCCCTTAAAGTCATATTGTCTCTCCATTGGACGTAACAAGTTTAAGCCACATCTTTGAGTTGGTAAGTGTCTAACTCCGCCTTCTCACTAGTAGTCAACCCCATAGAATAGAGAATCTTGTAGGTTTCATCAATTAATCTTGGGGGACTTCCTCAACTTTAGACCCATAGAAAGTAGGGGGATTCATCCTTGGGAAATCTCTCAAACTCGAGGCCATGGTGCCAACTTGTTGATTTCTTTGGGGTACCACCTCCAGATTAGCTTGGACCGTCATATCTTGTGCTTGAGTAGTGACCGATTGTGCTTGTGTAGTAATGGGTTGGGACATTTGGATAAAGGTTGCCCTTATGTTCCCATCCTTCAAAGGTGGAGGATTGACCAAAGCTTGATCATCATTAGCAACTTCTTCAAGAGGAGGGACTTGATTGCCTCGGGGAGGAACCCCCGCTTTGGCAATCTCTTCGTCAAAGTCTTTGAACGGCTGTTCTTCGGGTATTCATTGCCTATAATCACAATAAAATGATTAGATGCTAAGGGCACATAGTGTTAAGACTGTAAGATCCCGAAAATGACTTAGGTGAAGCTAGAGCCTAACGTGGTTGTCATTATGGACTAAGGTCCTAAATTGGTCTATAATGTTGTATAGAGGTAGTAGCTAAGAGTTTAGGTGCATTGGAACTCAAACATCGAGGGACGACCAAGACGTTCAACGACTAAGTTACCTAAGTGCCTCATATGTGGTTGTATGTGTATATGTGTGATGCATGATCTTATATGGTCCTTAAATGATTTTATATGGTCTATATATGCAGTGTGTCATGTTTCGTGAGGTTTGGAGGTCAAACGCTCAAGAACGTCCATGACGTTCGAAAGATGTGCCTTGAAATGACCTTGTGTGTCTAAGAATGTTTCATAGATGGGGCGTGGTCTCACACACGAGACCCCATCGATGGGACGTGGTCTCACACACGGACCGTCGAAGGTGGGGCGTCGATGGTGCTGAAATCTGGTAGATTTCCTGTTAAGACTTGGGGTTTTGGGAAATTCACCCCAAGTCTTATAAAATGTGGGGATAGTTGTTTTAGGTGTTTAGGGTATTTTAAGAGTATATAAGTGATTAAACTCTCATTTAAACCCTAGCATCTAAGTCAAAACTCTTTCCCTCCTAAAGTTTCTCCAAAAACCTTCATCAGAGTTCGAAGTGAAGATGGAGCTTAAAGATGGGTCTTCAATGGAGTTTCTTCTTCAATTCTCATTGGGTTCGTATAATAAGGTATGGGAGTTCTTCATCTAAGGCTTTCTATCACCTAATAGCCTATTTCAAAGATGATTTTCAAGGATTTCAAAAAAAGATGAAAAGTCCAATTTCTACGCTAAGTCTTGGGTTCTTGCATGAAAGGTTTTCAAACGTTAAGATTTGATGTTATTGATGTTTAATTGATGTTTTCCAATGAAATTCTCGATGAAACCTCGACCTTCAAAAGTCTCTTAGTTTGACTAAAATATGGGTTATGTGATCATGCTTTGATATTGATGAATTCAAGTGTAGATGTTTATGGGATTTTGATTCATGTATAGATTATGATTAATTGGTTTACGGGCTGTTTCAATTTGATCAATTGAGCATTGTATATTCTTAGATCTATTGAATATTAGTCTAATTGAATTGATATTGACTTAAGGCTTATGATTTCTAATGTAGTTTTCTATGGGTTATAAAATGAAGTTATAATTATATTCAATTGATATCTAGGTTGTATTAGATTGATGAATATATAGTGAATTTACCTAGTTTCATTGAGTATTGTTATAATTGCATTGAATTATTGTCCATGGCCATTGGTAAGGGCCTTATGATATTGAATTGGATGATGTAGATTTGGAATTGATACACTCAAATTACACTTCCTTACAGAAGTATAAGCGGTCGTATCAAGTAAAGAACCCAACAAGTAGTTTGGGGTCGATCCCACGAGGAAATTGGTTTAGACTTAACTTCAATATACAATTACGTCTATTTAGTCAAGTCCTTTTCGAAAATATTTAATTAAGGGGGGAGGGGGGTTGTGAAAAAAAAATGTTTAAAATTCTAAGTAAAACAAGAAGCAAGATTAAAACTTTGGTTTTTATCAAGTTGTGAGAGAAACTAGGGTGTAAGTGTTCCCCATAGGTTCATAACGCAGTAATCCTAGCTATAACAATTGTTTCCTAGTGTCTTGCATGCAAAGTGATAAGTTATGTATCTCTAAATCCTTGGTCCGTCATTTAGAGAATTTCACCTCATACCTTGGTCCGGCTACGTGTGTCTAAGTTACTAACCCTTACCTTTACTTCATATTAAGCATCATATTCGATGTATGACTTAGTTATTACTTTGCACCAATTGAACTAGCCTATTAGGTAGTGTCCACTAAATCTATGTTGATATTCTTTTCCTATCAACTACCCCCTTGGTCAGTCCAGTAGAAATAGGGCAAGTTCTAACATGTGCACTCGTTAAAAAGATTCTAAGCAAAAGAATTAGCAATACATGCAAGAACCTATTGTAGAATTGTTATTTATCTAGTTTTACTTTGTTAATCACCCATGGTTCCTACAACCCTAGTTGTGGATTTAGTTACCTATGTCTAGAAGAACACAATTCATAGTTGATAAACAATAATTCATGAACTTACTTTAATAAGTTTGAAGAAAATCCAGTAATAACACTTGAAACAACAAAATTCACTTGGTAATCGATTCCATGAACTCGAATAAATTGCCAAATTACAAAGTCCAATCTCCAAGAACAAAAGGATAAAAAATAATAAAAAGTCCAACCGCAAAACCGAGGTTTTTAACCCTATTTATAATAACAAAGTCCTAAATTAAAAGGAGTTCAAAATAAGGAAAGTTTGTCCCGAAAGGCGGCTTCAATCGATGCACCCACAGACGGTCTGTCGATGAAACGACGGACCGTCGACTGCCTCCGTCGTTCCACACATAGCATCTTATTTAAGCCTACAAATTGCATCTTCTCTTATCCAATCGACGAACCAACAACATAGTCCGTCGATGCACATACGGTCTGTCGATGCTTATTGTCATTCCATACTTAGCGTTTTCTCCAAAACCGGGTACTGGTATAGTCTCTGATCACATCGATTACTTGCCAGCACGGTCCGTCAATCAGTCGACGGACCGTCGATCCTTTTGTAGCCCCACACTTGGTCAAAATACCCCAAGTTGCTTTCAGATGCTTGAACTTTCAATCGACGGTCACCACCTACAGTCCGTCGATGGGACGACGGGCCGTCGATGGCTTCGTGGGTCACTTCTGCACTGATTTCTTCACAGCCTTCTACATTTCCATTTTGGACAACTTTCCTGTAAAACACATTTTACAGATAAAACACATTAAAGTTACTACAAAAAGTCCTTAGACACACACTAAAATTTTAGTGCATGATTTTACTCCTATGCTCACTAGGCTCATTCATGTGGATCATACCATGACACAGACTCACCATGCACTGACACCTCTACTCTTTTGTCTCTCAGATACCAACTTTCCAATATTGCAACTAGTGCCCTCACTTCAAAAAAAATATCCTCCTTTTTCGCACAATGATTTATAATTTGGGTATAAGGATCATTATTCAACACTCACGCTCAAAAAAACTTCACACCTAATTGGTACTTGTCGCCATAGGCTTTCCCTTATTTTCACTACTTTAATTTCACCATATTAGACTGTTAGGATCACTATAGGACTTTCTTGGATTGTCACGTAGGCTCAGGGTCAGGTATCGTTCATATGGGTACATTTTAGTGACTTGTGGCCCTCCTTGACATTAAGGCTAAGCATCCTACCTCTTTCATTGTCTATTATGCCCTACTTTTTTCATTTCTTATCATTTTTGCCTTGTTTTCTCCTTTCTTTCCCTTTTTTGTGAAAGTAACTTCTTACTTCTTTTTTTTTCTTCACCACTTTTTTTCTCTCTTTACTCAATTGATAATTGTTTTGACTGAGTCACTTCTCTTGTTTACTATTTTTTTTCTTTTCCACGTTACTCTTTTCATCCCCACTTTTTCTTGACATTACTCATAATAGCAACCCTCAACTTATGGCTTTGCCATGAGTCGAGGTACACAATACCCATGGTTGGGTCAGGTCCAAGACGAGGTACGTTTCTGCATTAGCCACCCTCAACTTATGCTTTTGGCCTAATTCGAGGTTCACATGTCCAAGGAGGGACCAGGTCCAACACATTATACACAGGGAACATGAGTTGGTAGAGAAGAGAAAGTTCTATTGTAAGATCAAAATATTTGGATCAAAAGGGGGTCGATTTCATTTGGTTCTCTTTTATTTAGGCTAAAAATTAGCTAATTTTAACAAGGGCCTATGATTCTTTCCTAGATGTCTAACACAGATTCCTTTTTTTGTAGGAATAACTGGGCAAGTTCTAGCTAGGTACCAACAGTGGAACAATCAACTTTCCTCAAACTCTCTTGACACTTTACTACACTATCAAATTATCGTACACCTAGTTCGAGTGTTAGATTGAGGGCCATGTAGTGGTGCATCTCTATGTCATTCTTAGAGCCAACACGTTCAACATTCATTACTACCTAATCATGCAAGCATTCTTTTTAGAATGGGATATCATTCATATTTAGCCATCATGCTTCAGATTTTACATTCATACTTTGTACAAGATACTACAAATGCAGGTTCAACAGTAAAGTAATCAGTCTCTTGTGGCAAAAGAACATAGGCAAGAAAACCACCAAGAGAGGATCATGTGTTGGGATACTCAGACTTCACCTTAGCACTAACTTTCCATTTACCCCACCCCCAACAAAAAAACATGCAATTCTCCCCAATGCATAAAAAAAATAAAGATAGGGTGGTAGGTGAAGCAAACCTGAGGCGCATAGAGCCGAATATCAACAAGTATGCGGGTTTGGTTTCCCGAAACCCGCTCACACAGTAGTAGGGAAACCATCAGTGATTCCCTCAGCAATATCCGCACCCTCAGTGGTGCTCCTCTCAATGACCTCTAATCTGGATCTAGACGCCCCATCAGCTAACTCATGAGCCCTCATCTGTCGGGCCTCCTCGTCAATTAACGAGGCTCTCCTCACAGCCGTAATCTGAGTATGCTCCTTCTTCCTAGCCTGATAACCTTCACTCTCACTAGTGTGGCTTGAACGGTCCCTCTTGGCACGCTCACGTGGCGGAGGTGGAGGTGCAGTGGTGGTATGGAACAGTGCAGCAAGCACTGTATCCTCCTCAAGCTCCACAAGTGTGGCCTCCTGCTCGGTTACCGTCACATCAAATATCACATCCACATCATCCCGCAGGCTCGCCACAGCTGTCTGAAGAGTCATCAAATCAATGGTGGGGTCTGGGCGTGCTAGGACCCTCAACTCAAAAGCATCAAGGCGCTTGTGGACCGCTGAATTCTCCTCTCCGTCTGTTGAGCTACCTTCTTCTCAATCTGGTCCTTAGCCTCGGCAATGGACTTCTGCAGGCTGGATATGGTGCAGCAAAGTGGCCATCTGGTCCTCTAGCTTCTGGATCCTAGCAATCGGGACCAGTGCTGTTGATGGTGGTGTAGACTGGGAGGAACTCGGTGCCCTACTAGTACCAAGGGCAGACTCAACCGGTATAGTGTCGGTAGGCTCGGAAGTAGCATAATCATCCCCTTGGGCTTGCTATACCATTTCCGCCAGGTTCTCACCCATCGGTTGCACATACAATTTGGGCCTTCTATGTGGTGCCGCCTCATTGGCCTCATCCCTGATGAGACCTATATCCACTGTCTCGGTAGAAGTACGGAGGACATCTACGTGCCAAATGGGCAATCCAGCAGTCCTGCACAACTGAAAAATCATGCAGGCATAAGGGAAAGTGGTAGAGTACTTAAAAGACCTCTCATGGATAAGAAACAACAACAATCTCGGAAAATCAATCTCGAACACGGAGACCATAGCAGCTACAAAGACCTCTCTATCCCAAGTAAGTATGTTATCTGCAGTTGTGGGGGATTGGCGGTGGTGTACCAAAATCTAGATGAACTTGGTTGCAAATGTGAGGTTGGCCTTCTTGATAAGGCCTCTGGGGTTCAGCACCCAGTCGACACCCTCACCGTCTATGGATATCTGCTGGACGATCCATCTCATGGTGGTCTCCCTCAGATCTTTGTCTCGCTGGAAATGGCCCTTATTGACCACGTCCCACCTGTAATCAAACTTGGGGGTGAGGGGAACCCTTCCGGCATCGGTGTCCTCACTGTATATGAATCGACGAATGGCAGGCAAAGAGATATCCACCCGGTAGCCACGAACTCAAACATTACTGAGTGGTGTCTGTTTGGCGGGGTTAGATCGCCTGTCCAAAGACCCTCGCAGAGTCGCTACGTTAGAGGCGTAGAACTCTTGCACCATCTCCTAATTATAATTTCCACGATCCTAGGCATCCACTCGAGCTGGTGGAGGGTGAATACGTCATGTATCGCAGGGACTGTGTGTAGGCTCCCTATAAGAACCCGCCACTCAACTGTCAAAGTCCGAGTCATAACCCCCTTATCGTTCATCAACTTGGCATCCTTGTAAATCTGGTGCTGGCCATCTACGCACCACCGGATAGGCAGATTAGCAACTGGTGTACGGTCCTCATGATGGGGTGCCGGGGCACACTCCGAGCTCTGAGTCTCATCTGAAGAGAGATGGGGGGCAGGAATATCCAGGAGAGTGGATCCTTGTGATCCTGACCTTGAGGCAGTGGCCTCATTCGACCTTGCAGAGTGGCCCGACTCAGAATTATAAGCCTCTTCGGAGATAGACGCTCCTTCTGAACCTGAGGCAGACCCTGACGGTGTGCCGGTCAGTGTGCGCTCCTCATCAGACTAGGAGGCAGTGACTATGTCGGGCGCCACCTTCTTGGGCGTGCCTCGAGTTGCTCTAGCAGCTGGTGTCGGGGTCTGGGTGCCTGAGGTCACCTATTCGAGATCACGCTCATCGTTGGACGAGCCAATCATCCGCCGGGATGGTGCCACGTACTTGGACCATCCCCTGGAGTAGACAATATCCGGTTTGGGGGCCATTAGTACCTGAAAAGAGGAGTTGTTAGTTTCATTGTAATCAACCTACACACTCAATAGAAGAAAAAAAAGTGGAAACACAAGACATATTTTAATGCAGAACTACAGACACAGTAGACAGGCACTATCGACGGCCCATCGATGAATCGATGGTCCATCGATAGTGTTCATCGATGGACACTTAGCAAATTCCAAAAGTCATCTTTTGACAGAACTTTCAGTTCGAAACGACGGACGTGCCGAACGGCTCGTTGATCAATCGACGGACCATAGTCCACTTCTGTCGTCTGACACTTAGAACAATTTCTGAAAATCACAAAAAGCAATGTTTCAGACATAAACGATGGACGTGCAAAATGGACAATCAATAAGTTGATGGACCTTAGTCCACTTCCGTCATTCTAGAGTTAAGAAAATACACGGTTCAGTTGTCAACGGACCCCATCGATGGTCCATCGATCAAACGACGGTCCATAGACGGGGTCTCATACTGTCTGTCAAAGACAGGTTTTTAGGACATTGTTGTTACCTCCGAAATGGACAATTTCAAGCATCACATAAAAACACCCAACATTAAATAGCAATCAGAAAACCAATTCGTCATTCCTAGGGCTTCGATTATGCAAATTTCTATCCTAGATTCTAAGAGACTATCCAGCCCTAAGTCGGAAAAACAACAAAACAAACAACAAGCATAGTTCATTTAGAAAGTTTTCACCCCAACCCATTCACTTTCTATCATTCTAAGGGACATGAAACTCAATCTTGCAACAACAACCGATGTGCCCGCCATCAAACACCGACCGGAAAACGCTGAAAATAGAGGGGAAATTGGGGGACTAGGGTTCTGGGAATTTTGGGAAGTTAAGGGAATAAGAAATCCTTAGAGAATTGAGAGTGATTGATTGTGGAAATTAATGGGGAAATAAGGGAATAAGGGGAGAGAAATGGTTTGGGGGAGAATTTTAAAAGGTGTGGGTGGGTAACTGAATTGTTATATAGTCGGTCGGGTCGGGTCGGGTCACTGGGTTTAGGAACTAACAATTCCCCATCGACGGTCCGTAAGTGAATCGATGATCTGTCGACTGGACCATTGATTGTGCCCTAACTTAGACAAAATGTGAAAACATACATGGGATTCACGGACACCATCGACGGTCCGTCGATGGAACGATGGCCCGTCAGTTTGTCAATAGATCTATGCACCAGACAAATTTCTGCCGAATTATTTTGGTTTGGTCCATGCAAATTTAGCACCCAATAAGCCATTCTTTTTGTGTTTTCTAGACACTTTTTTAGAAATGAACCCTAAACTACTCTCTAGCCAACATTCTAAAAGAAATAAAAGACACTTAACATATGACATTGAGTAAAACGAAACAAAAAAATGCAACTATTCCTACAAAGAAAATAAAAACCTATTGTTGGCTAGAGGATACACATTGGGTTGCCTCCTAATAAGCGCTTGATTTAATGTCGCAGCACGAAGCAAGACTCTTGATTACTCAGACTTTATCAAGGTGATATGCCTCAACCACTTCATTGGCACATTCCGCATGCCCGAGGTAGATCTTGATTCTTTGCCCATTTGTTCTCCAACTCAACTGCAGCATGTGGGAACACTTTAGTGATCAAGAATGGACAAGTCCATTTGGACTTGAGTTTTCCCGGAAATAAGCGCAACCTAGAGTTAAACAAAAGCACCAAGTCCCCAATCGCAAATTCGCGCTTCTCAATCTTTTGGTCATGGTACTTCTTCATCTTTTCTTTGTAGAGGGATGAACTTTCATATGCTTTTAAGTGAAACTCATCAAGCTCATTCAACCCATTTAATCTCTGTTCCGCTGCTTCATTCCAATCCATATACAAGTTGGTATGGATACATACGTATGGGAGTCTTGTATGTTGTCCGGTAGGCCCAAAGAGCATCATCAAGCCTCCTTGACCAATCCGTTCTATTAGCATTAATCGTTTTCGACAGAATTTACTTAATTTCTTTGTTGGACACCTCAACTTGCCCACTAGTTTGTGGATGGTAAGGAGTGGCTACATTGTGGCGAACCCCATATTTCTCCAATAACCCTTTGAACAAGTTATTGCAAAAGTGGGATCCCCTATCACTAATGTGGCCCTAGGGGTGCCAAATCTGGAAAATAAGTTCTTTTTCAAGAACGCGGTGACACTCTTCCTTTCATTGTTTGCAGGAGCTATGGCTTCCACCCATTTTGACACATAATCCACCGCCATAAGAATATATTTCATCCTATGAGAACTCACAAACTGGCATATAAAATAAATGCCCCATACATCAAACAACTCATTTACTAGAATGGGATTCAAAGGGAACTCATGAGCATCTTGGTGGATTGTCGGCCAATAGTACCCACAATGTAAACCTTATGGGCGGTCCGGATATAATTATGATGCCTTCCCACAGGCGAGGAATGGCATGCCTCCAAAATACTTAGCATCTCAACTTACGGCACACATCGGCGAATAAGCCTATTGGCACAACTCCGGTATGAGTAAGGCTTATGCCAAAAGAACTTTTTCACATCATGCATGAACTTTTTTCTCTAATGGAAGGACAAGTCCGATGGGACGATATCACTAGCCAAATAATTTACAACAGCGAACCATGAAATCAAGTCATGAAAAGCGGCCAATACATGCTCATAAAGGAAGGTATTATCAATTTCAGCCTTTTCACCCAACTCTCGCATACATTCATCCTCTAATCTGGACAAGTGACCGACAACTTAGTTTTTGATCCCTTTTCTGTCTTTCACCTTAAAATCAAACTCTTGCAACAGTAGCTCCCATTTAATCAACCTTGGTTTTGCATCCTTCATTGCCATCAAATATCTCAAAATAGAATGATCAGTATGCACTATGACTCTTGTGCCAAGAAAATAGGAGCGAAATGCTCGAAAGCAAATACCACAGTAAGGAGCTCTTGTTCAGTCACATTATAGTTCTTTTGAGCTTGATTTAGGGCCTTACTGGCATAATAAATGGGGTGAAGAATTTTATCCCTTCTTTGTCCCAATACCACACCAAGAGCAACCCCACTAGCATCACACATCACCTCAAATGGTTTGCTCAACTTTGGGGAAATAAAAATGGGCGCAGACACTAACTTCTCCTTCAACTATCCAAATGCCTTCAGACAAGATTCATCAAAATGAAATTTACATTCCTTCTCAAGTAACTTGCACAGAGTGTAACAACCCTACAAAATGACTATGCTAAGTAATGTATAACGTATCTAGAATGCCTAGAGTAGATCGGGTTCACACGAATTGATGCGCGTAGAACCAGACCTCTGAACCTCTGCAAAAACCAAGCCAACTAACTTGGTGAGTCAGTTGAGTTAGTAAAGGTTGGGTCCAGCCATGTAGGGCACCCGAATATGAAGATTTACCCGGATGAGTCTTAACCAGACTGAAAAAGGGGTAATCTTAAGTTTGGAGGGTCTAGGGGTAAAATGGTATTTTCCAAGCTAAGGGTAGTATTGTAATTACCCTTAATATTTAATTAATTAATTAATTAATATGGTGGAGGGGCAATTCGAGTAGAGGTTGCCGAATTTGACCATTTAAACAAAATCTAGCTTCACCGGGGTTCGAGCCTTGGTGGAAGCAAGGATTAAATTGATTTAATTTTATTAAGTGAATTAGTTGAGTTAATTAATATTTAAAAAGCTGATTTAATTAAGGGAAAAATCAGTTTTTTAATAAAAAAAAGTAATAAAATTAATAAATACTGAGGAGTCCTGCTTTGACTTAGACTCCACCTAACTCTCCTAATCATAATCATAATCCTAATCCTCTCATTCTCACATCTCTCACTCTCATTCTCACATTTTTTTATCATTAAAATAACTGAAAATAATAGTTCTTCACTCTTGAAGAACTGACACACAAAAACTTAAACGAAAAGCTAAGCTAAAAACGAAAATCAATAACATTCTTCTCGACGGATTGTGCTTGGGATTTTGGTGGTGAGGCAGTGGTGTCGTGGGAATTGGCAGCATTGAAACAAGTGTTGAACGACATTAAGGTATGGGTTTTCTTCTCTCTTGGTCCCTTTCCCAAAAGACCCCTAAGTTCAGTTTAAATTTCAATCGAGAAACTAAGGTTGTCCTCGTTGCATGCTCCTGTCATTAGATCCTTTGAAAGATTCAAAGTATGCTTTCGTATGTCTTTTGGTAGATGATCTTAGGGCTGGTTGTGGTTATGTGTTTGAATATGTATTCATAAATTATGAAAGGAATGAAAGATGTGTTCCGGCAAAGTGTATTAAGTTAATTGTTTGTGCATGTGTGTGCCGTGAATTAACTATGTTTTGCTGCCTGAAATATACATGTTAAAATATTGTATTTTACGTGTACAAATATGTTAAAAGTGTGTTGTTCATATAAGTGTAATGTTGCTGAATAAATGTCACACGAAATACTCCAAGAATCAACATAAAATAAATGAAAGAAAAATGAATTGAAAGAGACCAAATTTCCAGCTTGCTGGAAATGTTGGGCTCGGCCAAAAATTTGAAAAGTGAGCTATGTTATAAAATTTTTAAAAAATTGTGAGGTCATTGGGAAATGAACCCAAGACCTCACCAAATGTAAATTACATAAAAATTTCATGAAAAAAAAAGAAAGGAAACATAAATGTGGAGAGTGGGGATTGAACCCCCAACCTCTTGAATGGATGAGAGAGTTAGGAGAAAAATAAAGGAGAAAAATAATTGTGGAGAGTGGGGATTGAACCCCAACCTCTTGAATGGATGAGAGAGTTAAAAGAAAAATAAAGGAGAAAAAAATAAATGTGGAGAGTGTGGATTGAACCCCCAACTTCTTGAATGGATGAGAGAGTTCGGAGAAAAATAAAGGAGAAAAATAAATGTAGAGAGTGGGGATTGAACCCCCAACCTCTTGAATGGATGAGAGAGTTAGGAGAAAAATAAAGAAGAAAAATAAATTTGGAGAGTGGGGATTGAACCCCCAACCTATTGAATGGATGAGAGAGTTAGGAGAAAAATAAAGGAGAAAAATAAATGTGGAGAGTAGGGATTGAACCCACAACCTCTTGAATAGATGAGAGAGTTAGGAGGAAAAGAAAGGAGAAATATAAAATGAGGTGAATGGGATTGAACCCACAACCTCTTGGATAGGTGAAAAAGTTAAGAGATAAATAAAAATAAAAATAATGAGCTTGTGGGGGATTGAACCCACCACCTCCTTGACTTAAATGAAAAAGGAGAGGAGAAAAAGAAAGGAAATATTATGGGGTTGATGGGGATCGAACTAGGGTCCCCCAAATCTGAAAAAATGCAATTATCAAGTTTTAAATAAGATTAAGTGTTGTCCAAGGGATTGGAAATCGGGTTCCCTTGTCCAAATTCTGTATTGATACATAAGTCATACGTGAATTAAATGTTCAAGAATAATGCCGCCTGCTTAGATCGAAATCGAGATCTTGGCATACATACAAGATGCATAAGTCTTGTACCACATAATCTTAGGAAGATATGAATCACTTAAACGAACTATGAATGAATCCTCATGGCTTGTATGTATAGACCCATAAGTCTACCGTACGTTTAAAAATAAGTGAACCTAAGATATACGTAATGAAATGATGTAACCCTAGAAGGGTTAAGTGTGAGTGTAAAACACACTAAATGGCCAAGTGCATTGGCATACGATGAAATGAATATTATGTAATGAAATGATGAAACCCTAGAAGGGTTAAGTAAGAGTGTGAAACACACAAATGGCCAAGTGCATTGGCATATGATGAAATGAACATTCACGTAAAAAGGGGTGAGTAATTATGAAGAGCAAATGTGCTAATGTTAATGAAAGTGGTGACAACATGATAAGAGGCTAATGTGAAAGATGAGAGCAATCTCAAAAGTGCCTAAGTAAATGTTACCAAAACGTACTCACCTATGAGAGTGTAAAGTTAATGAAGAGACCAGTCTCTATGAACACTCTAATGAATGTATTGAGAATAATGTATACTTAATACTAATGATGAGATGAGAAATCATCTATTGAGCTATGATGTACTTATACTAGAAGACAACTTCCATGACGTATGAGTTGAATGAAATGGAACTTTATGCTGAGCACCGATAGACTATCTATGAGCCGTGATGCCTTCTTTCGGGAAGGGTGGAGGTTCACGTAACTCTTATGAGATGAGACTATCCGGCATGCCGAGTATGGGTCTCCTTATATCTCCTAATCTTCGAACCTATACTGCCAATATAGGGATCTGGTGGGGTTCAGTTCCCATGTACGCTAGCATGTTTTGGGTCACTTTGGCCGGTGATTCCACCTCTTTTCTGTATGGGGGAGACACTGGATTTCATGATGCTCACATGATCTATGTCGATTAAAGTTAAAGTTCCCAATGAATGAATGAGGCCAGCCTCAAATGATGCACATAATGAAATGAACGATACCAAATGTGTTAGGATAGGATAATCAAGAGGTGAGATAGACTCAAGTAATGACACTAGGTTATTCTTGATCATTGCACAGCAAACCCGATGAGAGTCTTAAACTACATCCTAGGTATAGCTGGTGTTTATACTAGCTTATGAATGAATGAAATGAAGTACGTATGAATGAATGAAGTAGACTCTGTGTTTTCTAAAGAAGACTCCCTAGTTGAGGTCCCATATGTTGAGCCCTCATTTTGGGAAGTCTTATTGTTAAGTCCATGATTCCAAGGTCTCATGGCATATGAATGAATGATATGAAAGATGTTATGTGCTATATGCAATATGATATGTGCTATGTGTAAGATGTTATGTGCTGTGTGCAATATGATAAGTATGATGATGCATGTTACTATCATGGCATGACTTTCCTAATCCAAATTGGAAAGCTCACTGACTTTACTAATCCAAATTTGGAAAGCTCATCGACTTTCCTAATCCAAATTTGGAAAGCTCACTAACTTTCCTAATCCCAATTTGGCAAGTCCACTGACATGACTTTCCATAATCATGTTGTTAGGAAAGAGCTATTCTTACTCATGCATGTCCTTGGTGTGTGCTTTCATATACCCATACTTAGTACAAGTGTGTACTAATCCGATACAACTATATATTTTTAGGTGCAGGCACAGGTGGACGCTAGAGCTTACAGGTTGACGTTGAAGCTATCCGGACGTGGAGCTTTCATCCGGACTTGGTAGGCCCTCATGCTTTCAAGGATGTGTACCGTTACTATCTAGCTTATATGTAGACTTTATCTAGTGGAGTATGTTCCACTAGTGTTTCTTTCTGTTTTTATTTCAGACATTGTATTGGTGCCATTTTGGCAATTATACATTTAATGCAGTATTAAACTATTTTTTTCAGTTGATAATAATAATGTTAGATGGTTGATGGTGAACATTATGAATGTAAGTAGAATGACCTTTATGCATGTAAGAACCAAAAAGTTTCAAATTTTCCGCTAAAATTAACCTAGATGAAGTAACAGTGACGTAAGTAGGCTTGTCATCGACCTCTAAGAGGTCAACGACGCCGATCTCGTCTGGGGTCTACACTCCAGTTGTGACAAAGTTGGTATCAGAGCACTAGGTTAAATTCCGAGGATAATAAGTTCACATCAACCACATTGAGTAATTCCTAAGTCATGGTAGTGAAGTGCACCAGTATCCTGAATTAGAGACTGCATGATGCATAGGAAAATTTCCCTTCTTCTACTCATTATCGTACTACCTAGAGCTTAGACACTTTGTGTCATTCAAAGTATCTAAATTCCTTCTTGTGTGTGTGCGTAGAAGAATACACACAAGATTTAGGATGGCCAAGTGGTCTAAGGCGCCAGACTCAAGATCTGGCCTTCCCAAGAAGGGGCAGTGATTGAAATGCCCAGCGTGAACGAAAGATGTTTGATAAGAGTGGTTGTTCGCATGGAGGTGAGTGCATGGTAGGTTCTAAAGCCTGCTATGAGTATTGATGAAGAGGAGAAGGCTAATTTGGCTGCTTACTAGCTCAAGGAGATGGCTTAGGTATGGATTACTTCATAAATGCTAGACTACCATAGACTATCGAAACAGGGTAGTAAGGTTAAGTTTCCGAATAAGTTAGAGTTAAAATGAATTCATGTTTGCATGTCATGTTGTTGTTTTTGTATAGCGTGGACATGATTTTCGTGTTGCATGAGTTGTGAGGTGCATCAAGTTAAGTGCGGTTGAGAAGGAAGTTCCTCAATCTCAAATATGAAGCTTCAGATAAGCTTGAGTAATATGCATTATCTATAGTAAGTGTGTAACAGAAATTCACAAAGAGTAAATTCTCAAGTATGTTAAGATATCTTCGAAAATCACCCTCTTTATTTTAAAATGATGTGTAGTGTAATTAGGGGACTAATGTTCCTAAAGGGGGGATATTGTAACAACCCTAAAAATGACTATGCTAAGTAATGTCTAACGTATCTACAATGCCTAGATTAGATCGGGTTCACACGAATTGATGCGCGTAGAACCAGACCTATGAACCTCTGAAACAACCAATACAACTAACTTGGTGAGTTAGTTGAGTTAGGAAAGATTGGGTCCATCCATGTAGGGCACCCCAATATGAAGATTTACCCGGATGAGTCTTAACCAGACTTAAAAAGGGGTAATCTTAAGTTTGGAGGGTCTAGGGGTAAAATGGTGTATTCCAGGCTAAGGGTAGTATTGTAATTACCCTTAATATTTATTTAATTAATTAATTAATATGGTGGAGAGGCAATTTGGGTAGAGGTTTCCGAATTTGACCCTTTAAGCAAAATCTAGCTTCACCCGAGTTCGAGCCTTGGTGGAAGCAAGGATTAAATTGATTTAATTTTATTAAGTGAATTAGTTGAGTTAATTAATTTTTAAAAATCTGATTTAATTAAGGGAAAAATCAGTTTTTTAATTAAAAAAGATAATAATAAAATTAATAAATAATGAGGAGTCCTAGTTTGACTTAGTCTCCATCTAACTCTCCTAATCCTAATCATAATCCTAATCCTCTCTTTCTCACGTCTATCACTCTCATTCTCACGTTTTTTATCATTAAATTAACTGAAAATAATAGTTGATCACTCTTGAAGAACTTACACACAAAAACTCAAACGAAAAGCTAAGCTAAAAACGAAAATCAATAACATTCTTCTCGACGGATTGTGCTTGGGATTTTGGTGGTGAGGTAGTGGTGTCGTGGGAATTGGCAGCATTGAAACAAGTGTTGAACGACATTAAGGTATGAGTTTTCTTATCTCTTGGTCCCTTTACCAAAAGACCCCTAAGTTCAGTTTAAATTTCAATCGAGAAATTAAGGTTGTCCTCGTTGCATGCCCCTGTCATTAGATCCTTTGAAAGATTCAAAGTATGTGTTTGTATGTCTTCTGGTAGATGATTTTAGGGCTGGTTGTGATTATTTGTTTGAATATGTATTCGGAAATTATGAAAGGAATGAAAGATGTGTTCCGGGAAAGTGTATTAAGTAAATTGTTTGTGCATGTGTGTGCCGTGAATTAACTATGTTTTGCTGCCTGAAATTTACATGTTAAAATGTTGTATTTTACGTGTACAAATATGTTAAAAGTGTGCTGTTCATATAAGTGTAATGTTGCATAATAAATGTCATACGAAATACTCCAAGAATAAACATAAAAAAAATGAGAGAAAAATGAATTGAAAGAGACCAAATTCCCAGCTTGCTGGAAATGTTGGTCTCAGACTAGAATTTGAAAATGTAGCTAGTTTTTAAAAAATTTTAAAAATTGTGAGGTCATTCGAAAATGAACCCAAGACCTCACCAAATGTAAATTACATAAACATTTCTTGAAAAAAATGAAAGGAAACATAAATGTGGAGAGTGGGGATTGAACCCCAACCTCTTGAATGGATGAGAGAGTTAGAAGAAAAATAAAGGAGAAAAATAAATGTGGAGAGTGGGGATTGAACCCCCAACCTCTTGAATGGATGAGAGAGTTAAGAGAAAAATAAAGGAGAAACAAATAAATGTGGAGAGGTGGGATTGAACCCCCAACCTCTTGAATGGATGAGAGAGTTAGGAGAAAAATAACGGAGAAAAATAATGTGGAGAGTGGGGACTGAACCCCCAACCTCTTGAATGGATAAGAGAGTTAGGAGAAAAATAAAGGAGAAAAAGAAATGTGGAGAGTAGGGATTTAACCCCTAACCTCTTGAATGGATTAGAGAGTTATGAGAAAAACAAAGGAGAAAAATAAATGTGGAGAGTGAGGATTGAACCCACAACCTCTTGAATAAATGAGAGAGTTAGGAGGAAAAGAAAGGAGAAATATAAAATGAGGTTAATGGGATTGAACCCACAACCTCTTGGATAGGTGAGAAAGTTAAGAGATAAATTAAAATAAAAATAATGAGCTTGTGGGGGATTGAACCCACCACCTCCTTGACATAAACGAAAAAGGAGAGGAGAAAAAGAAAGGAAATATTATGGGGTTGATGAGGATCGAACTAGGGTCCCCCAAATCTGAAAAAAAAATGTAATTATCTAGTTTAAAATAAGATTAAGTGTTGTCCAAGGGATTCGAAATCGGGTTCCCTTGCAAAAATTCCGTATTGATACAAAAGTCATACGTGAATTAAATGTTCAAGAATAATGTCGCCTACTTAGATCAAAATCGAGATCTTGGCATACATACAAGATGCATAAGTCTTGTACCACATAATCTTAGAAAGATATGAATCACTTAAACGAACTATGAATGAAGCCTCATGGCTTGTATGTATAGACTCATAAGTCTAGCATACGTTTAAAAATAAGTGAACCTTAGATGTATGTAATGAAATGATGTAACCCTAGAAGGGTTAAGTATGAGTGTAAAACACGCAAAATGGCCAAGTGCATTGGTATACGATGAAATGAATATTATGTAATGAAATGATGAAACCCTAGAAGGGTTAAGTAAGAGTGTGAAACACATAAATGGCCAAGTGCATTGGCATATGATCAAATGAACATTCACGTAAAAAGGGGTAAGTAATTATGAAGAGCAAATGCGCTAATATTAATGAATGTGGTGAAAACATGATAAGAGGCTAATGTGAAAGATGAGAGCAATCTCAAAAGAGCCTAAGTAAATGTTACAACGTACTCACCTATGAGAGTGTAAAGTTAATGAAGAGACCAGTCTCTATGAACACTCTAATGAAAGTATTGAGAATAATGTATACTTAATATTAATGATGAGATGAGAAATCATCTATTGAGCTATGATGTCCTCATACTAGAAGACACATTCCATGACGTATGAGTTGAATGAAATGGAACTTTATACTGAGCACTGATAGACTAGCTATGAGCCGTGATGCCTTCTTTTGGGAAGTGCGGAGGTTCACGTAACTCTCATGAGATGAGACTGTCCGGCATGCCGGGTATGGGTCTCCTTATATCTCCTAGTCTTCGAACCTATACTGCCAATATAGGGATCTGACGGGGTTCATTTCCCATGTACGCTAGCATGTTTTGGGTCACTTTGGCCAGTGATTCCACCTCTTTTTGGTGTGGGGGAGACACTGGATTTCATGATGCTCACATGATCTATGTCGGTTAAAGTTAAAGTTCCCAATGAATGAATGAGGCCAGCCTCAAATGATGCACATAATGAAATGAACGATACCAAAGGTGTTAGGATAGGATAATCAAGAGGTGAGCTAGACTAAAGGAATGACACTAGGTTATTCTTGATCATTGCACAGCAAACCCGATGAGAGTCTTAAACTACATCCTAGGTATAGCTGGTGTGTACACTAGCTTATGAATGAATGAAATGAAGTACGTATGAATGAATGAAGCAGACTCTTTGTTTTCTAAAAAATACTCCCTAGTTGAGGTCCCATATGTTGAGCCCTCATTTTGGGAAGTCTTAATGTTAAGTCCATGATTCCAAGGTCTCATGGCATATGAATGAATGATATGAAAGATGTTATGTGCTATATGCAATATGATATGTGCTGTGTGTAAGATGTTATGTGCTGTGTGTAATATGATAAGTATGATGATGCATGTTACTCTCATGGCATGACTTTCCTAATCCAAATTTGGAAAGTTCACTGACTTTCCTAATCCAAATTTGGAAAGCTCATTGACTTTCTTAATCCAAATTTGGAAAGCTCACTAACTTTCTTAATCCCAAGTTGGCAAGTCCACTGACTTGACTTTCCATAATCATGTTGTTAGGAAAGAGCTATTTTTACTCATGCATGTCCTTGGTGTGTGCTTGCATATACCATACTTAGTACAAGTGTGTACTAATCCCATACAACTCTATTTTTTTAGGTGCAGGCATAGGTGGACGCTAGAGCTTACAGGTTGACGTTGCAGCTATCCGGACGTGGAGCTTTCATCCGGACTTGGTAGGCCCTCTTGCTTTCGAGGATGTCTACCGTTACTATATAGCTTAGATGTAGACTTTACCTAGTGGAGTATGTTTCACTAGTGTTTCTTTCCGTTTTTATTTTAGATATTGTATTGGTGCCATTTTGGCAATTATACATTTAATGCAGTACTAAACTATTTTTTTCAGTTGATAATCTTAATGTTAGATGGTTGATGGTGAACATTATGAATGTAAGTAGAATGACCTTTATGCATGTAAGAAACAAAAAGTTTCAAATTTTCCTCTAAAATTAACCTAGATAAAGTAAGAATGACGTAAGTAGGCTTATCTGCGACCTCTGAGAGGTCAATGACGCCGGTCTCATCTGGGGTCTACACTCTGGTCGTGACACAGAGAATGTGCAATTTTTGACAAATTCTTAATAAATCTCCGATAGAAGCCCGCATGCCCAAGAAAACTTACACATTTTATAGAGATGGGTTGAGGAAGTCTCTCAATAACCTCTAATTTTGCTCGATCAACCTCTATCCCCTTTTCGGAGATGCGATCGCCTAATACAATACCCTATTTCACCATGAAGTGACAATTTTCCCAATTTAGCACAAGGTTGCAATCTTCACATCTTTTGAGAACTTCGGCCAAGTGACTCAAACAACGATCAAAAGAGTCTCCAACAACAGAAAAGTCATTCATGAACACCTCAATAGTGTTTTCCACCATATCGGAGAATATCGACATCATACATCTCTGAAAAGTAGCCGGTGCATTATACAACCCAAAAGAAATCCTCTTGAATGCGAAAGTCCTATGAGGGCAAGTAAAGGTGGTTTTCTCTTGATCTTCCAGTGCAATAGAGATTTGATTGTAACCCGAATATCCATCAAGAAAACAGAACCACCCTATTCCTACCTATCTATCTAACATCTGATCCATGAATGGCATAGGGAAATGGTCCTTCTCAGTCCATGCATTCAAGTTACGGTAATCCATACACACTCTCCATCCGGTCACCGGCCTCATTTGAATAGGCTCATTCTTCTCATTAGGAACCACTGTCATTACCCATTTTTTGGGCACACACTGAACAGGGCATACCCAACTACTATCTGTGACGGGATATATGACACCGACGCCCCACTTCATAATCACCTTCTCCACTACCTCTTGCATATGTGGATTCAAACGTCTCTGGTGCTCAATACTTGGCTTACGATCGGGCATGAGTTGGATTTTTTGTGAACAAATACCGGGAGGAATCCTAATAATATCTGCAATAGTCCATCCAATAAGTCTTTTGAACCTCTTCAACACTTCCACCAAACACTCCACTTGCTGCACATTCAAATCCGACGCAATAATTACCGGTAAAGTGTCATCTCTTCCCAAGAATACATACCTTAGATGAGGTTGTAAAGCCTTAAGCTCTAATTTTGGACCCGCTTCAATAGATGGTTTCGTGGGTGGAGACTCGCGATGTTTCATATCTAAATCAAATTTCTTTTGTTTGAACCGAAATTCACCTCGATCAAGTGCCACAACCAATGACCCATACTCTTTAATACCATTACTCTCAAAATTCATGATCACTGCCGCTAGTTCCTCAACACCAAGGCGCTTATCGATTTGTACCTCAGACGTACTCTCAACTCTGTAAGACATAGCAGATACCATGGACCTACAAATGTTGAAGGTTTCTTCTTCATTATTTAACAGAAACTTCATCTCCCCTTTTTCCATGTCAACCAAAACGCGACCGGTAGTAAGGAACGGCCTCCCAAGAATAATAGGCTGTCACGACTAGAATCTAGACCCCAGACGAGACCGGCGTCGTTGACCTCTCAGAGGTCGTAGACAAGACTACTTACGTCATTCTTACTTTACATAGGTTAATTTTAGCGGAAAATTTGAAAATTTTTGTTTCTAAATATTGCTTACTAAACATTTCTAATACATTCGTAATTTGTTCACCATCAACCATCTAATATTAAGAGATAATCAAATCAAAAGGAATAGTTCAATACTTATAAAGCGTATAATTGCCAAAATAGCACAATTACATAGTCTGAATAAAAACAGGAAAGAAACGCTAGTGGAACATGCTCCACTAGCTCAACTCTAAAACTAAGCTAGAATACAAAACAGTAGCATCCTCGAAAGCATGAGGACCTACCAAAACCGGGTGAATGTTGGACGTCCGGATACCTACACTGATGATCTTGTAGCTCTATCGTCCACCTGTGCCTGCACCTAAAATAGTAGAGTTTGTATAGGGTTAGTACACACTTGTACTAAGTATGGGTATATGCAAGCACACACCAAGGACATGCATGAGAAAGAATAGCTCTTTCCTAACAACATGATTTTTGGAAAGTCAAGTCAGTGGACTTGCCAAATTGAGATTAGGAAAGTTTCCAAATTTGGATTAGGAAAGTAAATGAGCTTTCCAAATTTGGATTAGGAAAGTAATACCATGAGAATAACATGCATCATCATACTTTTCACATTTGCACACAGCACATAACATTTACACATAGCACATATCATATAGCATACAGTACATTTTGCATGTAGCACATAACTTCTTTCATATCATTCATTCATATGCCATGAGACCTTGGAATCATGGACCTGACATTAAGACATCCCAGAAATGAGGGCTCAACAGATGGGACCTCAACTAGGGAATCTTCATTAACAAACACAGAGTCTGTTTCATTCATTCATACGTACTTCATTTCATTTCATTCATAGGCCAGTGTAACCACCAGCTATACCTAGGATGTAGTTTAAGACTTTCATTAGGTTCGTTGTGCAATGACCAAGAATGACCTAATGTCATTACTTGAATCTAACTCACCTTTGATTATCCTATCCTAACACCTTTGGTATCATTCATTTCATTATGTGCATCATTTGAGGCTGACCTCATTCATTCATTTGGGAACTTTAACTTTAACCGACATAGATCATGTGAGCATCATGAAATCCAGTGTCTCCCCCACACTTAAAAGAGGTGGAATCACCGGTCAAAGTGATCCAATAACATGCTAGCGTACATGAGAATTTAACCCCGCCAGATCCTTATATTGGCAGTATAGGTTCGAAGACTAGGAGATATAAGGAGACCCATACCCGGCAAGCTGGACAGTCTCATCTCATGAGAGTTACGTGAACCTCCGTCCTTCCCGAAAGAAGGCATCATCGCTCATAGATAGTCTATCGGTACTCAGTATAAAGTTCCATTTCATTCATCTCATACGTCATGGAAACTGGCTTCTAGTATGAGGACATCATAGCTCATTAGATGATTTCTCATCTCGTCATTAGTATTAAGTGTGTTACGCTCAATACCTTCATTAGAGTGTTTATAGAGACTGATCTCTTCATTATCTTACACTCTCATAGGTGAGTACGTATTGGTAACAATTATTTAGGCTCATTTGAGATTACTCTCATTATTTACATTAGCCTTATATCATGTTGTCACCACATTCATTTTCATTAGCACCTTTGCTTTTCATAGTTACTCACCTCTTATTACGTGACCGTTCATTTCATCATATGCCAATGCACTTGGCAATTTAGTGTATCTTACACTCATACTTAACCCTTCTAGGGTTCATCATTTCATTACATACTTCTTCGATTCACTTACTTCGAACGTATGTTAGACTTATGTGTCTATACATACAAGCCATGAGGCTTCATTCATATTTCGTGTAAGAGATTCATATCTTTCTAAGATTATGTGATACAAGAATTATGCATCTTGTATGTATGCCAAGATCTTGATTTCGATCTAAGTATGTGGCATTATTCTCGTATATTTTATTCACGTATGACTTATGTATCAATACGGAAGCTTGGGCAAGGAAACCCAAGTCTTGAATCAATTGGATATCATTTATATTTTTAATTGATTTTATTCTAATATTCATAACATTATGACTCTAAGTTAAATCACAATATTACCATTGAAGGATTAATTTTCTCCTTAATAATACTCCTAATTTGGCCGAAGGGTTGTGGGTTCGAACCCCCACAACCCCTTTTTAATTTTTATTAACCTCATCTTGTCCATTCTCGCCTAAACCAAGAGGTTGTGGGATCAAATCCCCACAGCCTCTTTTATTTTATTTTTGTCATTTAATTCGCCTAAGTAGGGAGGTTGTGGGTTCGAACCCCCACAGCCTCCTCATCTTTAATTCAATTTCGCTAGGGCTGTGAGGTGGTGGGTTCGAACCCCCACAGCCCCATATATAATTTTTTTTTAATTTTTTTCGCTAGGTTGAGGGTACTTGGCACTGAGGTCGTGGGATCAAACCCCCACAACCTCACTTGTTTTATTACTCATTTTCGCCCCCTCTCTATTCCCAGCCTTGAGGTCGTGGGTTCGATTCCCACGCCTCACATTTTCTTTTTTCTTTATTTTTCCTCTTCCTTTCTTCCCAAGCGTTGCGTGTTCGATTCCCCCAGCCCCATTTCCCTTGATATTTTCTTGCGTGAACAGCAGCTAAGGGGTTCGAATCCCCTTAGCCCCCTTACATTTTTTTTAAAAACATTTCAGTCTCTTGTTCATGTGAGGTCTTGGGTTCGATTCCCCTTGACCTCACCTACTTTAATTCCTTTTTGAACTCTCCCCAAAACTACAAGTTGCTGGCCGAAACCAACATCAAAGAGCTGGGAATTTTGATCACTTTTTTTTTTTGCAGCTTATTTTCTCACCTCTTTAACGTTAGATGTTCATGCGTTTGGAGTAGTTTTTAGTGACTCCTTTAGGTGCATTTTCATGGATACATTTGGCCAAGAGTTTATCATTAAATTCAGCCACATTACACTTAAATGAACATCATCATTTACATAAGTTTCTGTACATAAAATAATAACCATAACATGTCATTTTCAACTTGAATCCGAGAGTGCACCTTACGGCTACACTTTGCACACACACCATTCTTTTCACTTAATTTCGGGCAACATGCTCAATATTCACATAATTTCGAACATACATACATGAACATAGTCATCACGAAAACACATTACATTCCTAATTTCTATCAGCAAATATACCCAACCTATGATTCGATGGGAGCTAGTGTCAGGGACATGCAATGGGGAATAACCCTAGTTTCCGGAATAGATTCGTCTGAGTCCTAGTGGTATCTTGGGAAAGGGAGCAAGAGTAAGAAAACTCATACCTTTATTTTTCTTGTTCAACCACGAAATTGTTGCCCAAAATCCTCTCTAAAACCAATCCAAGTTCAACAAACTCCAATCACTAACTCGACGGAAAACTCCTCTCTTTGCCTAACGTTTTTGGTTATGTTTTGAATAAGTTTTTAACGTGAAAGTTCTTCAAGTGTGAAGAACTTTTAGTTGCTGATCAGTTCTTGTGTTTTTGGCAGAGAGAACGTGAAAGACAAAAGAGATATTGACGTGAGAGAAAGAGAGAGTTAAACGTGCAAGGTGGTTTAGACTTAGGTAAGGACTTAGTCAACTAGGACTCTTTCAAACTTTTAAATAAAACATCTGATTTTTCTTTTTCTTAAATCAGCTAATATTTATTAATTAATTAAATTAATTTATCAACATAAATTAAAAACAAATTTAATCATTGCTTCTAGTGGGTCTCGAACCCGAGTGACACCCCATTTGCGAAAATAGGTCACTTCGGCTCGCCCCAACCCGAATTGCTTTATTTAATTAAATTAATTAATTAAATAATTAATTCCTCAGGGTAATTACAATATTACCCTTGGCACGGAAAAGACCATTTTTACCCTTGGAACCTCAAAACTTGAAATTTCTTCTTTTAAGTCTGGTAAGTACTCCTTCGATTAAATCTTCATTTTCGTGAGCCTCACTTGGTTGGTTCCAACCCTTCCAAGCTCAATTAGCTCCCCAAGTTAGTTGGCTTGGTCGTAGTAAGGGTTCTGAGGTCTGGTTCTACGCGTATCAGTCTGTGTGGATCTTGGTCTAATCGCAAGCATTCTTGAAAACCTAAGTCTTGATCCTATTCATTTTTAGGGTTGTTACATTATCACCCCCTTAGGAAAATTCGTCCCCGAATGACACTACTACTTCACGTTGTAATGCCAGTCAGATCATAATAAACTCACTATACCCAGTCAATCAATAGCACAAAATACGGGGCGATAAGGAAACATAAGTTTAAGAGTATAAAGTCTAACCTCAAGAGCTGAACAGGTGAGGGTAGCGGGCTCTCATGTCGGCCTCAGCCTCCCACGTAGCACCCTCAACAAGATGATTTCTCCACAATACCTTCACTGTGGCAATCTCCTTGTTCCTCAGCCGCTTGACCTGTCTGTCTAAGATCTCAACAGGTACCTCCTCATAAGACAAGTCTTTACCAACCCCCAAACCTTCAACAGGTAAGATTGATGCTGGATCACCTAGGCACTTCTTCAACATAGAGACATAAAAGACTGGATGAATAGAAGCTAGTTCTGTAGGCAATGCTAACTCATAGGCCACCTCATCCACACGCTGTAGGATCTCATATGGCCCAACATACCTCGGACTTAGCTTCCCTTTTCTACCAAATCTCATCACCCCTTTCATAGGCTATATTTTCAAGTAAACCTGGTCACCAACATCAAACTCTAAGGGCCGCTTTCTGTTATCAGCATATGACTTCTGCCGACTATAAGCAGTAGTCAACCTGTCCCTAATCATTCTGACCTTCTCTAAGGACTCATGAATGATCTCCGGACCCAAAATGGATGACTCTCCAACCTCGAACCACCCAACTAGATATCTACACCTCCTACCATACAGTACCTCAAACGGTGCCATCCCAATGCAGGAGTGATAGCTATTATTATACGAGAACTCTATCAAAGGCAGATGGTCATCCCAGTTACCTCTGAAGTCAATCACACACGCTCTCAACATATCCTCCAATGTCTGTATGGTGCGCTCTGCCTGCCCATCTGTCTGAGGGTGAAAGGCAGTGCTAAGCTTCACCTGCGTGCCCAAGCTCTTCTGGAAAGATCTCCAGAAATGAGAAGTAAACTGAGCTCCTCTGTCTGAAATAATAGACAAGGGAATCCCATTCCATCTCACAATCTCATCAATGTAGAGTCTCGCATAATCCTCGGCTCTCTAAGTAGACTTCAAAGGGATAAAGTGGGCAGACTTAGTCAATCTGTCCACAATAACCCATATAGAGTCATGCTGCCTCCTAGTCCTCAGAATCCCAACCACGAAGTCCATATTAATGGCCTCCCATTTCCAAGTCGGAACCTCAATAATCTGAGTCAGACCACCAGGCTTAAGATGCTCTGCCTTAACCTGCTGACAATTAGGACACTTGGCCACATATTCTGCAATGTCCTTCTTCATGCCATCCCACCAATAAACCTTCTTGAGATCCTGATACATCTTGGTGGAACCTGGATGTATAGAATATCTGGAACCATAGGCCTCTGCAACAATCCTGGTCCGCAAATCATCCACATCTGGCACACACAACCTGTCCTGATACCTAAGTATGCCATCACCTCCCAAAGCGAAAGACTCATTCATCTTCATCAGGACTGACTCCATCAACACCAGATCTAGATGCTGACCCTGCTTGACTTCAACTACCAAGGATGATTCAGAACTAGGATGAACTGAAACATCCCCACTAGTGGAGTCAACCAAATGCACACCCAATCTGGCCAGTCTGTGTACATTTTTTACCTTCTCCTTCTTCTCATCCTCAATGTGAGCTGTACTTCCCATGCTCATCCTGCTCAAAGCATCAGCTACAACATTAGCCTTACCTGGATGATAGTGCACATTCATGTCATAATCCTTCAACAGCTCCAACCATCTCCGCTGATGTAGATTCAACTCCCTCTGTGTGAACACGTACTGGAGACTCTTATGGTCTTTGAACACATCTACATGCACTCCATACAGATAATGCCTCCACAACTTCAGTGCAAACACCACAGCTGCCAACTCCAGGTCATGAGTGGGATAATTCTTCTCATGAACCTTGAGCTGTCTGGATGCATAGGCTATCACCTTACCAACCTGTATAAGAACACAACCCAAACCAACCCTAGATGCATCACAATAAACAGTGTTATTCTCACCACACTTAGGCAAAGTAAGCACCGGGGCTGAAGTGAGTATGTCCTTGAGCTCCTCGAAACTCTTCTCACAAGTCTCCGTCCATTCAAACTTGGCTTTTTCTTAGTCAAAGCTGTCAATGGGGCAGCAATGGAAGAAAAGCCCTCCACAAATCTGCGGTAGTAACCAGCCACTCCCAAAAAGCTACGAATGTCAGTAGGAATAACAGGCATTGGCCAGTTCTTCACAGCCTCAGTCTTCCTGGGATCCACCTCCACGCCCTGATCGGACACAACATGACCCAGGAAGGTCAGTGATCTCAGCCAGAATTCATATTTGCTGATTTTGGCATAAAACTGATGCTGTCTAAGTACCTGCAAGGTTAGTCTCAAATGCTGTTCATGCTCTTCCTTGGTCTTAGAGTAGATGAGGATGTCATCAATGAATACTATGACGAAAGTGTCAAGGTATTCACGGAAGACCCTGTTCATGAGATCCATAAATACAGTAGGTGCATTCGTGAGACCAAATGACATGACTAAGAACTCATAGTGACCATAGCGGGTACGAAAGGCTGTCTTTGGTATATCTCCATCCCTAACCCTAAGCTGATCATACCCTGAACGAAGATCAATCTTAGAGAACAAACTAGACCCTTGGAGTTGATCGAACAAATCATCTATTCTGGGGAGTGGATACTTATTCTTTATAGTGAATTTGTTGAGCTGGCGATAATCGATACACATTCTAAGGGTTCCATCTTTCTTCTTTACAAACAACACTGGAGCCCCAAGGGGATATGCTCGGCTGAATGAAACCCTTGTCAGTGAGATCTTTTAACTGCAGCTTCAACTCTTTGAGTTCAGCTGGAGCCATTCTGTAAGGAGGAATTGAGATTGGTTTAGTATTGGGTTCTAAATCGATACCAAAGTCAATCTCTCGAAGGGGAGGAACTCCAGGCAAATCATCAGGAAACACATCTAAGAACTCATTCACTACAGGTACTGAGTCTATGGAAGGAATGTCATGATCTATATCATTAACACTCACAAGATGACACAATAACCCCTTGGACATCATTTTATTGGCTTTAAGGTTAGAAATCAAGGGGTTAGGACGACTCGAATTGTACCCCTTCCATACTAACTCTTCTTCATTAGGGAAGCAAAATCTCACCACTCTACTACGACAGTCCAAGCAAGCATAACAACTATGAATCCAATCCATGCCAAGAATAACATCAAAATCATGCATGGGTAACTCAACCAAGTTTGCACACATAGTTCTACCACTCACCACTATTGGGCAATCCTTGTATACTCTATCAGTTCTTACATTTTCTCCTAATGGTGTACTAACCACTATAGGATCATGCAGAACTTCAGGCAATGTCTCAAAAGTAAGAGCAAGCAGAGGAGTTACAAAGGAAAGTGTAGACCCTAGATCAAGTAAAGCATAAACAGAAGTTGAGAACACTTGCAGCATACCTGTGACCACATCAGCGGACTTCTCCTGCTCCTCTCTGCCTTTCAGGGCATAGAACATGTTCCTCTTAGGAGGCTAGGCTGCTGCTGCACCCTGTGGATTAGGCCTAGGCTGAGTATTACCTCCAGCCGGACCTCTGTTCTGTGGACAGTCTCTGACCATGTGTCCACTCTTACCACGACCGAAGTAGGCATTAGTGCCCTGTCTGCACTCTCCACTGTGAGCTCGGCCACACTTAGCACAATTCTTCTTAGGACGCTGCATCTCACCTCCATTGCCCTTCTTGGGCTCAGGTCTGCCTCATCTAGGTGTAGCACTCCTCTGAGGATTAAAATTCCCAGAACTCTGTTGCCCCTTTTTGAACCTTGGATGCTCACGGACGCCAAAGTTGTTCCTGTGGCCTCCATGACTGGGTCCTGCCTGATCTTGAGGCCTAGGCCTCCTAGCATCACGAACGCCTCTCTTTCTGCGGCTGTCCTCTACCTGCTGGACATCCACCATCAACCTGGAAAGATCCATATTATCATGGAGCATTGCAGATCGACACTCCTCCTCCAGGTCTCCATTGATTCCTGTGAGGAACCTGCTCATCTCATCCCTACTATTAGAAACTAGGGAAGTAGCATACCTAGATGATTTCAACAAAGTTCAGTATTATCCTCATTTTTGCTAATAAATACTAGGGAAAATAACATACCTTGACAGCTTAACAAACTTCAGGGAATACTCTCTGACTGTCATTGAGCCTTGTTTAAGGTTGATGAATTCCTCAACCTTGGCCTTCCTCATCTCCCTGGGAAAGAATCTCTCCAGAAATGCTATCTTGAACAGCTCCCATATGACTGGCACTCCACCTAAGACACGGCTATCTTGCCACATCTTGCACCAAGTCTGTGCAACATCCTTGAGCTGATAGGAAGCCAGCTCAGCCTTCTCAATATCAGTGGCCCCAATAGCCACCAGGATCTTATGAATCTCATCCACAAACTCCTGGGGATCCTCTGATGCCCTAGACCCTGTGAAAATAGGAGGATTCATCCTCGTGAAATCCCTCAGCCTGTCAGCCATGCTACGAACCGGTGGGTTCTCCCTCTGAACATCATTCTGGTTGACCTGGGCAGTCATAGCCTGGGCCTGCATAGTAATGGCATGTGCCATCTGGGCCAGAGATGCCCTCACCTCATCATCAGTCATCCCAGCTGGATTAGCTGGCACAGCCACTCCTTCAGCTGGAGCCTGGGGTGGAATTCAGTTACCCCTAGCAGCTGCTCCTCCTCTTCTCATACCATTACCTCTCCTAGTGTTCATTCTCTGGAAAAACAAAAATAATTGATGTTAGACACGCTCATAACACCAAGAATTCAGACATTCAGAAAAGCATGATAAGATCAGAAGAAGGGAAATTTTCTAACGCATCATGCAGTCTCTAATTCAAGATAGTGGTGCACTTCACTACCATGACTTAGAAACTACTCAATGTGGTTGATGTAAACTTATTATTTTCATAATTTAACCTAGTGCTCTGCTACCAACTTTGTCACGACTAGAATCTAGACCCCAGACGAGACCGGCATCGTTGACCTCTCAGAGGTCGCAGACAAGCCTACTTACGTCATTCTTACTTTACATAGGTTAATTTTAGCGGAAAATTTGAAACTTTTTGTTTCTAAATATTGCTTACTAAACATTTCTAATACATTCGGAATTTGTTCACCATCAACCATCTAACATTAAGAGATAATCAAATGAAAGGAATAGTTCAATACTTATAAAGCGTATAATTGCCAAAATGGCACCAATACATAGTCTGAATAAAAACAGAAAAGAAACGCTAGTGGAACATGCTCCACTAGCTCAACTCTAAAACTAAGCTAGAATATAAAACATTAGCATCCTCAAAAGCATGAGGACCCACCAAAACCGGATGAATGCTGGACGTCCGGATAACTGCAGCGATGATCCTGTAGCTCTATCGTCCACTTGTGCCTGCACCTAAAATAGTAGAGTTTGTATAGGGTTAGTACACACTTGTACTAAGTATGGGTATATACAAGCACACACCAAGGACATGCATGAGAAAGAATAGCTCTTTCCTAACAACATGATTTTTGGAAAGTCAAGTCAGTGGACTTGCCAAATTGAGATTAGGAAAGTTTCCAAATTTGGATTAGGAAAGTAAATGAGCTTTCCAAATTTGGATTAGGAAAGTAATACCATGTGAATAACATACATCATCATACTTTTCACATTTGCACACAGCACATAATATTTACACATAGCACATATCATATAGCATACAGTACATTTTGCATGTAGCACATAACTTCTTTCATATTATTCATTCATATGCCATGAGACCTTGGAATCATGGACTTGACATTAAGACATCCCAGAAATGAGGGCTCAACAGATGGGACCTCAACTAGGGAATCTTCATTAACAAACACAGAGTCTGCTTCATTCATTCATACGTACTTCATTTTATTTCATTCATAGGCCAGTGTAACCACCAGCTATACCTAGGATGTAGTTTAAGACTTTCATTAGGTTCGTTGTGCAATGACCAAGAATGACCTAATGTCATTACTTGAATCTAACTCACCTTTGATTATCCTATCCTAACACCTTTGGTATCATTCATTTCATTATGTGCATCATTTGAGGCTGGCCTCATTCATTCATTTGGGAACTTTAACTTTAACCAACATAGATCATGTGAGCATCATGAAATCCAGTGTCTCCCCCACACCGAAAAGAGGTGGAATCACCGGCCAAAGTGATCCAATAACATGCTAGCGTACATGAGAATTTAACCCCGCCAGATCCCTATATTGGCAGTATAGGTTCAAAGACTAGGAGATATAAGGAGACCCATACCCGGCAAGCCGGACAGTCTCATCTCATGAGAGTTACGTGAACCTCCGTCCTTCCCGAAAGAAGGCATCACCGCTCATAGCTAGTCTATCGATGCTCAGTATAAAGTTCCATTTCATTCATCTCATACGTCATGGAAGTTGGCTTCTAGTATGAGGACATCAAAGCTCATTAGATGATTTCTCATATCGTCATTAGTATTAAGTGTGTTACGCTCAATACCTTCATTAGAGCGTTCATATAGACTGATCTCTTCATTATCTTACACTCTCATAGGTGAGTACGTATTGGTAACAATTATTTAGGCTCATTTGAGATTACTCTCATTATTTAACATTAGCCTATATCATGTTGTCACCACATTCATTTTCATTAGCACCTTTGCTTTTCGTAGTTACTCACCTCTTATTACGTGAACGTTCATTTCATCATATGCCAATACAACCATCATGCAAAACCATATAGTAACACAACATTTCAAAAGAAACTCATGTCAACCATAATAACTTCTAACATGCTTTAACTATATCACGATATACATTCTTCAACATAACATGATTATTCACATAAATCTCATACATAGCCATAATTGGCATCACATCGTCAAAAAATGCCAAAATTCACCTTTACATGTACTTATTCAACCATAAAACCAAGATAAGTATTTAAGCTAACCTTTTCTCCCTCAAGCATAGAAGACCACCAGACAAGAAAACATAAGATAGAGATCTTATAGAGTTAAGTTCTATGGCACGATATGAGAATGATGAAGAAGGGAAACTCTATCGTCCTATAGCATCTCGTACCTTTTGATGTGTCGTGACTCACGACCAATACTACGAGACTCTACTAGACGTGGCAATATGAGACTCTTAGAACCTAAATCCACTTTATAAACCTTATGCTCTGATACCACATTTGTCATATCCGGGAGCACCCCTTAGAAGTAACATGGCGTACTTGACCTCTCGGAGGTCTTATACAAGCCCATAGTTATCATTCATCGCGTTGACATAGTAAATTTAGAAGAAAATTTAAAACTTTCTTAGCACATCATATGCTAGAAAATTACTTCAGATATAGATAAAACATAAGTCATAATACATATTTAGACCTTAAGTCTCTTTGTCATCATAGAATCAATAACATTAGAGTACATTAGGGACACGTCCCATAAGACAGATTACATAATCAATTTTTAAAGACATTAAAATAAAGACATAAATAGGAGACCCTTGAACTTAAGGATTCCTTTCATTGAGCTTGGGAATCATCTATCAAGCTCTTCACCCATTCAAAACATCCTTTAAGCATCCATAACTTACACTTTGTGTAAAAAGTAGAGAAGAATGGGATTAGTACAAGAATGCACTAAGTATGCAAACCATGCAAAAACATGCATTTATAAGGGACATTTTTCTTGAAATCATACTTCATGCCATTTTGAGTAAATCATCATAAAACATTTATCCAATAGCATTCATATCAATCATATACTTCATATAAACATATTGAAAGTCCAAACATTACATAAGGTTACATATAGAATTTATGACATTTTTGAAGCCACTTTAGAGTAAGCTACTTTTATGTTACAATGAGCATTCTTTCCTATTATTCATTAACTTGCCAATTAACCCTCTAGTGATACTTGGTGCAATATCAAGAGGCAAGTCTTCTAAGTATGATTACTCTAAATGTTTATGTTAGCCTATAAACTATGATGCTATGTTATGAAAAGTATGTATGATGTTGCTATGAGAATATGCTAGGATATGAACATATTACTTGTGAGATTATGATAAGAATACGAATATGCAAGTTTGATACTCTCGTGTATACTTTACACAAGATGATTATGCCATGTAAATCTCACAAAAGAAAGGTTACGATGAAAGGACAATTCTCATCTAATCTAAAAGAGCTCATGATCATGTTATACAAGAAGATAATCGCCTATGACCTATGATAAGTTTATGATAAAATAAAACTTAAAGGTTATTTCAAGAAAGGGACTTAAGCTAAGCACCGATGAACTAGATATGTGAAGTGTCCCTTCCCTAGCGGGAAGGTAGGTTCACAATGATTCTCATGAGATTGAAGCTGCCATGTAATGTGGAACTATGGGTCTCTAATACATCTCCTAGTTCTTGAACTATGTTGCCACAATAGGATACTAGCTAGTGGATCCACCTAGAAAGGTATGTCACGTTTGGTTCTACTTTGGGCGGTAGACCACCTCTTTTCGGTTTTGGGAAGACACTGGATTCCATGTTTAGCTCACATGGTCTATGTTGGTTAATGCGTATGTTCCCTCATGTAAAACGAAATACAAGTAAATGAACGTTGACTAGGGTGACTTGAGGAGTTTGCTTAGTATAGGTAGTGGTATGGGATGCTACCTAGACATTGCACAAGTTGACTCTAAGGGAAGTCCTAGGAGATTGTTCTTATGTAATATAACGATATGAAAGATATATGTTTATGATATATGATGTTACTCGTATATGAATGTTGGTCATTATGATGAATATGTTATTTGGTTATATTGTTATATGAAGTGATGACTGCTTATGTTACAAGTTACATGAAGCAAGGCTTTACTTATGATCTCCTATCTTATCTACTTGGTTATGTGGGGTTATGGGGCTTCACATGACCATTGCACTTGTAGGTTCGGGATGGGATCATTGGTATGTGTTTTCTATGTTATGTTTATATGATTTATTGAATATGAAATGTTAACATGACTCTATGATAATATGTCTTTGATTATGATGATGTTTTAAGTTTGATGAAATCCGTAACTTATATGTGTTATATGGTATGTGCATTGAAGATTTTCATATGACTTAACATGTTTTCTAAAGAGATGATAAATGATCCTTTTTCATGCATGTCCCTATGTGTTATGAGCATATACCCATACTTAGTACATGTGGCGTACTAAACCCATTCCTTTAAATTACTAAAATTGTAGGTTCCAGCCATTGAAGTTAAGCAGGCGATTTGGAGAAGCTTGGAACTCTTTCTCCAAGTCTTGGTAGGTCCTCATGTTTGGGACGCTATCCTTTATATTCCAGCCTATGAAGACTTAGTAGTTTTTAGAATACGTTATTTCCTTCATGTTCTTTGGATTCTTTTGTATTACGGCCTATATGGCACATTTACTATTATTGGCTAAGTCCAAATTTGCACTCTTAGATGGGTTTTTATATATGTGAGACAATTATAGAATATCGTATGTCTTTATGGATCTTAAGTATGAACTCTAAGTATACTTCATTATTATATTAAAGTTTTTAATTTAACTATATGATTGTGATGAAAACTAAGAAAAGGCTTGTCTGTGACCTCTGAGAGGTAACGACGCCGGTCTCATCCGGGGTCTAGGATCCGTGTGTGACCTAAGCACTCAAACTCGAATGCACATAGTCTTGAGTTAATTGCATTAACGAGGATCTTTATTAGTTAGACCTAGTGCTATGAAGGTCATACTCAACCATACTATGCTTAGTTGTGTCCATGGAGGAATGTCCCTTTCCTCAACACACTTACATGCATCATGAGTTCACACTTTAGCAAAGTACAAGGTCGATTTCCTTTTAAAATGAGAAATTCTCAACTTTTAAATCAAGACATGCTCATGTTTCCTTCCTAGTGAAGTCCAAATGGTAAGTCACACCAAATACATCACAACAAATAGGAAGCCATTTCACAAAATTTCAAATTCTAACATAGCACTAGCCTTTACAGTAAGCCTCATTTGGGAAAACGATACAAATTATAGGCACACACATGAACACTTAGCTAAACATGCTTTAACTTTTCAAGAGTGGGCCTAAAATCATACTTTCTAAACCATACAAGTCACAAAATTTTCAAGAGACTCCACATATTTCATTTTAAAGAGACTCAAGTTTTCGTTATAAGGCTAAACATTACACCTCACAAGTGATTACAACCAAGTTCTTATCTTATCTCATGAAGTCAAATGTACCATTAACATGTTAGGATGTACAATACTCATGAGAAAACATGTATTTAACCAAAATTTCCATTCATGCACTTTGGAATCTTAAAAATACCTTTAAGCTAATGTTAATCAATACATACCAAAGATATAAAGTTCATGCAATTCATACTTTATACAAGACTTTATTCATGAACAAGCTCATTAAGACTTCATTAAATTTAAGATCAAGCAAAAATAGAAGGTCATGGTAGACAATACCTATAATCTTACTATTCCATCACCATCCCCCACTTAGGGTAAACCCAATTAAGATCAACTTAACCCAACCTTAAGAGAATCTTAACTTAACAACATTCATATTTCAACAATTACCAGTGATTACCATTTAAAAAGGATTTTACAGTAAGTCAATATAGTAACACCAAGGTATTCTAAACCTTATCATTTTAGGCAAATCATCAAGTTAGATCATTACATTCAACCACATAAGGTTTTCATACAATACAATAGACACCAATGGTCATACAATATTAGGGGAAGACAATAAGGAGACTTAGCCATAAAATTTCTTCTTTTACCTAGAACATTACAGTAAGGTGACTTCTAGGTCACTAAAACCCACATCATCACCCTACCAAATAATGCATACTAACTTTACACCTAGGATCAAGTATATACAAAGGACTCTAATCCATACTAGGTAATCATGAATGTTCACACATCCCAACTAAGGCAACATTTGAAACATCATGCATACATTCAAAGGAACATATTGAACACCTTTACGCACATATTACTAGGGTAGCATGCTTTCATAGGTAGTCACTAAGCATTTCAACTTTAAATTATAATAGTAAGCCACCAACATGTAAAACCATATAGTAATACACCATTTCAAAAGAACTAATTTTAACCATAATAACTTCTAACATGCCTTAACTATATTATGATACACATTCTTCAACATAACATGATATTTCACATAAGTCTCATACATAACCATAAATGGCATCATAACCTCAAAAACATGTCAAAATTCACCTTCACACATACTCATTCATCCATAAAACCAAGTTTAGCATTAACTCACCTTTCTCCCTCAAGCATATACAAACAATCTGATCCAAGCAATCACATCTAAAGACCACTGGACAAGAAAACATAAGAGAGAGATCTTATAGAGTTAAGTTCTATGGCATATGAGAATAATGAAAAAGGGAAACTCTATCGTCCTATAGCCTCCCGTACCATTCGATGTGTCGCGAGTCACCACCAATGCTACGAGACTCTACTAGACGTGGCAATATGAGACTTTTAGAACCTAAAACCACTTTATAAACCACATGCTCTAGTACCACGTTTGTCACATCTGGGGAGCTTCCCCTAGAAGTAACCTGGCGTACTTGACCTCTCGGAGGTCTTATATTACCCCATAGTTATCATTCATCGCATTGACATAGTAAATTTAGCGAAAAATTTAAAGCTTTCTTAGCACATCATATGCTAGAACATTACTTCATATAAATATAAAACATAAGTTGGAATGCATATATAGACTTTAAGTCTCTTTGCAATATTAGACTCAACAACTTTAGAGTACATTAGGAACACGACCCATAAGGCACATTACATAACTATACAATATTTAAAGACTTTACATTAAAGACATAAGTAGGAGATCCTTGAACTTAAGAATTCCTTTCATTGAGCTTGTGTTTCATCTATCAAACTCTTCACCATTCAAGACATCCTTTAAGCATACATAACCTACACTTTGTGTAAAAAGTAGTGAAGAATGGGATTAGCATAAGAATGTACTAAGTATGGCAACCATGCAAAAACATGCATTTAAAAGGGACATTTTCCTTGAAATCATACTTCATGCCATTTTGAGTAAATCATCATAAAACCTTAATTCAATAACATTTATATCATTCACATACTTCACATAAACATATTCAAAATCCAAACATCATATACGATCACACATAGAATTTATGATATTTTTGAGTCACATTACAGTGAGTTCTCTTTCCCTTAACAGTGAGCTTTATTTCCTTTTATTCATTAACTTCCCAAGTAATCCTCTAGTGATACTTGGTGCAATGCATCACCTTAAGGCCACAAGGAAACATACATAACACATACACAATCCAACATATATCATCATAGAATTATAGTACAACTTAGAAATATTTAAACCAATACCATAGGACAATTACTAGCTACCAACTTGCACATATACAAACTTCACTTCACGTTCATGCATTATAAAACCTTACTCACAATCCTATTCTAAGCCTACTAGTGCAATGTATATGTGAAGACCCATAACCTCACACATACTTAGTAAACCTATCATAAGACCACAAGCCTTACCATTCAATTCATACATCAACAAATAAGCAAGAACAACTTCATTCATGTCAATAAAAGACCTTCATCATATAGTCAATAATATCAACATCATGCATATAGACTCATACCATGCACATCTTCATAACAAGTAGACCAATACTACAAAGTCATGCATAAAGAATATATACATAGTGACATGTATTAGAAACCTTCCTAAGACTTCATAAAGGAGCTACTTGTGCAATGTATAGATGGGTTCATTACTTCCACCTATCCTAAGTAACTTCCCTTAAGTCATCCTAGTTAGGTTCCTAGTCATTTACTTCCATTGTCCATTTTAACTTAGGGAAATTATAGCCTTAACCGACACTAAGACCATGGGTGCTAAACATGGAATTTGGTGTTGTAGAGCCTTACACCAAGGGAAGGTGTTCCCACATAGCCAAGGTAGAACATTAACATATATTCTAGCATCCTAAATGAATTCACTTTGCTAGATCCTATGTGGTAAGCATAGTTTATGGAACTAAGAGATAGGTAATTCCCTCTACAAGCCATTGGACAATTGGGGCCTCATCTCATGAGAAAACATGGGTGAATCTTCCTCAAAGGGAAGTCACCACCTCATGTGGGTCCATAGGTGAGTATTCCTATAAGGGAAGTCAACACTCTATAAGGGACAAATGGTGAATCTTCCTACAAGGAAAGTCCACACCTCTCAATGTCAAGTTCACTCGGTGCTAAGCTAAGTTCCCTTACGAATAAATTCTAGAATTTAACTTGATTAATCAACAAAATTCCCAACAATCAATTCCGGAAAAAGTATCTTAATTCCCAAATTCGAGATTTCAATACTATAACAAGAGAACTAAAAATTATCAAAAAGTCTAACTCTAAAAACGAGATTTTTCAAACTATTTATAATAAAAACATAACCTAATCAAAGAAGGATTCTATTTACTAAAAATCTGTCCAAACGCGTCTGGGTCGATGGACCACGTGACGGACCGTCATGGCCTCCGTCGTCCCATACTTCACACATTCTTCTGCTGCTTTCTTCATTCCCCTTGACGGACAGGTATGACGAACTGTTTCAAGCACGACGGTCCGTCGAGGGTCTCCGTTCCAAAATACATAACTTCTTGGAATTTGGGTACTGGGACTACTTCTCTGATCATCACGACGAACAAGCAGGACGGACCGTCGTGGCTATGACGGTCCGTCATGGACTTCCGTAATCCCACACTTGGTCAGATTTCCCCATATTCCTTCAGCATCTTCTATCCTCACTATGATGCCACCTACGGACCGTCACAGCCTCGACGGACCGTCATAAGCTCTGTAGGTGGTCTCTTCTGCATTTCTTTCTCAAAGACTTCCGCGTTCATCCTTGGAGAGATTTTCTGCAAACAAAGAGAAACTTACATAAAAATCAACACAAAAAGGCTTTTGACACACGCTAAACTTAAGGAAAAAGCATTAGAAATACCGTGAAACCATGGTACATCAAATTATCCTTACATATCATCTTTAGGTGTGAATGGGACTAGTCTCACACATTTTAACACCTTCATTCGTGAGTATTTCTTTAACATAGTAGCTTAGGTGTAAGTAAGACTTGTCTCACTTTCTTTAACACCCCATTCTGGTACCTTATTTAGTTTAGACCCCTTTAATCATGTTATAACTCTCGTTACTTCTTTACTTTAGTGTAGTAGATTCATTTCATCGTTTATGGACGATGAGCACTTCTTTCAATGAGTTACATATGTTCGTAGTTCATTCTTTTAGAGCATGTTGAGAGTTGTCCCAATGAATGGTATGCCCTTGGTTATTGATTCATTGACTTACTTTAGAAATTCTTATAATATCATTTGATATTCTAAGTACACAAGATTGGCATATGATTAGTATTGGCCTCAATATTTGGGATGTTAAACTAGCAAATCATTTTTATTGGCATAAGCCAATTTTACGTATGTTCATATTTAAATTGAATAAGTATGAACATTTAGCCAATCTTTCTATAATATACATAAGCTCCAAGCCATTAGCATGCATTCATTTTGACAAAGTAGTGTTAGCCAATTTTATTGGCATCATATAGTCAATTCATTCCAGATGTGATTTCATAGTTGTCTTTTAAGCCATTTCCTAGTTCATGACTTTAGGGTAACGTTTTTAAGACATATTGGACATCATCATATTAACATTTGATGACTTTATAATCTTCATAACGTCACAATAACAGCAAGACTACATTTGTACAAACACATCAACACTTAAACAATTACGGGTGTGACTAACACAACATCGATTCATGATTCACGTTTTAAGTACTTAACTTTATACGATCACAACTTCATAGATTTATCAACCTTGATAATTCAAGAGCATTACACATAAGATCAGCCAGTACCACATACCAACAACATGATCTCTAACCTATTCAACAGGAAAGAGAAAAGGATACTAGGGACAAAGAGATCGATGAGAACACGGGAACAACCCTAGTTTTCGAGATCTTTAAATTGTTGGAAAGAAAGTTCTCTTGGAGAAAGAAGTCCAGGATAGAAACCCATACCTTATGTAGAATTTAATCTACGAAGATCACCTTGAACGAGACATTGAAAAAACCTTGGAATTTCCCTAGAACGTCGATGGAACTTTTAACGTTTTAGCGTTCTGCGTCTACTGCCTTTGCATTTTTCTTCTAAGTGTTTGATATTGAATGATTAGGTTTAGTAACTGACTTTTACTTATTCAACTAAGGCTATTTTATTAAATTAACCAACTGATTAGTAAATTACCAAAACGCCCTTCCTAAGTTGACTAAACATAGGAAGATGTTGACTTTGACCCAAAATCTGGAAATTGGTGGTGTCTATAATTTGGGTCAACATTTTGACTTTTAATTAATTAATTAAATCCTTAATTTAATTAATTTAGGGACCTAGGGAAATTACTAAAATACCCCTAAGTCTTGGGGACCATAGCTAACCCTTTTGGAACATCCAAGGTTAGGTACTAGGTTATCCCCTTAACTAGTACTAGGTTCCACCCGATTTGTCCTAGGTTGTCGGGTGCATTAGGGGGTCCAATTCGGTTAGTCCCAAGTTAGTTGGCTAGTTAGGATAGTTGGTTAGGACTTAGAGTTAGTTAGGTTGACTGGTCGTGTCATGCCTAACCGCCCTAACCGAATTCAGTTAGGGTGGTTCCGTGGTCCCCTTGGCAGGTTCCTTCACGTGTGTTGCCCATGTTCTTGCACATGGGTTTGTTGCAATTTCCTAACTAATTTATCTTTATGTCTCATTTGGGAATGTTTACTTATTGTCCAAGGGACCCTCACCATGTCCTTGGGCACTGCTTAATCTACATGATCATTTTAATTGATCATGTACCATGGTATCTAGGCTTGACACTTGGATGCCTCGTACCTTTTGTGAGTTGGATGACATATATTTAATTATCTTAGGGTCTTCATTGCAGGGACATTACTTAAACGTCAATCTTGGATTGGGGTATGACAACCTAAAAGTATATCTCATATTTGTATATAGAAAATTGGCTAATATCTCTTAGCAAATTTTTCTATACTATGCCCAGTATTTCTCAATAGGGCATTGGGGTGCCTATGTACCCCTTATAGGCTATCCTAAGGTCATAATGGGCTTTTCATTAGACATATGATTTTCCGGAATGTTACATTATCCCCTCCTTAGGAATATTCGTCCCCGAATGACACTTACACATCATTTAAACAAAGAGGGTGATTTTCAAAAGTTACTTTATCATGCTTAAACTTTTCTCTTTTTGTGAATATCTGATTCACACTTATTTGGATGATGCATAACATTCAAGCTTATCTGAAGCTTCATATTTGAGATTGAGGAATTTCCTTTTCAATCACACTTAACTTAATGCACATCACAACTCATGCAATACAAAAATCATGTCTATGCTACACAAAAACAGCAACATGAATTGCAAACATGACTTAATTTTAACTCACATAGTGCTATTATAGGACATACGATTAGTGGCCTATCACACCTAATCGACTAAAGCACTTAAACTTAGAGTTTTCTTAAACATAAAACAGACTTAGGAAGATTTATCTAACCTCAAAAGCTGAACAAGTGAGGGTAACGGGATCTCATATCGGCCTCGGCCTCCCGATCTTGCCCCCTCAACAAGGGTGTTCCTCCATAACACCTTCACGGTGAGAACCTACTTGTTCTTCAGTCACTTCCCTTGACGATCTTAAATTGCAACGGGAACCTCTTCATAAGAAAGGTTCTTATCAACTCCTAACCCCTCAACAGGCAGGATGGATGCTGGATCGCCTAGACATTTCTTAAGCATAGAAACGTGAAACACTAGATGAACAGAATCCAAGTATTGAGGTAATTTTAGCTCGTTTGCAACGTTTCCCACTCGGTGCAAGATCTCATAAGGACCTATATACGTCGGACTCAACTTGCCTTTCTTACCAAACCTCATCAGCCCTTTCATGGGTGATATCTTCAGGTAGACTTGATCACGCACCTCAAACTCAAGAGCTCTTTTTCGGTTATCTGCATAGGATTTCTGACGACTATAAGCAGTAGCCAATCTATCCTTAATCATCTTCACCTTCTCCACAGCCTCATGCACGATCTCAGGACCAAGGATGGACGATTCTCCTACTTCAAACCAGCCAATCAAATATCTACATCTTCGGCATATAATGCTTCGAAAGGTGCCATTCCAATACTGGAATGATAGCTATTATTGTAAGAGAACTCTATCAGCGGCAAGTGATCATCCCAACTCCCCTTGAAGTCAATAACACATTCTCTCAACATGTCTTCAAGGGTCTGAATGGTACGCTCTGCTTGCCCATCTGTTTGCAGATGGAAAGCAGTGCTAAGCTTCACCTGTGTACCCAAACTTTTCTGGAAAGATTTCCAAAAATGAGAAGTGAATTGAGCCCCTCTGTCCAAAATAATAGATAGAGGAACCCCATGCCATCTCACTATCTCATCTATATAAAGCTTGTCATAGTCTTTGGCCTTGAATGTAGACTTCCCAGGTATGAAGTGAGCGTACTTGGTCATTATGTCAATAATAACCCAAATGGAATCATGTAGTTTCCTAGTCTTTGGCAGACCAACCACAAAATCCATATTGATAGCCTCCCACTTCCACGTTGGTATCTCAGTCGTCTGAGTGAGACCTCCAGGCTTAAGGTGTTTGGCCTTAACCTGTTGGCAGTTCGAACACTCCTCCACGAACTTAGAGATATCTCTATTCATGCCTTCGCACTAATAGACCTCTTTAAGGTCTTGGTACATTTTAGTGGCACCTGGATGGATGGAATATCGGTAACCATAAGCTTCTGCCAAAATACTTGACCTCAAATCATTCACATTGGGCACACATAATCTGTTCTGATATCTGAGTACGCCATCTCCACCTAATGAGAATGACTCATTCAACATACTCAATACCGAGTCTTTCAACTCTATGAGTACTGGGTCAAGGTGTTGATTGGCTTTAACATCTACAACAAATGAGGATTCGAAACTTGAGTGAACCGAAACACCCCCACTTGGTGCATCTGTCAGCTGTACACCCAATCTTGCCAATTGGTGCACCTCTTTAACCAGCTCCTTCTTCTCATCATCAATATGTGAAACGCTGCCCATGCTCAGTCTTCTCAATGCATCGGCCACCACATTGGCCTTACCTGGGTGATAGTACACACTCATGTCATAATCCTTGAGAAGTTCTAGCCATCTCCTCTGACAAAGATTTAACTCCCTCTGCGTGAATACCTACTGAACACTCTTATGGTATGTATACACATCAACATGTACACCATATAAATAATGTCTCCACATCTTCAACGCAAAGACAACCGCGGCTAGTTCAACATCGTGAGTAGGGTAGTTTTTTTCGTGGATTTTCAATTATCTTGATGCGTATGCAATCACCTTACCATTCTGCATGAGAACACATCCCAAACTTACTCGGGAATCATTACAATATACCACGTATCCCTCACCACTTCTCGGCAATGTCAATACTAGGGCCGAAGTGAGTCGGTCCTTGAGTTCTTGAACTCTTTTCACATTTCTCGGACCATTCAAACTTCGCCTTCTTCTTTGTCAATGCGGTGAATAGTGCAGCAAAAGTAGAAAACCCTTCCACAAACCTGCGATAATAATTGACTAAACCCAGAAAACTCTGAATATCTGTAGGAGTAAGGGGTCTCACCCAATTCTTCACCGCGTCAACCTTCTTTGGATCAACTTCAACACCTTGGTCGGTCATAACATGACCAAGAAAGGTCACTGATCTCAGCCACAATTCACATTTGCTGAACTTTGCATACAACTGATGTTCTCTGAGTACTTACAATGTCTTTCTTAAGTGTACCTCATGCTCTTCTTTAGACTTAGAGTATATGAGAACGTCATCTATGAATACTATGACGAAGGAATAAAGGTACTCACGGAATACCCTATTTATAAAGTCCATAAATGCAGCTGGTGCGTTAGTGATACCGGATGACATAACCAGAAACTCATAGTGCCTATATCTAGTACGAAAAGCCTTCTTAGGGACGTCTTCTCACCTCACTCTAAGCTCATGGTAGCCTAACCGAAGGTCTATCTTGGAAAAGATACTTGAACCTTGTAGTTCGTCAAACAGATTATCAATTCTGGGAAGAGGGTACTTATTCTTTATAGTGACTTTGTTGAGTTTCCGATAATCGATGCACATTCCAAGGGTTCCATCTTTTTTCTTTACGAACAACACTGGAGCACCCCATGGTGATATGCTCGGCTGGATGAAGCCCTTATCAAGTAGATCTTTTAACTGCAACTTCAACTCTTTGAGTTTAGCTGGTGCCATCCTATACGGGGGAATAAAAAATTAGCTTGGTGTTGGGATTTAAATCAACACCAAAGTCAATCTCACGTTCAGGAGGGACTCCTGGTAAATCCTCCGGAAAGACATCTTGGAACTCATTCACTATTGGCACAGAATCTATGGAAGGGACTTCTTGATCTAAGTCATTGACTCTAACTAAGTGGTATAAATACCCCTAATCTATAATCTTATTGGCCTCTAAGTTTGAAACAATTTGGCCGACTAGACTTGAACCACGCCCTTCCCATTCAAGTTCTAACTCATTTGGAAACTGAAACCTCACTACCCTGTTTCGACAGTCTATTGTAGCATAACACTTGTGAAGCCAATCCATACCCAAGATTATGTCAAAACCGAGCATGGCTAAATCCACTAGATCAGCCTGAGTGACTATATCAAGGACGTGAATTGGGAAATTTTTGTACACTTTCTCAACTCTAATGTCGTTCCCTATAGGAGTACTTACTAAAATTGGATCTAATCATGTAATTTTAGTACACTTTCTCAGCTCTAATGCCGTCCCCTATGAGAGTACTTACTAAAATTGGATCATGCAAGATTTCAGGAAGCACATAAAATGTACTAGCTATCAATGGAGTGACAAATGATAGAGTGAATCCTGGATCTAACAATGAATACACAGGGAAAGTAAAGACATGCAACGTACCCGTGACTACATCAACTGAATTCTCTTGCTTTTCTCTACCTTTCAGCGCATGGAACCTGTTTGTCTTGGGAGGTTCGGCTCGACATTTGCATTTGTCCGAGGCTGAGCATTTACCTTGGGTTGATTACTCACTTGAGGACAGTCTCGGACCATGTGTCCACTTTTGCCGCACTCGAAACAGGTTTTAGTACCTACCAAACATTCACCTCCATGCGAACTCCCACACTTACCACAAGGCTTGTTGGTTTGCTGGACGTTATGGTCATTTCCCTTTCTGGGGCCAGACTTACTCACCTTAGCTCTTGAATTACCTGAAGGAGTGGAGTTACCTGAGTGCCTCTTGAACTTAGGCCTGTTTCGGACTCCAAATGAGCCCCTACCCGAGCTCGAACTAGGCTGGTCTGCGGCTTTAGGCTTTTTGCCTTTGTGAACCTTTCTCTTACGGCGACTCTCCTCCACTTGTTGATCATGCACCATCAACCTGACCAGATCCATATTGTCATAAAGCATGGCTGCCTGACAATCTTCTACGAGATCCTCAGATACGACAGTAACGAATCTTCTCATCTTATCCCTGCTATTTGCCACCAGAAGAAGCATACTTTGACAATTTCACAAATTTCAAGGAATACTCCTTGACAGACATATCTCCTTGTCTTAGGTTGATAAACTCTTCAACCTTGGCTTCTCTCTGATCCCTTGGGAAAAACCTCTCCAGAAAGACAGTCTTGAGAACATCCCAAGTGATGGGAACATCTCCTCTAGCTCGGCCATAAGCCCACATCCGATACCAAACCTGTGCCACATCCTTGAGTTGATATGCAGTCAACTCAGAATTTGCCTCCTCATCCACTCCCATGGCGGACAGAATCTTGTGGACATCATCTACGAACTCTTGAGGATATTCATTGGCCTTGGACCCGTAGTACACTGGGGATTCATCCTGGTGAAGTCCCTCAGCCTGCTAGCCATGGTACTAGCATGCGGGTTCTCTCTGGGAGTACCCTCACTCGCAGCTTGAGCCGTGATGTCTTGAGCCTGAGTCGTGATGGCCTATGCCATCTGCAGCAAAGCATTCCTCACTTCACCATCTGGGTTGACAGGCACTTGTTTAACAGCAGCTGGGGCCTGAAGAGGAGCTTGATTCCCTTCCGCAGCTGCTTCCTCAACTCTTTTCGCGGCATTCCTTCTTGTGTTCATTTTCTACACGTATACACAAGAAGAGAGTTAGATCCTCAAAATGACATAAAATGTCACAACTCTACATGGTACGATAAAGAGTAGAAGAAGGGAGAATTTCCTATCATCGCGTAGTCTCTAAGTCATGATTGTGGCGCGCTTCACAACCATAAGATAGAAACTACGTAACGTGGTTGAGTTGAGCTTTAGATCCTAGGTAATTTAACCTCATGCTCTGATACCAAGTTTGTAACGACCCATATTCTTCAATATGAATCGCCACCGGCGTCGTTGACCTCTCAGAGGTCGCAGACAAGCCTCATCTTGCATTCATCACATTCATCTAGTTAAATTTGCGGAAGATTTAACACTTTTTATATGTATGAAGTTTACTTAGATATCATATAATCATTACATATTTACATCATATACTAAGATCAACATAAGAGAACAACCATCTATCAAAAAGAATCAATTCGAAACTGAAGATGAATATATCATAAATAGTTTGCCAAACACGGCCTTATTACAAATCTTTGAAATGAAAATACGAAAGAAACGCTAGGGACAACATCCACTAGCTATGACTAAAACTAACGCTAGACTAAACTGTAGCATCCTCTAAATCATGAGGACCTACCAAATGGTTTGGAGAAACGCTGAAGTCCAAACCGCTGCAAGTTTCGTCAATCTGCCCTCTGACCTGCACCTATAAAAATTGTAAATAGTAGGGGGTTAGTACACCACTTGTAATAAGTATGGATGTATGCACACATACACATAAAGCTATGCATGATCAATGAAAGCTCTTCCTAAGCAACATGTCATTTCTGGAAAGTATAGTCATTAGACTTTCCTAATTCGTTATTTGTGAATTGTGGTATGAATATGATGTATTTTCTAAATGATTACAAGACATTAGTATCATCAACATAATTTTAGAACAACTCCAGCGAAGATTTGAAAATTTGATCTTCCTAACCCGAGAGCTCCATTTTTGACACCTAGATTATTTTTCAGTCTTTTTCTTATTCTTGTTGTGTAGTACAATAATTCCTTTGGTCCAATGTTTTACTTACAAGTGCAATGATTCATTGTAGTCCCATACCCACAATGAACCGATGTAAGTAATCCAAGCACTAAGGAATGATTTCCCTACCTTATAGTGAGTCATTCTTTACACTATATATTCATTACGTTTCATAAGCCATTCTCTATTGGTCATGCCATTTATTTCATTACTTTCATCTTGGGGAAGTTATGAGGTATTTAATTAACATTACGTTTCTACTTCCCTTTATTGGCATCATATAAGAAGTCATTATAAGCCAATCTTATTTGGCTTTGCCTATTATTTGCTGAAACTTCATGAGTGTGACATTGGCAATTGACATTCTTAAGCTCTTCTTCATTGCTCACTTTGAACATACGTTCCATCATCATCATCATTCTCATTTTCATAGAGACATAATAGGGAATAATATCATGTGAGATAACATGAAATCCAGTGTCTGCCCCACATCGAAAAGGGGTGATTCACCTGTTAAAATGACTCTAGATCATGTGAGCTACTCATGAAATCTAATGTCTTCCCCACACATGGAAAATGGTGATCCCGGCTAAGGAGAATCCATCTCAAGTGTTCACTCCACACCAAAAAAGAGTGGCTCACGGCTATAGTGAACTAAGAACATATCGTGAGAATTAACTGACATAGATCATGCGAGATAAACATGAAATCCAGTGTCATCCCCACATCGAAAAGTGGTGGGATCAACGGACAAAGTGAAACCGAACATGCCTAGCTCGCTTAGGTGGAAACCACTGGCTAGGTTCTATGTTGGCTAGACATAGTTTGAAGACTAGAGACTTAATGAGAATACTTATCATCCTCGGTGTAGCCTCGTCACATGAGACTTACATGTGCAAAAACATGCTCATAACTAGTCTATCAGTGCTGTGCTCACTTTCATTATCTTCTTTATCTTTTAGAGTTGACTCAAGCATTATGGAAGCTTACTCCAAGATTGAGATTTACTTACTCTTTTGATGACTTGTCATCCTTAATTTACATTGATGAAATGTAAATTATCCTTACATATCATCCTTACTTTACATTAATAAAACGGGAATTGTCCTTACATATCATCCTTACTTTACATTGATGAAATGTGAATTGTCCTTACATATCATCCTTACTTTACATTGATGAAATAAGAATTGTCCTTACATATCATCCTTAGGTGTGAATGAGACTAGTCTCACACATTTTAACACCTTCATTCGTGAGTAGTCCTTTAACATAGTAGCTTAGGTGTAAGTAAGACTTGTCTCACTTTCTTTAACACCCCATTCTAGTACCTTATTTAGTTTAGACCCCTTTAATTATTTTATAACTCACGTTACTTCTTTACTTTAGTGTAGTAGATTCATTTCATCGTTTATGGACGATGAGCACTTCTTTCAATGAGTTACATATATTCATAGTTCATTCTTTTAGAGCATGTTAGGAGTTGTCCCAATGAATGGCATGCCCTTGGTTATGGATTCATTGACTTACTTTAAAAGTGCTTATAATATCATTTGATATTGTAACTACACAAGATTGGCATATGATTAGTATTGGCGTCAACTTTGGGATGTTAAACTAGTAAACCATTTTTATTGGCATAAGCCAATTTTACGTATGTTCATATTTAAATTGAATATGTATGAACCTTTAGCCAATCTTTCAATCATTTACATAAGATCCTAGCCATTATCATGCATTCGTTTTGACAAAGTAGTGTTAGACAATTTTATTGGCATCAGATAGTCAATTCATTCAAGATGTGATTTCATAGTTGTCTTTTAAGCCAATTCCTAGTTCATGACTTTAGGGTAACGTTTTTAAGACATATTGGACATTATCATATTAACATTTGATGACTTTATCATCTTCATAACGTCACAATAACAGCAAGACAATATTCGTACAAACACATCAACACTTGAACAATTACGGGTGAAACTAACACATCATCGATTCATGATTCACGTTTTAAGCACTTAACTTTATACGATCACAACTTCATATATTAATCGACCTTCATAATTCAAGAGCATTAGACATAAGATCAGCCAGCACCACATACCAACAACATGATCTCTAACCTATTCAACATGGAATCGAAAAGGATACTAGGGACAAGGAGTTCGACGAGAACACGGGAACAACCCTAGTTTTCAAGATCTTTAAATCGTTGGAAAGAAAGTTCTCTTGGAGAAAGAAGTCCAGGGGAGAAACCCATACATTATGTAGAATTTAATCTACGAAGATCAACTTGAACGATACCTTGAAGAAACCTTGGAATTGCACTAGAACGTCGACTGAACTTTTCACGTTTTAGCGTTCTGCGTCTATTGCCTTTGCATTTTTTTCTAAGTGTTTGATCATGAATTATTAGGTTTAGGAACTGACTTTTACTTATTCAACTAAGGCTATTTTAGTAAATTAACCAACTGATTAGTAAATTACCAAAAAACCCTTCCTATGTTGACTAAACATAGGAAGATGTTGACTTTGACCAAAAATCTTGAAATTGGTGTTGACTAAGGTTTTGATCAACATTTTGACTTTTAATTAATTAATTAAAACCTTAATTTAATTAATTTAGGGACCTAGGGAAATTACTAAAATACCCCTAAGTCTTTGGGACCATAGCTAACCCTTTTAAACCATCCTAGGTTAGGTACTAGGTTGTCCCCTTAACTAGTACTAGGTTCCACCCGATTTGTCCTAGGTTGTATGGTGCATTAGGGGATCCAATTCGGTTAGTCCCAGGTTAGTTGGCTAGTTAGGATAGTTGGTTAGGACTTAGAGTTAGTTAGGTTGGCTGGTCCCACATGGAGGGACCCGCCCGTGCGTGTCATGCCTAACTGCCCTAACCGAATTCGGTTAGGGTGGTTCCGTGGTCCCCTTGGCCGGTTCCTTCACGTGTGTTGTCCATCTGCTTGCACATGGGTTTGTTGCACTTTCCTAACTAATTTATCTTTATGGCTCATTTGGGAATGTTTACTTATTGTCCCAAGGACCCTCACCATGTCCGCACTGCTTAATCTACATGATCATTTTAATTGACCATGTGCCATGGTATCTAGGCTTGACACTTGGATGCCTCATACCTTTTGTGAGTTGGACGACATATATTAAATTAGCTTAGGGTCTTCATTGCAGGTACATTTCTTAAACGTCAATATTGGATTGGGGTATGACAACCCAATAAGTACATCTGATATTTGTATATAGAAAATTGGCTAATATCTCTTAGCCAATTTTTCTATACTATACCCGATATTTCTCAATATTGGGCATTGGGGTACCTATGTACCCCTAATAGGCTATGTTAAGGGCATACTGGGCTCTTCATTAGACATATGAATTTCCGGAACGTTACATTATCCCCCCCCCCCCCGTAGGAACATTCGTCCCCGAATGACACTTACACATCATTTAAACAAAGAGGGTGATTTTCGAAAGTTACTTTATCATGCTTAAATTTTTCTCTTTTTGTGAATATCTGATTCACACTTATTTGGATAATGCATAACATTCAAGCTTATCTGAAGCTTTATATTTGAGATTGAGGAATTTCCTTCTCAATCACACTTAACTTAATGCACATCACAACTCATGCAATACAAAAATCATGTATATGCTACACAAAAACAGCAACATGAAATGCAAATATGACTTAATTTTAACTCACATAGTGCTATTATAGAACATAATATTAGTGTCCTATCACACCTAATCGACTAAAGCACTTATAATTGAGTTTTGTTAAACATAAACCAGACTTAGAAAGAGAATATCTAACCTTAAAAACTGAACAAATGAGGGTAGAGGGATCTCATATCGCCCTCGGCCTCCCACTTTGCTCCTTCAACAAGATGGTTCCGCCATAGGACCTTCACGGTGGCAACCTCCTTGTTCCTCAGCCGCTTCACTTGGCGATCTAATATTTTGACTGGAACTCTTCATAAGAAAGGTTCTTATCAACTCCTAACCCCTCAACAGGCAGGATGGATGCTGGATCGCCTAGACATTTCTTAAGCATAGAAACGTGAAACACTAGATGAACAGAAGCCAAGTATTGAGGTAATTTAAGCTTGTATGCAACGTTTCCCACTCGCTGCAAGATCTCATAAGGACCTATATACCTCGAACACAACTTGCCTTTCTTACCAAACCTCATCACCCCTTTCATGGGTGATATCTTCAGGTAGACTTGATCACCCACCTCAAACTCAAGAGCTCTCTTTCGGTTATCTTCATAGGATTTCTGACGACTGTAAGCAGTAGCCAATCTATCCTTAATCATCTTCACCTTCTCCACAGCCTCATGCACGATCTCGGGACCAAGGATGGTAGATTCTCCTACTTCGAACCAGCCAATCAAAGATCTACATCTTCGGCATATAATGCATTGAAAGGTGCCATTCCAATACTGGAATAATAGCTATTATTGTAAGAGAACTCTATCAGCGGCAAGTGATCATCCCAACTCCCCTTGAAGTCAATAACACATGCTCTCAACATGTTTTCAAGGGTCTGAATGGTATGCTCTACTTGCCCATCTGTCTGCGGATGGAAAGTAGTACTAAGATTCACCTGTGTACCCAAACTTTTATCGAAATATTTCCAAAAATGAGAAGTGAATTGAGCCCCTCTGTCCAAAATAATAGATAGAGTAATCCCATGCCATCTCACTATCTCATCTATATAAAGCTTGTCATAGTCGTCGGCCTTGAAGGTAGACTTCACAGGTATGAAGTGAGCGGACTTGGTCATTCTGTCAATAATAACCCAAATGGAATTATGTAGTTTCCTAGTCTTTGGCAGACCAACCATAAAATCCATATTTATAGCCTCCCACTTCCACGTTGGGATCTAAATCGTCTGAGTGAGACCTCCAGGCTTAAGGTGTTCGGCCTTAACCGGTTGGCAGTTCGAACACTCCTCCACGAACTTAGAGATATCTCTCTTCATGCCTTCCCACCAATTGACACTTTAAGGTCTTGGTACATTTTGGTGGCACCTGGATGGATGGAATATCGGGAACCATGAGCTTCTGCCAAAATACTTGACCTCAAATCATTCACATTGGGCACACATAATCTGTTGTGATATCTGAGTACGCCATCTACACCTAACGAGAATGACTCATTCAACTTACTCAGTACTGAGTCTTTCAACTCCATGAGTACTGGGTCAAGGTGTTGATTGGCTTTAACATCTACAACAAATGAGGATTCAGAACTTGAGTGAACCAAAATACCCCCACTTGGTGCATCTGTCAGCCGTACACCTAATCTTACCAATTGGTGCACCTCTTTAACCAGCTCATTCTTCTCATCGTCAATATGTGAAACGCTGCCCATGCTCAGTCTTCTCAATGCATCAGCTACCACATTGGCCTTACATGGGTGATAGTACACACTCATGTCATAATCCTTGAGAAGTTCTAGCCATCTCCTCTAACGAAGATTCAACTCCCTCTGCGTGAATACATATTGAAGACTCTTATGGTCAGTATACAAATCAACATGTACACCATATAAATAATGTCTCCACATTATCAATGCAAAGACAACCGCGGCTAGTTCAAGATCGTGAGTAGGGTAGTTCTTTTCGTGGATTTTCAACTGTCTTGATGCGTATGCAATCACCTTACCATTCTGTATGATAACACATCCCAAACCTATTCGGGAAGCATCACAATATACCACATACCCCTCACCACTTTTCGGCAACGTCAATACTGGGGCCGAAGTGAGTCGGTCCTTGAGTTCTTGAAAACTCTTTTCACATTTCTCGGACCAGTCAAACTTCGCCTTCTTCTTTGTCAATGCGGTCAATGATGCAGCAATAGTGGAAAACCCTTCCACAAACCAGCGATAATAATTGGCTAAACCCATAAAATTCCAAATATCTATAGGAGTAAGGGGTCTTGGCCAATTCTTCACCGCCTCAACCTTCTTAGGATCAACTTCAACACCTTGGTCGGTCACAACATGACCAAGAAAGGTTACTGATCTGAGCCAGAATTCACATTTACTGAACTTTGCATAGAGTTGATGTTCTCTGAGTACTTGCAATGTCTTTATTAAGTGTACCTAATGCTCTTGTTTATACTTAGAGTATATGAGAATGTCATCTATTAATACTATGAATACTATGACGAAGGAATAAAGGTAATCATGGAAGACCCTATTCATAAGGTCCATAAACGCGGCTGGTACGTTAGTGAGACCGAATAACATAACCATAAACTCATGGTGCACATATCTAGTATGAAAAGCCATATTAGGGACGTCTTCTCACCTCACTCTAAGCAGATGGTATCCTGACCGAAGGTCTATCTTGGAAAAAAAACTTGAACCTTGTAATTGGTCAAACAGATCGTCGATTCTAGGAAGAGGGTACTTATTCTTTATGGTGACTTTGTTGAGTTTTCGATAATTGATGCACATTCTAAGGGTTCCATTCTTTTTCTTTACGAACAACACTGGAGCACCCCATCGGGATATGCTCAGCTGGATGTAGCCCTTATCAAGTAGATCTTTTAACGGCAACTTCAAATCTTTGTGTTCAGCTGGTGCCATCCTATACGGGGGAATAGAAATTGGCTTGGTGTTGGGATCTAAATCAACACCAAAGTCAATCGCACGTTCAGGAGGGACTCCTGGTAAATCCTCCGGAAAGACATATGGGAACTCATTCACTGTTGGCACAGAATCTATAGAAGGGACTTCTTGATCTAAGTCATTGACTCTAATTAAGTGGTATAAATACCCCTAAGATATCATCTTATTGGCCTCTAAGTTTGAAACAATTTGGCCGACTGGACTGGAACCACGCCCTTCCCATTCCAGTTCTAAATCATTTGGAAACTGAAACCTCACTACCCTCTTTCGACAGTCTATTATAGCATAACACTTGTGAAGCCAATCCATACCCAAGATTATGTCAAAATCTAGCATGGCTAAATCCACTAGATCAGCGTGAGTGACTATATCAAGGACGTGAATTGGGAAATTTTTGTACACTTTCTCAACTCTAATGTCGTTCCCTATAGGAGTACTTACTAAAATTTGATCTAATAATGCATACACAGGGAAAGTAAAGACATGCAACGTACCCGTGACTATATCAGCTGACTTCTCTTGCTCTTCTCTACCTTTCAGCGCATAGAACTTGTTCTTCCTCGGAGGTTCGGCTGCAGCATTTGCATTCGGCCGAGGCTGAGCATTTACCTTGGCTTGATTACTCAATTGAGGACAGTCTCAGACCATGTGTCCACTTTTTCTGCACCCAAAATAGGTGTTAGTACCTACCAAACATTCACCTCCATGCAGACACCCAGACTTACCACGAGGTCTGTTGGTTCGCTGGACGTTACGGTAATTGCTCTTACTGGGGCCAGACTTTCTCACCTTTGCTCTTGAATTAACTGAAGGCGCGGAGTTACCTGAGTGCCTCTTGAACTTAGGCCTATTTTGGACTCCAAATGTGCCCCTACCCGAGCTCAAACTAGGCTGGTCCGTGGTCTTAGGCTTCTTGCCTTCATGAACCTTTCTCTTACGGCGACTCTACTCCACTTGTTGAGCATGCACCATCAACCTACCCAGATCCGTATTGTCATGCAGCATGGCTGCTTGACAATCTTCTACTAGATCCTCAGATACGCCAGTAACGAATCTTCTCATCTCATCCCTGCTATTTGCCACCAAAGAAAAAGCATACTTTGACAATTTCACAAATTTCAAGAAATACTCCTTGACAGACATATCTCCTTGTCTTAGGTTGATAAACTCTTCAACCTTGGCTTCTCTCTGCTCCCTTGGGAAGAACTTCTCCAGATAGTCAGTCTTGAGAACATCCCAAGTGATTGGAAGATCTCTTCTAGCTCGGCCATCAGCCCACATCCGGTACCAAACCTGTGTCACATACTTGAGTTGATATGCAGTCAACTCAGCCTTGGCCTCCTCATCCACTCCCATGGAGGACAGAATCTTGTAGACCTCTCTACGAACTCCTGAGGATCCTCGCTGGCCTTAGACCCGTAGTACACTGGGGATTCATCCTGGTGAAGTCCCTAAGCCTGCTAGCCATGGTACTAGCATGCGGCTTCTCTCTGGGAGCACCCTCTCTCGTGACTTGAGCCATGATGGCTTGAGCATCAGTCGTGATGGCCTGTGCCATCTGCAGCAAAGCATTCCTCACTTCACCATATGTCAACCCATCTGGGTTGACAGGCACTTGTTCAGCAGCAGCTGGGGCTCGAGGAGGAGCTTGATTCCCTTCCGCAGCTTTTTCCTCAACTCTTCTCCCGGCATTCCTTCTAGTGTTCATTTTCTACACGTATACGCAAGAAGAGATTTAGATCCTCAAAATGACATAAAATGTCACAACTCTACATGGCACGATAAAGAGTAAAAGAAGGGAGAATTTCCTATCATCGCGTAGTCTCTAAGTCATGATTGTGGCGCGCTTCACAACCATAAGCTAGAAACTACGTAACGTGGTTGTGTTGAGCTTTAGATCCTAGGTAATTTAACCTCATGCTCTGATACCAATTTTGTAATGACACGGATTCTTGAATCCGAATTGCCACCGGCGTCGTTGAACTCTCAGATCTCACAGACAAGCCTCATCTGGCATTCATCAAATTCATCTAGTTAAATTTACAGAAAATTTAACACTTTTTATATGTATGAAGTTTACTTAGACTTCATATAATCATTACATATTTACATCATATACTAAGCGCAACATAAGATAACAACCATTTATCATAAAGAATCAATTCGAAACTGAAGATGAATATATCATTAATAGTTTTCCAAACACGGCCTTATTACAAAGTTTCGAAATGAAAGTAATAAAGAAACGCTAGGGACTTCATCCACTAGCTATGACTAAAACTAAGGCTAGACTAAAACTGTAGCATCCTCGAAATCATCAGGACCTACCAAATGGTTTGGAGAAACACTGAAGTCCAAACCGCTGCAAGTGTCGCCAATCTGCCCTCTAACCTGCACCTATAAAAATAGTAAATAGTAGGGGGTTAGTACACCACTTGTACTAAGTATGGGTATATGCATACATACACATAAAGCTATTAATGATCAATGATAGCTCTTCCTAAGCAACATGCCATTTCTGGAAAATCTAGTAATTAGACTTTCCTAATTCGTTATTTGTGAATTGTAGTATGAATATGATGTATTTTAATGCATTAAAAGCACACAACTCATTTTGTATATGATTGCAAGACATTAGTATCATCAACATTATTTTAGAAAAACTCGAGCGAAGATTTGAAAATTTGATCTTCCTAACCCGAGAGGTCCATTTTTGACACATAGATTATTTTTCAGTCTTTTTCTTCTTGTTGTTGTGTTGTACAATAATTCCTTTGGTCCTATGTTTTACTTACAAGTGCAATGATTCACTGTAGTCCCATACCCACAATGAATCGATGTAAGTAATCTAAGGACTATGGAATGATTTCCCTACCTTATAGTGAGTCATTCTTTACACTATATATTCATTATGTTTATAAGTCATTCTCTATTGGTCATGCCATTTATTTCATTACTTTCATCTTAGCGAAGTTATGAGGTATTTAATTAACATTACGTTTCTACTTCCCTTTATTGACATCATATAAGAAATCATTATAAGCCAATCTTATTTGGCTTTGCCCGTTATTTGTTGAAACTTCATGAGTTTGACATTCACAATTGACATTCTTAAGCTCTTCTTCATTGCTCACTTTGAACATACGTTCCATCTTCATCATCATTCTCTCTTATGTAGAGACATCATAGGGAATAATATCATGCGAGCTAACATGAAATCCAGTGTCTTTCCCACACCGAAAAGGGGTGATTCACCGGTTAAAATGAATCTAGATCATGTGAGATACTCATGAAATCCAGTGTCTGCCCCACACATGGAAAGGGGTGATCCCCGGCTAAGGCGAATCCATCTCAAGTGTTCACTCTACACCGAAAAGGAGTGGCTCACGGCTATAGTGAACCAAGAACATATCTTGAGCATTAACCAACATATATCATGTGAGCTAAACATGAAATCCAGTGTCTTCCCCACACCTAAAAGGGGTGGAATCACCGGCCAAAATGAAATCAAATATGCCTAGCTCGCTTAGGTGGAAACCACTGGCTAGTTCCTATGTTGGCTAGACATAGTTCGAAGACTAGGGACATAATGACACTACTTATCCACCTCGGTGGTAGCCTCATCACTACTTATCATTTGATAATCTAACTACACAAGATTGACATATGATTAGTATTGGCCTCAACTTTGGGATGTTAAACTAGCAACCAATTATATTGGCATAAGACAATTTTATGTATGTTCATATTTAAATTGAATATGTATGAACCTTTAGCCAATCTTTCAATCGTTTACATAAGCTCCTAGCCATTAGCATGCATTCGTTTTGACAAAGTAGTGTTAGCCAATTTTATTGGCATCAGATAGTCAATTCATTCAAGATGTGATTTCATAGTTGTCTTTTAAGCCAATTCCTAGTTCATGACTTTAGGGTTACGTTTTTAAGACATATTGAACATCATCATATTAACATTTGATGACTTTATCATCTTCATAACGTCACAATAACAGCAATACAACATTCGGACAAACACATCAACACTTAAACAATTACGGGTGTAACTTACACATAATCGATTCATGATTCACGTTTTAAGCACTTAACTTTATACGATCACAACTTCATAGATTAATCGACCTTCATAATTCAAGAGAATTACACATAAGATCATCCAGCACCACATACCAACAACATGATCTCTAACCTATTCAACATGGAATCGAAAAGGATACTAGGGACAAGGAGTTCGACGAGAACACGGGAACAACCTTAATTTTCAAGATCTTTAAATCGTTAGAAAGAAAGTTCTCTTGGAGAAAGAAGTCCATGAGAGAAACCCATACCTTATGTAGAATTTAATCTACGAAGATCACCTTGAATGAGACCTTGGAATTGCCCTAGAACGTCGATGTAACGTTTCACGTTTTTCTACGTCTACTGCCTTTGCATTTTTGTTCTAAGTGTTTGGTCGTTAATGATTAGGTTTAGGAACTGACTTTCACTTATTTAACTGAGGTTATTTTAGTAAATTAACCAACTAATTAGTAAATTACCAAAATGCCCTTCCTAAGTTGACTAAACATAGGAAGATGTTGACTTTGACCAAAAATCTGGAAATTGGTGTTGACTATGGTTTTGGTCAACATTTTGACTTTTAATTAATTAATTAAATCCTTAATTTAATTAATTTAGGGACCTAGGGAAATTAATAAAATACCCCTAAGTCTTTGGGACCATAGATAACCCTTTTGGACCATCCTAGGTTAGGTACATTAGGGGGTCCAATTCGGTTAGTCCCAGGTTCCACCCGATTTGTCCAAGGTTGTCCCCTTAACTAGTACTAGGTTCCACCCGATTTGTCCTAGGTTGTCGGGTACATTAGGGGGTCCAATTCGGTTAGTCCCATGTTAGTTGGCTAGTTAGGATAGTTGGTTAGGACTTAAAGTTACTTAGGTTGGCTGGTCTCACATGGAGGGACCCGCTCATGCGTGTCATGCCTAACCGCCCTAACCAAATTCGGTTAGGGTTGTTCCGTGGTCCCCTTGGCCCGTTCCTTCACGTGTGTTGCCCATGCGCTTGCACATGGGTTTGTTGCACTTTCCTAACTAATTTATCTATATGGCTCATTTGGGAATGTTTACTTATTGTCCCAAGGACCCTCACCATGTCCTTGCGAACTACTTAATGTACATGATCATTTTAATTGATCACGTGCCATGTTATCTAGGCTTGACACTTGGATGCCTCATATCTTTTGTGAGTTGGACGACATATATTTTATTATCTTAGGGTCTTCATTGCAGGTACATTTCTTAAACGTCAATCTTGGATTGGGGTATGACAACCAAAAATTATATCTCATATATGTATATAGAAAATTGTCTAATATCTCTTAGCCAATTTGTCTATACTATGCCCAATATTTCTCAATATTGGGCATTGGGGTGCCTATGTACCTCTAATAGGCTATCCTAAGGGAATACTGGGCTGTTCATTAGACATATTATTTTCCGGAACGTTACATAATTGAATCATAATACATCAATTTAAACATAATAATCAAAATAAACAATAGACAATACAATTTAGAAGATCAAATTCGTAATAGAAAGAAACCCAAATGAAACTCATCTTTTTAAAATCAATTTTGGAGAACCCTTTGGGGAAAGGAATCCAAAGGTGAAAGGATCCCATACCTTTTTAATTGTTGAATATTGATGGGGAAAAACACCCTTCTTGCTGCACTAAATACCTTGACCTAGCCATGCAATGGATTTCTTCTTTTTGGGAGAGAGAAAGTAGAGAGAAGGAAGAGCAATTGTGATTGGGAATTGTGGGAGTTGGGTTAGTTTAATTAGTTTTAGGTATTTATATAAGTCCTTAACTAACTGAATTAGACCTCCCCTAACCCCTAATTAATTAACTAACCAACTAATTAATTAAATGAAACAACTTAAAACGACATAGTGAAACTTGGACCTGACCCATGAGACACCGATCTATGGGTTGTAGGTCAGTCGACGGCAAGGAACCCCATTGTCCTGTGCAACTGTCATTTTAGTCAGAGAGTTGCCAAAATGTCCTTTTTGAAAAAAAGTTAAGTGACCATCAACGAAGGCAATCGACTCCTCGCTGATTGGACCACGCCCCGTCATCTGCCATCGTTGGTAGACAATGTCCATGACAGCTCTTTGGTCAAAACGAAAGGGTCATCCTCAAGGACCCTTAGGGTAGTCCTTGGGGAGTCGTACCTGGAATTTTTGACCCTAAACCTACTCTAATATGAGTTAGACACTTTTTCACCAAATTTCATCAATTTTCTACTTTTAAATCCCCGTGAAATAGGCTAAGGCACACTAGCACCTTTTGCACTAGTCTACGGACGTCGTGGACGTTCCTTGACATTTTGACTCTAAAACTTCCAAAATGACTTTTATTCATTATGATTGACGTAAAAAAAGTGTTATTTAGACAATAATATGAGGCTATAGATTAGGTTTTGCACTTTCGGAGTGTTACACTTAAGTTTTATGGCACGATACAACATTAATGAAGAAAGTGAAACTCTATCGTCCTATAGACTCTCACTCATGGGTGTCTCACGATTCACACCGATGAACAAGACTCTACTAGACGTGGCTTGTGAGACTTTATACCCTTAACTATTTCCTATAATCTTATGCTCTGATACCAAGTTTGTCACAACCCACAAGTACACCCTAGAAGCAGGGGGGAACCGTAGCCTCTTAGATATCATTTATTACATAAGACATGAAAAGTAGTATGAAATTAAAACTTTTCACGACATTGATAATAATTATAAAAATTAGTGTGGAATTAAAACTTTTTATGACATTAATAATAATAAGAAATATCTTTCATAAATACTAAAGAGTAGTCTCAATAGTCACAAGCTAACTTAAAGACACAACATAAATATCTTAGGGACACGGCCCTTTACATTGAAGGAAATACATAATAAGTCTTAACAAGAACTAAATAAATAAAGAGTATGCCCTCGGATATATGAGGACATACTTAGTCTTGAGAGAGTCGATTCCCAAGCTTGTCTTCTAATCTTCAACTTGCCTCCAACCTATACTTATAGAGTATAGAAAAGTATGGGTTTAGTACAAACATTGTACTAAGTATGGAATTATGCAAAACACGCAAAAGGGGACATTTTAGTAGAAGTAAGCTTTCATGCTAAAGAAGTTAAAACCTTCATGAATATAGAAGTAAAATAACATATAGGTCATAATTTAGCAGATAGAATAAGACTTACAAAATTTTAACACAAAGGACCACTTTTACAGTGAACTCAAGAAATATTACAGTGAACCCAAGAAATATTACAGTGAACCCACATCCATTCAACTTATAGTGAACTCAATTCCTTAGAAGTTTTCCTAACAAAGGTTATCCTAAGACTCACTAAGGTAAGATATGAAGAAACCGCCCATACAATCCCTTCAATACACACCTAAGTGATCCTCAATACTACCTATTATAGGCTTACCTCGTACGGGTAACAAGTCCACATCTTATAACTAGACATTAGAGAAACATACTTGCATCTAAAGACTTCACATATGTGCCCTTCTCCAAGTGGACTTGCAAGTTACACAAAGTACAATTTGAGAATAGCATCCCATACTACTACTCCCATAATGTGCTCCTTGATGATTCCATAAGATTAGGTACACCACATTCATCATTCATAAACTTCATCATACAAGACATAACGTTAACATGCTTTCTTAACATTAGACATTAAATCACATAACTTCATTTTCATTACAATGACCCATTCATACCTTACCTATAAAGACACACCAAGACTCCCCTTTCAAGTGCCCACTTGTGCAATGGATAAATAGCATCCCATACCACCACCTACCCTAAGTAGTACACTCTTTAGGAGACTTAGTTCATTACATTCTTTTGTGGGGGATATCTGTAACCGACATAGACCATGAGAGGTAGACATGAAATCCCTGCATTAACCCCTATCGGATGAGGGATTCCCACTTGCCTAGGTAGGGTCATTCTCTTAGCCTTTACATGGATTCTCCAATAGCTACACCTGTGTGGGCGCACAGTTAAGGGATAAGGAGATTGCTTCTAAGTAACTCATTCTCTACTAATGAGGAGCACTCATCTCAACGGGTACATTGGATACAACATCTCAACTCAAGAAGTGTAACCACCCCTTCTTCAAATCCTCTTGGTGCTAAGAATAACTCCCCCACAGAGTCTTAAATATTCATTGCTTAAGGTTAAGGAATAACTATTGGACACTACATTTCAACTCATGAAGGGTATCCATCCTCCAACCTATTTTAGAAAGCTCTTGGGAATAGTAAGGTTGCTACTAAACACTTCATCTCAACTCACGAAGAGTGTTCAACCCAAATCTCCCCTTCTTATTACTATAGGAATAGTAGGGGTGGTCTAGACACTTCGTCTCTACTCACGAAGAGTGTCCACCCTACAATTCCCCATTCACATTCATTAACTTCATTCATTCATTCAAGTGTGTATACATGTGAGCACACCCTTCATATCATCACTATTTTCATAACATTGACTTCTAATAATGCTTACATCTTTCTTCATCTCATTTCACACACTAGCATACTTCACATAAACATATACTTCACTTAGACATAGTCTCTACAAAACATACATTTCAAGCTTCATAAAGCATATCAATATGAACATCATCATTATCACTTTACTTAACATACTATGCCTTCATGGCCATACTCACATTACACATGTAAATGCATATTCATATACTTCAAGTAAACACCGTCACCAAAGGTGGACCATACAACTCAAGAGCAGTTTAATGGAAACTAAGCAAGATAGAACAACTTACACTTCATCCAAGCTTTCACCACCTTTCATCAATTTCTCCAATAACTCATCATAAAATATCATCTAAGGCAATAGCTATTCATAATATAACATAAATATATTCATTTCTAACAATTTCTAATATTATCTTGATATGAACACTAAACCCACTTCATAAGCTAAAAGTTGGAAATATGCATGACCATGGGTTCATTGGGGTTTTGATATTAAAATCATAAACTAATACTAAAAACAACATATTTCAAACATTAAAACGTTTTCATGCAAAGACCCATACTTACGGTCAAGGAATAGAGAAGTTGGAGTTTGGAACCCTTTTTGAAATTTCTCTTTGAAGTGGATCCTTGAATGAAAGAAGGTTCAAGGATGACTACCATACCTTATGAAACAAACCACGAGATTTGGTGAAGAAAACGTCCAAAACCTTCAACCCTAGCTCCACCTTGAGTTCTAGCTTCAATGGAGTTTTGACAGAGCTTTTTTTTAAGGAGGGGTTTTGATTTGGGGTTTTGTAAATAATGAGTTAAAGGAGGGTTTTAAGGTTTGAAACTATTACATACCGTGGTCAACGACCATATTCACATACCGTGGTCCTATCCACTATCCGTGAAGTGGTCCGTGAACATTGAGGCAGTAAGCTGCCAACTTGGGACAACTTTTGCCCACAAGTTTGGTCCTCCTCAAGGACCCTTTGGTTGGTCCTTGGGAAGTTTTGACCGGACATTTCAAACACAAATACCTTAATACACATGTTAAGGACTTATCACATCAATTTCATCCAAAACGAACACCTAAAACTTGACAAAACACACTAAGGCACACAAGGACGTTTCAAGGCAAAACTTTCGAACGTCATGGACTTTCTTGGACGTTTGACCTCTAAACATCACCAAACTTTAAACACTTCCTATAAACATCATTATAGACCATTTTAGGACTTTAATACATCATGAAACACATGCTTGGATCTAGTTTCACCTAGTTCATTTTAGGGGCATTACAAGTTTCATCTGACTGGGTATCTCTCCATGGGGTTTTCTTGGTTTGTATGTTAGAAAGAAAGATGGATCACTCCGTATGTGTATTTACTATCGACAATTGAACAAGGTCACCATTAAGAAAAATATCCTTTTCAAAGGATATATTTTTTGTTTGATAAAATTCAAGAAGCAAGTTACTTATCTAAGATTGACCTTCGTTTGAGTTTTAAAAAAATGAAGGTGAAAGAAGAAGGCATTTCGAAGATAGCTTTTTGAACTCGGTACCATAATTACGAGTTTTTGGTAATATTTTTTGGTTTGACTAATGTTCTGGCCATATTTATCGATATGATGAATATGGTGTATAGACAATACCTTGATATATTTGTAATTTTATTCATTGATGATATATTGATCTATTGAAGATGTGAAGATGAGCATACCAATCATTTGAAGATTGTGTTGCAAGTTCTCGAGGACCAACAACTCTTTGTAAATTTTAAAAAATACGAGTTGGTTACGGTCTGTAGCTTTTCTTGGTCATGTTTTTTCTGGTAAGGGTATTGACGTATATTCTAAGAAGGTGGATAACGTTAAGAGTTATCTTAGACCTCTATCCCCTTCAATGTTATTCTAGGTATTGAGTGACTTCATGATTGTCATGCCTCAGTCAATTGAAGAACTCGACTAGTGAAGTTTCAATTTTCTAATGAGCCAGTTTTTGAGTGGAGAATTAGTTCAATAGTGAATAACATTCATTTTATTTCATACCATAGGTTCAGAAAGTTAGTTTATAAGGGGTGCATCTATAACCTAGTCCGACTTAATGATTCTTGTATTGAGATAACACCTATTTAGTCAGTTTTAATTGTGAGTGCGTTTCTAGAGGTCTTTCCAGATGATCTTCAAAGAAACCTTTCTGAGAGAGAAGTAGACTTCATAATGATATTCTTCCAGATATTAAACTGTCACGACCTAATATGAGACGTGAGTTGTACGCACACTTAACCTCCTAGTTGGGAAAACTAATGAATTCAACCCTACTTATAATTATTGTTCAACTTATGAAATACTAACCGTAATGGGAAAGTTTAAACATTATTAATGTAAAAACAAAATCGACTAACATATATTAACATTCTTTCCAAAAACATGAAAGACATCAAATCAAGGACATGTAAACCCCAAATACTATGTCTAAGAATTAAAAGACACCAAAATAAATGAATAACATAGTTTGTGTCTGAAAGCTAAGGATATTATTCCATGACCGTGGGAATCCAACACAAGTTAGAATGAATAGCTCACCCTGGAACCCGATGTGTTGGAGATTGGATAGAGTTGAGGGTGAGCAAAGTCGCATGTACACTCAGTGCACTAAACAAATGGAAAACGATGGAAACCACAGGTTTGGAAGTGTCACTCTCCGATTAGGCGAGTTGAAGTGCCATTCTCCAATTCGCTAAGTGACTTTGGTGATTCTCAGTTTTTACTATCTTTAGCCTTTTTTAAAATCTTTTTCTCCCTTTTTTGCCTAACAATGTCCTTACCTTGCTCTTTTGCCTATATATCTGTAAATTAGCATTAAAACATCAATTTAGTTCACAAAACACACACCGAGGACACTAATACCATCAATAACATGCCCTAAATTAGTCAAATTCCTCAACTCATAACTTGTTCATTTTTACAAATTTCTATGCGTTAAAATTTTTTTGCCACCCTACTTGTCACAACCCAACTGTACACCCTGGACGTAAGCGACACTCTAAAACTATTGCTGCCCTTCAAGCGAACCTCATCCTAGGTGACTAGAAGCGAACCACTAACTCAAGCATATATAATCATCAAATATGAAGAAGCTCATAAAAATAGTTTATTAAATCTCAAATTTAAACTCGATATACTAATTATGACATATAAGTTTTACGTAAAATATCTGAAACTAAAAACCTCTCAAAAGTTATCAATAGATGAAGCCTCTACTATTAAGTAAGGATGTTGGGAAAAGAGCCACGACACCTTAAAACTACTAATTTGAAAGTAAGTGTGAATTTCTCTAGAATAAAAGGAGGCTCACGAAGGCTAACTAGAGTGTAGAGTGATCTCAACGAAGCGTCATTTGATAATCATGAACACCAATATCTTCATCATAATATGATGCTAGTCGAATGACATCATTATATGGAATGTACGAGTATGTAATATGACTAAGTAAACAAACAACTGACCTGAAAGACCAAGAAAAACTCAACTAAATCAATATATGAATATGTAGTGAAAACCATTTAAGCATTACAATAACATATACAATGAAAGACACATGAATATATTCTTTACTTTTGCGTTATTTCTCTAACCGACAACCATTACTATGAGGATCGCAATGATACACTACCCCTCTGCACGTTGCAAGGTCCAATCCCATTGTAACATTCCGAAAATTTGAAGACTAAACTAAGGTCTAAAATGAAACTAGTAGGCTAAGCTAGAGCTTGGCGTAGGGTTAGAGCCTTCAACATACTTTCCCATGGTTTAGTGTTAAAGTGTCAAGACCTTAACCCTAAGGACCAATCATGGGTCCTTGAGGAAAAGACCGTGAAGGTTGCCAAAAAAGTGATCCACGGATGGAATGTATGCCACGTGGGTCAAGCCACACTCCGTAGAGGTAGTGTACAAACTCGTGTGGGTAAAGACACCAAGAGGGGAGATGTAGACTGATGATTCCCCAGATTAGACTTATTTTGGGCTATATTTGTATAGGAATAGTGTCCTTAACTGCTTGTTTTATCTCAATTACTAATGAATGACCACGATTTTTTGGTATTTTCAGTTTGAGACAAACCTTGGAAACTGCTCGGGAAAAAGGAGCAAAAAGGAAGAAAGATCAAACAAATGAAGATAGAACATCGCCGAGTCAACTTGGCGACTCGCCCATAGGTCTGAAGATTGCCTTTTATTCAAATGTGCTGACCCTGAAAGAAAAAATTAAATCGGCGGTAGAAAGGAGAAGTCGGCTGTCACATCCGGGGAGCACCCGCTAGAAGTAACATGGCGTACTTGACCTCTCGGAGGTCTTATACAAGCCCATAGTTATCATTCATCGCAATGACATAGTAAATTTAGCAAAAAATTTAAAACTTTTCATAGCACTTCTTATGCTAGAAACTTTACTTTGTATATATAGATAAAACATAAGTCATAATACATATTTATACCTTAAGTTTCTTTGCCATCTTAGACTCAATCAACATTAGAATACATTAGGGACACGACCCTTAAGACGTAAACATAAGTACAATACTTAAGACTTTACAGTAAACCATAACATAGGAAATCCTTGGACTTCAGGATTCCTTTCCTTAAGCTTGGGAATCACATATCAAGCTCTTCAATCATATAGTTATCCTTTAAGCATCCATAACCTACACTTTGTGTAAAAAGTAGAGAAGAATGGAGTTACTACAAGAATGCACTAAGTATGGCAACCATGCAAAAGCATGCATTTAAAAGGGACATTTCATTGAAATCATATTTCATGCCATCTTGAGTAAATATCCATAAAACCTTTATACAAAAGCATTTATATCATTCACATACTTCATATAGACATAATAAAAGGCCAAACATCATATAAAATCACATATAGAATTTAAGCCATAACTGAGGTCACTTTACAGTGAGCTCTTTTCACATTACAGTGAATCCTTTTCTTTTAACTCATCAACCTCCTAAGTAACCCTTTAATGATACTTGGTGCAATGCATCACCTTAAGGTCACAAAGAAACAATACATACAACCTACATAAGTCAACTCATATTATGAAATAGGCATAATAGATCATAGACACATTTAAGTCAAGACTTCATTGTCTTTACAGTAAGTTACATCCATTTACACATATTTTTAATTCTTTTGATACTCATCATTATAAGACCTTGTTCATGACCCCAATCTTAGTCTACTAGTGCAATGTACATGTGAAGCCCCATAACCTCACACATACTTAGTAAACCCATCATTAAACCACAAACCTTAACATTTAATTCATACATCAACATTTAAGTGAAGACAACTTCATTCGTGTCAACAACCTTTATCATATAGTCATTTAGACCAACATAGTGCATAGATGGATAACATCACATCATATAGATTCATATCATGCACATCTTAACAACAAGTATATATATACTACAATTTCATGCATAAAGACCTAACCATAATCATATACATTAGGTCACCTTCCTAGGACTTTCTAAGGAGCTACTTGTGCAATTTCTAAATGGGTTCATTACTTCCACCAACCCTAAGTAACCTCCCTTAAGCCATCCTAGTTAGGATCCTAGTCATTTACTTTCATTGTCCATCTTACTTTAGGGAAACTATAGCCTTAACCGACATTAAGTCCATGGGTGCTAAGCATGGAATTTGGTGTTATAGATTCTTACACCAATGGAAGGTGTTTCTACCTAGCCAAGGTAGAACATTAATATACATCCTAGCATCCTAAGTGAATTCACTTGGCTAGATCCTATGTGGAAAGCATCGTGTATGGAACTAATAGATAGGTATAATCCCTCTACATGCCATTGGCAATTGGGGCCTTCTCTCATGAGAAAACATGGGTGAACCTTCCTCAAAGTGAAGTCACCACCTCATGTTGGTCCATAGGCGAGTATTCCTCTAAGGTAAGTCAACACTCTATAAGAGACAAATGGTGAATCTTCCTCCAAGGGAAGTCATACCTCTCAATGTCAAGTTCACTCGGTGCTAAGATAAGTTCCCTTTATTGAAAAGCCTTTATTACATTTTTCATAAATCATAGGCTTAGGATATTTGATCCTCATATGCTTATTGCATACTCAAGCACCTATCTAGTTTTAGAGTAATCTTGGGCACCCCTCTCAAGGACCCTCTACTTACTAGATCATCATTCATGTGTGTGTGTACATATATGTGAGCAAACCTTTCAAATAACACATGAATATCACACATGTACCTATATCAATGCATAAGTCTATAGGTATGACTATATGAGCAATCCTTTCATATAAACCCACTAAGACTCTATGCACATTCATAATTCATCATATCATATAAGTCATATTCATAACATGACAATATATTAATTTTTCATGTACATAGAAACCAAACCTTGGAACTATCCTATCAAGGTACAGATGTGCAATGCGTAGACAAGGTCCCATACCCTTTCCCATACTTGTACACCTATCAAGTCATCCTAGTTAAGGAAACATATAATACTTTCATATACATAAACTTAACATGCATTGTATTAGACACTAGTGAATATGGGAACTACCTTTCATTTAAACGCCATGAACCTTTACTACTTTCAAGCATGCATGAAGTGCGAGTGTGTGTGTACAGTGGTCACATGATCACATAATGGCTATCAACAACACAATGAGGCAACCACCCTCTTAGACCATATTACACTTTCAAGCATAGACCACACAACACAATTTAGCATAGGAGGCAAGCTAATTTCACATTAACTTAAGATTCCTAACTTTGGCTATCCATGCATTAACATAGGGGTACATAGGTAAGAGATTATTAACCATTTTAATTCATCAATGGCATAACCTAAACTTTACCCTAACATGGATATACACATGCATATACAATAGCATACAACCTAAATCACAACTAGAATAGGAAAAGTAGGCATAAGCTTCACATAGTGTAATCATCATCACCACATATTCCTATATTCATCAATTTGCCTTCAAGGTCATGGTCAACACATATATAATGACAATAAAGTAAACACCGCCACCATAAGTGGATCATACCACGCAATGCCATACAAAGCTTCATCAACTACCATACTATAAGGAAAGTAGAAGAGATAAGCATTCTTTCCAATTTCTCACCCTTTGATCGTCCTTGATCAATACTCCTTTTTCATTAACATTTTTATAAAAAGATAGTAGCTAAAGGTGCATAAATGATAAAAGAATCCATGCTTTAGACACTACAATACCAAGCTACAACTAGTACAATACATCACCAATATACTAGAAAGTAGGACGACATAGGTCTTTAACCAAATTCACTTGCATTGATCATCAATTATATTTCCTCAATAGCATCAATCTAGGGCAGTAGCTAAAGTACCATAATCATATAAAAGTCATATATAAGCTACTACAAGATCATACTATAACATAATACAAGGCATCACATATATACTAGAAAGTAGAGAGCCATATATCACTTACTAATATGCTTTACTTTGATTGCCATGATTAACATTCATAATATACCAATAATACCAACCTAATGTAGTAGCTAAACCCATAAAAAATCAAGACTAAATCATGCTTCATCTACCCTAAATTGAGATGACATTATGTTAATAGCATTATCACCTTTTAGGCTAAAACATGTAGATTAATCCTTATCAAGGTTCCTTTAATATGATCATTAAGGGTTTATATACACAATTCATTCATAACATCAACTTAAAACAATAGTTATAATCATCTTCTCCTACTCGAATTCAACTTTCAACCAATTAAAAAGCAATGTTACCGTGAACTCCTAGAATGCTAAACTAGGCATGTTGAATTCTTCATACATTGATCCACATGGATCCTTCATCATCAATTCATCATCAATTCACGTAAATAACAGTAGGTATAAGCAATTCAATGTAAGAGAATCTCAATTTAACCATTAACAAGCCATGATCACAAAGCCCATGCAAGGACTAAATCGATTTAGGAAGGGAAAATGGGTTCATCGTGCAATTGGATTAAAATCACGTTAAAACCAATACATTAACATAAATTCATCAGGATTTAACTCTTAAAACATTTTAAAAAAGAACCCATGGCTAGATTGAAGAATATGAGATTTGATCATGAAACCTTCTTTAAAACTTGAGATTAACTCTCCAAGTGAAAGGTTACTTGGAGATGAAGGATTACCATACCTTTGTCTAGTTGAAAACCTCTAAAACTTGACTAATCACCCATGTAAATCCAAGCTCCTAGTTGTTCTTAAGCTATAACAACAATGGAGGCTTATAGGGAGAATTGGTTTTGGAGGGAAGGTTTAATTTGTGTGAATGGGATTGGGAAAGGGTTGGTCACGTTTTATATCCCTTATATACACCCAAAAATAGGTAAATAAATCAACTAGAGTCAGGTTAAGACGTGGGGTGAATTTCCCATTCACCCCCTAAGTGGGCAGTGCGCAGGGACTAGTTGCAGGCCACCATCGACGGATCATCATCGACGGGTCGTCTATGGCTTCAGTCGATTGGACCTTGGCCTGTTCTTTGGTTGATACTTGACAAAGATAAGTGTCCATCGATGAGACACCACCAACGGACCGTTGGTCAACCAACTGGGCGTTGTTTTGGTTTAGTCGATTGACAATTCCAAGGCAGTGTCTCGACAACCTTGGGTCCATCTTGTGGGCCTTTTTGCGGGGTCCTTAAAACTCGTACCCGTAGACCCCATCAAGACACACAAATGAATGTCTCAAGGCTATCTTTCGAACGTCTTGGACGTTCTTGGACGTTTGACCTCCAAACCTTATGAAACTACATATACTACCATTAAAAATTATTTTTACTCATTTTAAGACTTCATAATCTCATGTAATACAATTATAAACACACATAGACACATGAGGCACATGGGTGACTAATCATCGAACGTCTTGGTCGTCCCTTGATGTTTGACTTCCAAATCACCCCAAACTTTACCCACTGACTCTATACCATATTATAAGACATTTTAGGACCTTCGAACCTTAAGACAAACATGTTAGGCTCTAGACACCCTAACTCATTTTGGGGGTCTTACAATATCCCCCACTTGGGAACATTCATCCTCGAATGACACTTAGAACACTTTAATAACAACAAGGACTTCAATGCATCATAGAGAAGTTCATAACATTCATAACATTATCACATAGAAGTTAATGCACCAAACATACAAGGAACACAACTTCGAATCATTTTAGCACTCAATGCACATAAGCAAGCAAAACATTTATTCACTCACTCATTAATACGTCAAATACAAACGCTCTTATCATGTTTATAGGAGGAACATCCTTCTCTTAGCTATAAAATGGTCATTACGCTTTAATTCATTAATATCTTATCTTGCAACCACCTTTAAGTCACACTTAGCCATATTCAACAACACTCAAGAACAAGTAGGCACTCATACTTCAATGCACATAGACTTGAGTAAGATAGGTTGACAATGGATTCTTATAAGTTATACCTAGTTCCATGAGAGTCATACTTAACCATACCATGCTTAGTTGTGTCAATGGACGAATGTCCTTCTCCTCAACACACTTACATGTATCATGAGTTCATACCCAAGAAAATGTACAAAGGTCATCTTTACTGTAATATGAGAATTTTTTCTACTTTTTAAACTAAGACATGCTCATGTTTTCTTCCTAGTGAAGTCTAAATGGTAAGTCACACCAAATACATCACAACAATTAGGAAGCCATTTCACAAAAGGTCAATTTCTAACATAGTACTCACCTTCACAATAAGCATCATTTGGGAAAAACAATACAAATTATAGGCACACACATGAACACTTAGCTAAACATGCTTTCACTTTTCAAGAGTGAGTCTACCTACAATCAAGCTTTCCAAATCGTACAAGTCACATAGTTTTAAAGAGAATCTACACTTTTCATTATGAGGCTAAACATTACACCCCACACGAGACTACAACCAAGTTTTGTACCTTATCTCATGAAATCAAATGCACAATTAGCATGTTAAGATGCACAATACACATGAGAAAACATGGATTTTATCTAAATTCCCATTCATGAACTTTGGAATCTTCACAATATCTTTAAGGTAATGTATCAATACATACCAAACATATAAAGTTCATGCAATTCATACTTTATGCAAAACTCTATTCATGAACAAGCTTACTAAGAATTCATTAGTTTCAAGTTCAAGCAAAAATAGAGGGACAAGGTAGAAAATATCTACAACCTTACTATTTCATCACCATCCCCCACTTAGGGTAGACCAAATTAAGAGTAACTTAACCCAACCTAAAGAGGAGCTTAACTTAACAACCTCCCTTTTTCATCACTTAAAAGTGATTACCACTTTAAGAGAAATTACAGTAAGTCAACCAAGGTATTCTAAACTTTACCACCTAGGCAATTTATCCCCAATTATCAATTAAGTCATACCATTCAACCGCATAATGTTTTCATACATTACAATAGACACCAAGGTCATACAACATTAGGGGAAACAATAGAGAAGACTTAGCGTTAGAACTTCTTCCATTTTGTTTGGTTATTACAGTAAGGTTACTTCTAGGTCACTAAAACCCACATCATCACCCTACCAAGACAAGCATATTACCTTTACACCTAGGATCAAGTCTATACAAAGGACTCCAATCCATACTAGGCAACTAAAAAGGACCACATATACACAAAGGAAAACATTGAACACTTTTAAGCACATATTCCTAGGGTAGCATGCTTTCATAGGTACTCACTAAGCATTTCAAACTCAAATATTATCATTCCAATAGAAATTCATTTTAACTAAAATAGCTTCTAATATGCTTTAATCATATAATCACATACATTTCTCAATGTAACATGCTATTTCACATAAGTCTCATACCAAGCCACAAGTGGCATCTCATCATTAAAACATGCCAAAATTTACCTTCTCACAAACTCATCAAACCTTAAAACTAATATTAAGCATTAATTCACCTTTCCTACCTCAAGCATATAAGATACCATCTCATCCAAGCAATCACATCTAAAAGACCACCGGACAAGAAACATAAGAGAGGGATGTTATAGAGTTATGTTCTATGGCACGATATGAGAGTGATGAAGAAGGAAAACTCTATCGTCTTATAGCCTCTCATATCATTTGATGATGTCGCGAATCACCACCAATGAACATGAGACTCTACTAGACGTGGCAATATGAGACTTTTAGAGCCTAAAACCACTTTATAAACCTCATGCTCTGATACCACATTTATCACATCCGGAGAGCACCCCCTAGAAGTAACATTGCTTACTTGACCTCTCGGAGGTCTTATACAAGCCCATAGTTATCATTCATCGCATTGACATAGTAAATTTAGCGAAAAATTTAAAACTTTTCATTGCACATCTTATGCTAGAAACTTTACTTTATATATATAGATAAAACATAAGTCATAATGCATATTTAGACCTTATGTCTCTTTGCAATCTTAGACTCAAACAACATTAGAATACATTAGGGACACGACCCTTAAGACACAAACATAAGTACAATATTTAAGACTTTACAGTAAACCATAGCATAGGAAATCCTTCGACTTAAGGATTCCTTTCCTCGAGCTTGGAAATCACATATCAAAATCTTCAATCATATATTCATCCTTTAAGCATCCATAACCTACACTTAATGTAAAAAGTAGAGAAGAATGGAGTTAGTACAAGAATGCACTAAGCATGACAACCATGCAAAAACATGCTTTTGAAAGGGACATTTCCTTGAAATCATACTTCATTCCATTTTGAGTAAATATCCATAAAACCTATATCCAAAAAGCATTTATATCATTCACATACTTCATTTAGACATAATCAAAGATCAAACATCATATAAAATCACATATAGAATTTAAGCCCTAATTGAGGTCACTTTAAGTGAGCTCTTTTCACATTACAATGAATCCTTTTCTTTTATCTAATCAACCTCCTAAGTAACCCTTTAGTGATACTTGGTGCAATGCATCACCTTAAGGTCACAAAGAAAGCATACATACAACCTACATAAGCCAACACATATCATCAAATAGGTATAATAGATCATAGACACATTTAAGTCAAGAATTCATTGGCTTTACAGTAAGTTACATCCATTTACACATATTTTTACTTCTTTCCATACTCATCATTATAAGACCTTGTTCATGACCCCAATCTTAGTCTACTAGTGCAATGTACATGTGAATCCCCATAACCTCACACAAACTTAGTAAACCTATCATGAGACAACAAACCTTAACATTCAATTCATATATCAACATATAAGTGAAGACAACTTTATTCGTGTCAACAACCTTTATCATATAGTCATTTAGACCAACATAGTGCATATATGGATAAGATCACATCATATAGATTCATACCATGCACATATTCACAACAAGTAGATAGATACTATAATGTCATGCATAAAGACATAACCATAATCATATTTATTAGGTAACCTTCCTAGGACTTCCTAAGGAGCTACTTGTGCAATGTCTAGATGGATTCATTACTTCCACCTATCCTAAGTAACCTCCCTTAAGTCATCCTAGTTAGCGTCCTAGTCATTTACTTCCATTGTCCATTTTACTTTAAGGAAACTATATCCTTAACCGACACTAAGACCATGGGTGCTAAACATGGAATTTGGTGTCATAGATTCTTACACCAATGGAAGGTCTTTCTACCTAGCCAAGGTAGAACATTAATATATATCCTAGCATCCTAAGTGAATTAACTTTGCTACATCCTATGTGGCAAGCATAGTTTATGGAACTAAGAGATAGGTATAATCCCTCTACAAACCATTGGAAATTAGGGCCTCCTCTCATGAGAAAACATGGGTGAACCTTCCTCAAAGGGAAGTCACCACCTTATGTGGGTCCGTAAGTGAGTACTCCTCTAAGGGAAGTCAACACTCTATAAGGGACAAATGGTGAATCTTCCTCCATGGGAAGTCAACACCTCTCAATGTCAAATTCACTCGGTGCTAAGCTAAGTTCTCTTTATTGAAAAGCCTTTATTACGTATTTCATCAAAACATAGGCTTAGAATATTTGATCCTCATATGCTTATAGTATACTCAAGCACCTATCTAGTTTTGGAGTACTCTTAGGCATCGTTCTTAAGGCCCCTCTACTTACTATATCATCATTCATGTGTGTGTGTAAAGATATGTGAGCAAACCTTTCACATAACACATAAATATCATACATGTCCATATATCAATGCATTAGTCTATAGGTATGATTATATGATGAATCCTTTCATATAAACCCACTAAGACTCTATGCACATTAATACTTCATCATATCATATAAGTCATATTCATAGCATGTCCATATATTCATTTTTCATGTACATAGAAACCAAACCTAGGAACTATCCTATCAAGGTACACATGTGCAATGCGTAGACAAGGTCCCATACCCTTGCGCATACTAGTACATCTATCAATTCATCCTAGTTAAGGAAACATATCATACTTTCATATGCATAAACTTAACATGCATAGTAGTAGACACTAGTGAATATGAGAACTACCTTTCATTTAGACACCATGAAGCTTTTCTACTTTTAAGCATGCATGAAGTGTGAGTATCATACTCAACCATACCATGTTTCGTTGTGTCAATGGAGGAATGTCCTTCTCCTCAACACACTTACATGTATCATGAGTTCATACCCAAGAAAAATATACAAGTCATCTTTACTGTAATATGAGAATTTTCTCAACTTTTTAAACCAAGACATGCTCATGTTTTTTTCCTAGTGAAGTTTAAATGGTAAGTCACACCAAATACATCACAACAATTAGGTATCCATTTCACAAAAGGTCAATTTCTAACATAGTACTCACCTTCACAGTAAGCATCATTTGGGAAAAACAATATAAATTATAGGCACACACATGAACACTTAGCTAAACATGCTTTCAGTTTTCAAGTGTGAGTCTACAATCATGCTTTCCAAACCGTACAAGTCGCATAGTTTTAAAGAGACTCTACACTTTTCATTATGAGGCTAAACATTACACCTCACACGTGACTACAACCAAGTTTCGTACTTTATCTCATGAAGTGAAATGCACAATTAGCATGTTAAGATGCAGAATACACATGGCAAACCATGGATTTTATCAAAATTCCCATTCATGAAATTTGGAATCTTCACAATATCTTTAAGGTAATGTCAATCAATACATAGCAAACATATAAAGTTCATGCAATTCATACTTTATGCAAAACTCTATACATGAACAAGCTTACTAAGAATTCATTAGTTTCAAGTTCAAGCAAAAATAGAGGGACAAGGTAGAAAATATCTACAACCTTACTATTTCATCACCAGCCCCCACTTAGAGTAAACCAAATTAAGAGTAACTTAACACAACCTAAAGTTGAGCTTAACTTAACAACCTCCCTTTTTCATCACTTAAAAGTGATTACCACTTTAAGAGGAATAACAGTAAGTCAATCAAGTTATTCTAAGCTTTACCACTTAGGCAATTTATCCCCAATCATTAAGTTAGGTTATACCATTCAACCACATAATGTTTTCATACATTACAATAGACACCAAGGTCATACAACATTAGGGGAAACAATAGAGAATACTTAGCCTTAGAACTTCTTCCTTTTTATTTGGTTATTACAGTAAGGTTACTTCTAGGTCACTAAAACCCACATCATCACCCTACCAAGACAAGCATACTACCTTTACACCTAGGATCAAGTCTATACAAAGGACTCCAATCCATACTAGGTAACTAAAAAGGACCACATATACACAAAGGAAAACATTGAACACTTTTAATCACATATTCCTAGGGTAGCATACTTTCATAGGTACTCACTAAGCATTTCAAACTCAAATATTATCATTCCAACAGAAACTCATTTTAACTAAAATGGCTTCTAATATTCTTTAATCATATAATCACATACATTTCTCAACGTAACATGCTATTTCACATAAGTCTCATACCAACCCACAAGTGGCATCTCATCATTAAAACATGCCAAAATTTACCTTCTCACAAACTCATCAAACCTTAAAACTAATATTAAGCATTAATTCACCTTTCCTACCTCAAGCATATAAGATACCATCTCATCCAAGCAATCACATCTAAAAGACCACCGGACAAGAAACATAAGAGAGGGATGTTATAGAGTTATGTTCTATGGCACGATATGAGAGTGATGAAGAAGGAAAACTCTATCGTCTTATAGCCTCTCATATCATTTTATGATGTCGCGAATCACCACCAATGAACATGAGACTCTACTAGACGTGGCAGTATGAGACTTTTAGAGCCTAAAACCATTTTATAAACATCATGCTCTGATACCACATTTATCACATCCGGGGAGCACCCCCTAGAAGTAACATGGCTTACTTGACCTCTCGAAGGTCTTATACAAGCCCATAGTTATCATTCATCGCATTGACATAGTAAATTTAGCGAAAAATTTAAAACTTTTCATTGCACATCTTATGCTAGAAACTTTACTTTATATATATAGATAAAACATAAGTCGTAATGCATATTTAGACCTTATGTCTCTTTGCAATCTTAGACTCAATCAACATTAGAATACATTAGGGACACGGCCATTAAGACACAAAAATAAGTACAATATTTAAGACTTTACAGTAAACCATAGCATAGGAAATCCTTGGACATAAGGATTCCTTTCCTCGAGCTTGGAAATCACATATCAAGATCTTTAATCATTTATTCATCCTTTAAGCATCCATAACCTACACTTAATGTAAAAAGTAGAGAAGAATGGAGTTAGTACAAGAATGCACTAAGCATGACAACCATGCAAAAACATGCTTTTAAAAGGGACATTTCCTTGAAATCATACTTCATTCCATTTTGAGTAAATCTCCATAAAACCTATATCCAAAAAGCATTTATATCATTCACATACTTCATATAGACATAATAAAAGGTCAAACATCATATAAAATCGCATATAGAATTTCAGCCATAATTGAGGTCACTTTAAGTGAGCTCTTTTCACATTACAATGAATCTTTTTCTTTTATCTAATCAACCTCCTAAGTAACCCTTTAGTGATACTTGGTGCAATGCATCACCTTAAGGCCACAAAGAAAGCATACATACAACTTACATAAGCCAACACATATCATCAAATAGGCATAATAGATCATAGACACATTTAAGTCAAGACTTCATTGGATTTACAGTAACTTACATCCATTTACACATATTTTTACTTCTTTCCATACTCATCATTATAAGACCTTGTTCATGACCCCAATCTTAGTCTACTAGTGCAATGTACATGTGAAGCCCCATAACCTCACACATACTTAGTAAACCTATCATGAGACCACAAACCTTGACATTCAATTCATACATCAACATATAAGTGAAGACAACTTCATTCGTGTCAACAACCTTTATCATATCGTCTTGTAGACCAAAATAGTGCATATACGAATAAGATCACATCATGTAGATTCATACCATGCACATATTCAAAACCAGTAGATATATACTACAATGTCATGCATAAAGACATAACCACAATCATATACATTAGGTAACCTTCCTAGGACTTTCTAAGGAGCTACTTGTTCAATGTCAAGATGGGTTCATTACTTCCACCTATCCTAAGTAACCTCCCTTAAGTCATCCTAGTTAGCATCCTAGTCATTTGCTTCCATTGTCCATTTTACTTTAGGGAAACTATAGCCTTAACTGACACTAAGACCATGGGTGCTAAACATGGAATTTGGTGTTATAGAGCCTTACATCAATGGAAGGTGTTCCTACCTAGCCAAGGTAGAACATTAATATACATCCAAGCATCCTAAGTGAATTCACTTTGCTACATCCTATGTGGCAAGCATAGTTTATGGAACTAAGAGATAGGTATAATCCCTCTACAAACCATTGGAAATTGGGCCTCCTCTCATGAGAAAACATGGGTGAACCTTCCTCAAAGGGAATTCACCACCTCATGTGGGTCCATAGGTGAGTATTCCTCAAAGGGAAGTCAACACTCTATAAGGGACAAATGGTGAATCTTTCTCCAAGGGAAGTCAACACCTCTCAATGTCAAGTTCCCTCGGTGCTAAGCTAAGTTCCCTTTATTGAAAAGCCTTTATTACATTTTTCATCAAAATATAGGCTTAGGATATTTGATCCTCATATGCTTATAGTATACTCAAGCACCTATCTAGTTTTGGAGTACTCTTGGGAATCGTTCTCAAGGCTTCTCTACTTACTAGATCATCATTCATGAGTGTGTGTACATATATGTGAGCAAACCTTTCACATAACATATAAATATCACACATGTCCATATATCAATGCATTAGTCTATAGGTATGATTATATGAGGTACACGTGTGCAATGCGTAGACAAGGTCCCATACCCTTGCCCATACTAGTACATCTATCAATTCATCCTAGTTAAGGAAATATATCATACTTTTATATGCATAAGCTTAACATGCATAGTAGTAGACACTAATAAATATGAGAACTACCTTTCATTTAGACACCATGAACCTTTTCTACTTTTAAGCATGCATGAAGTGTGAGTGTGTGTGTACATTAGTCACATGATCACATAATGTCTATCAACAACACATTGAGGAATCCACCCTCTTAGACCATATTACACTTTCAAGCATAGACCATACAACACGATTTAGCATAGGAGGCATGCTAACTTCACATTACACTTAAGACTCCTAACTTTGGCTATCCATGCATTCACATAGGGGTACATAGGTAAGAGATTATTAACCATTTTAATTCATATATGACATCACCTACACTTTACCCTAACATGGATATACACATAATGTGATCATCATCAATTTGCCTAAGTTTCACATAGTGTGATCATCATCACCACATATTCCTATATTCATCAATTTTCCTTCAAGGTCATGGTCAACACATATATAATGACAATAAAGTAAACACCGCCACTATTAGTGGACCATACCACGCAATGTCATACAAGGCTTCATCAACTACCATACTATAAGGAAAATAGAAGAGATAAGCATTCTTACCAATTTCTCACCCTTTGATCATTCTTGATCAATACTCCTTTTTCATTAACAATTTATATAAAAATACAGTAGCTAAAGGAGCTTTAATCATAAAAGAAGACATACTTAAGACACTACAATACAAAGCTACAACTAGTACAATACATCACCAATATACTAGAAAGTAAGAGGACATAGGTCTTTAACCAAATTAACTTGCATTTATCATCAATTTTATTTCCTTAATAGCATCAATCTGGGGCAGTAGCTAAAGTACCATAATCATATAAAAGTCATGTATAAGCTACTACAAGATCATACTATAACATAATACAAGGCATCACATATATACTAGAAAGTAGAGAGCCATATAGCTTGTCACATCCCGAAACCACACCCTAGAAGATAGGGTGCAATCTTGGATTGCGACCGGTGTATTCGAGCTTTCGTAGGTCTCATACAAGCCTCTTGTATCATTCATCGTATATACATAACGAAAAGTAGTGCGGAATTAAAAGTTTTCGTAAAATTATATAGAAGTCTTTAAACTCTTTCATATATTTATAAATAGGAAAACACTAAGTCTCGATCATCATCTTAAGACACGATAATACTTGGGACACAGCCCATAAGAATTTAGAACATACTACTATAGTCTATTACAAACTTTATAAAGAAACATAAAATGACATATATGCCCTCGAGTCAAATGAGGACATACTTCAACTCTTCTTGAATGATCTCCTTGTTCAAGTCTTCTTCCCAAAGCTCTTCACCTACCAAGAACTATAGATAGAAAATAAAACATGCAATTAGTACAACCACATCTACTAAGTATGGCATTATGCATAAAAATCATGGAAACGGACTTTATTGGAAATATGCATCTTTTCATTTTATAAATCATAATATCATCATAATAATAACATTTAACAACTTTAGAAACACATAAGAAAATGCATTTTTAGGACCACTTAACAGTGAGCCAATCCACTGTCACAGTGAAGTCTCTTCACTGTACAGTGAAGTCTCTTCACTGTACAGTGAAGTCTACAGTGAAGTACTTAACCTTCATTTTAGACACCCTTTAGCATGTAATTATCCCACTCAAAGATATCCTAAGATTCACTTAAGTCACACAAAGAGAGACCTCCCATACACCCTCTCTAGATGTGCCTAAATGACCCTTAAGATTACTTATAATGAATCATATACACACTTACAAAGCATCTTAAACATCAAGGTAAGATTCTTCTACCAAAGGTGACTCTAAGTTTCACTTGAGTGAGTTGTGAAGCAACCGCCCATACAATCCCTTACACACACACACTCAAGAGATCCAATATACTCCCTAGGACAGAATCATTCTCACTAAACACACCAACGCATAGATAATATGGCATTCTCCTTCCAAGGGCCATCAAAAGACCTACTTAAGTAAATCAAGAAGATAACGTCCATGATTGACCTCTTCAAGATTACCTAATTAGTCCTTATGAATACCTAAGGCTTAGATCATGTCAACAACACCAAACATCTTTCCTAACTAGAGTCATACTCAAGACTTCCAAATATAAGACATAAAGAGATCATCCCATATGCCCTCTTCACACTTTAGCTAAGGAGTCCTTAAGTTACTTTAGATTACGTACTTATTCATTTACATACTTTCTAACATAAGTCATTAGTTCATTAGTTCATTTGGAAGACATACATCACATAAAGTACATTCAAGTAATGGTCTTAGACAAGACCTAGGAACTCCAACTAACACCATCAAAGTCTATTGTGCAATGTCTAAGTAGCATCCCATACCACCACCTAAACCTCATAAACTTCTCTAATGCTAATAGGTATTCCATATGATGAGATTAGGCAATAACCGACATAGACCATGGTAGCAAAGCATGGAATCCGAAGTTCTATCCTACTTCGATGAGGTGTTCTACTTGCCAATGGTAGAACATAATAATCTCATGTATCCACATGGTTAAGGAATATGAAGGGCGTACTTTATATTCTTGTCTCATACTTAACTAGAACTACTTCCCTTTACCATACTCACTCGGTGCTAGCCTTAATTCTCATAGATCAATTCACATTAAGGTTCATACAATTGGGTCTCATATCATGTTCATGACCCAATTACATTTACCCTACAAAAGCAAGGTCCATTTGGGCTATCTCACTATGGAGACAAGAAGCTCATCGCGACTTTCCTAAGGTATAATATGATTCCGTTCCAGCCAATCAACCTCAAGTCCATCACTCATTACATGAAAGATACCATTACGGCTAACTACTTCACAATTCATAACCCTACCACTTAGTTCAAGGTTCCACATAAATGACCCTTTAATCATCATTCAAGGTCTCACCTATATTCATTTATTCGAGACTAAGACCCTTTAGGTTCCTAAGCCAAGACATCACATATTCACATAAGCATCAAGTAAGGGACACAAGTCTACCTAAACAAGACACAACATGCTTCCATTTTACTCATTTAGCCTATCTTCCTTTAGACTCTTAGGTTTGACCCTTAACCTTATTTAGTCAACCTATTCATTACCTTAATATTATCAACTTAACCTTTTTAGACTCATATAGCCAAATTAGGAATAACCATGTTACAATTCTAACACTACACACTTAACACATAGTCAAAGCACAACATGATTACCTAGATAGTATCATTAGTCTAACACATACTTTCACATATAGGTAGATATGATTATACATCACTAAATCAACTACACAAATAGCCATATAATTTCAAGTAGTACCGACAAGGCCATGATCATCAATATACTAGAAAGTAACGCCGACAAGGACACATCAATTCACATAACACCGCCACCAAAGGTGGACCAAACCAATCATAACATAATTGAATTATAAATAACATCAAAATAAAGAAAATGGGGCAGCATACCTCCACTCCATCATCAACACTTCAATTCAAGTCAACTTACTCAATTTGATGACAAAAGACCCTTACCCAAGGCCATGAACACCAATTCAATACACTATTATAGAAATCAATGAAATCTAACCCAATTAAATATTGATTCAAAAATCCAATACCAACTTGAGAACAATTGAACACAATTCTTACATCAATCGAAAGCCCATAAGAAACTACACATGAATTCATCAACATTAAGCCAATATCAAGTAACCCATAATTTAGTCAAAATCTTAGGTTCATCAATTACATGGGTTCATAGGTAATTAGTTTAAAATAATCAATACAACATCAATCTAATCCATAATAGACGTTTGAAAACTATTATTGCAAGAACTCATAGTAGAATCATGAAATTGGACAATTCCTCTTTGAAAACTTTGAAAACATCTTTGAAAGTTGCGCTCCTTGATGAAACGAGTTTCAAGTATCAAAAGTCATACCTCAATGATGATAATTCTTCACTTTGATGAAGAATTTCCACTCAAAACGTCACACCAAGCTTTTCCTTGATTTTGGATTTCAATGGAGTCTTTGGGATTTCTTAAGGACTTTTGTGGTTTTGATTTTAGAAGAATAAATTATTCTAAGTGTTTAACCTTTATATACTTGTTTAAAACACCCAAAATACCTTTAATAAACTGCCTAAAGTCTTATTTGTAAGTGGGGTGAATTGGTGTTGGCAGTGAACTGCGCAGGAAACTTGTCTCCACAGACTGAGGGACCTACAGACCATCTCCAGACCAACGGACCGTCCTGTTGGCCCGTGGTCTGGGACTGAGGCTGGTCTTTGGTTTCTTCATTCCCCAGGCTAAGTCCCTACAGATGGAACCCTACCTAAGGGGCGTCGACTGCCTCCGTGGTTTGGGATGTCTTGTGCAGCCTTGACACCAAGTCTTGGGTCGTTCCTCAAGGACCCTTGGATGGTCCTTGGGGATAATTGCCGGACGTTTCCAACTCAAATATGATCGTCTATGAGTTCAACACCTCTCACATAAATTTCATTCAAAACGACCACGTAAAACTTGATAAAACATGCTTAGACACACAAGGTCGATTCAAGGCATATCTTTCGAACTTCATGAACGTTCTTAGACATTTAACCTCCAAACTTCTCGAAATTCAACACACTGCATATACATACTATAATAACTCATTTAAGGACCTTTCAACCTTATGAATCACACATCAACACATAAAACCACATATGAGGTATTTAGGTGACTTAGTCGTCGAACGTCTTAGTCATCCCTTGACGTTTGACTTCCAGCACACCTAATACTTTAGCTACTGCCTCTAAACAATATTATAGACACTTTAAAGACCTTAGACCACCATTACCAACATGTTAGGCTCTAGTTACCTAAGTCATTTTTGTGGTCTTACATATCACTTACTAATATGCTTTACTTTGATTACCATGATTAACATTCATAATATACCAATAATACCAACCTAAGGCACTAGCTAAAGCCATAAAAAATCAAGACTAAATCATGCTTCATCTGCCCTAAATTGAGATCACATTATGTTCATAGCTGTGAACACCTAATTTTTTACCAAAACATAAATATTTTACACCAATTTGAAAAGGGTTATATTTAAAATTTTATATATATATATATATATATATATATATATATATATATATATATATATATATATATATATATATATAAATTGTAAATTAATATAAATTATAAGATCATTTATAGTTTAATAATAATAAAAAAATGATAAAAGAAGTTGGAAATTTAAATTATTTCTATCTAGTCTAAAAAATATAGAAAATATTATGGAAAAGTATGGAAAAAGAAAAGAAAAGAGAAGTCCTAAAAATAACAAATTGTCTTACCTTATCCTAATTAACCTCAAACACTTATAACTAATTTTACTAAAAAAACCTCTCCCTATTTAGTTATTTTTATTTTTAAATTTTTTTTTTCTTGTCTATTTCCTTTTTGCACGTTTTTTTTAAAAAAAAACATACAATCTTTCTCAATTTTTATTTTATTTTATTTTATTTATTTATTTTTTCCTTTACACGTTTTCTTAACTTCTTTTTATTGTTTCATTGTATTGTTTTTAGTATTATATTACTATTTTTATTTTTTATATCCTTATCTCAACCCCAATTTTCTCAACTAATTTTTAAATTAAATCCTAATCCCACTCTACTACGTTCATTTTAATTAGCACCAGATTCTCACCCAAAACTATTATAATAATATCAGTAGAAAAAAAAGGAAGTAGAGAGAAAAACTTATACAGAGACAGATTAAAATACACAGAGAAAAAAAAAAGCAAAAGAGAAAAGAGTGAAAAAGTGAGTTTTATCCGTAGAATTAAGTTATAATCTGATGTTTTGTTTGCGATTTCGGTCTTGTGGCTCTTTAAAGTTAATTTACAATTATTAACTTTGGAAATCAGTAGATCGCAACGGTGAAATTAGTTTTCGCAAAGAGGTCATTTTCAATTTCTTCTTATAGTTGAAGATCGATTTGAATAAATATTATAATATTATTTATATTTTTTCGTCGTGGTTCCATTTTAGTCAGTTATGTAATTGTTTATGCTCATTAAACATAGTTTTGTGTTTTTTTTAAAAAAAAAGTTATTCATGTGTTGTAATATTCTCCTACGGAGTAGTTTTTCTGCATGTGCAATAGTACTCCGAGTAGATTAAGGTTTTCTCTTTAAACCTTCACATATAGTTTATTAAAATTATAATAATGGACAAATTACCTATAATATTTGACAAAATAGTAATAATATTGATACATTAAGTGGTATTGAGATATTACTATTTTTGGATGCTACAATGTAATCGTGTCAACTGATTATTTTTCCTTAGAAAATTATAAAGTTTAATCGATTAGTGATTTAGAAAAGCTTTGTAGAATATGTTTTAGTCCTTTAAAATTTGTTTATTTTGATAAATTTACTTACCTTAAGAATAAGCCTAAGATGATTACCAATTTAGTTCGTATTATTAAGAAATATAATTAAGCGGATATATGAATATTAGTTAGAGAATTATGATAAAAAGAAATAGAAAAATTATTAGGAAGATTAATAAAAAAACATAAAAAGAACAACGAAAAAAAATAATGAAAAAAAAAACATAGCAAAGAAAAGAACTTAAAACAGAAAGAAAAAAAAAAGTGAAAGAAACTGAATGTAAAAAAATAAAAACCAAAAAGGAAAAAATAAAAATAAATAGGAAAAAGTAGAATGAAAAAAAATGAAAAAAAATGAATAAAAGAGATCGTAAAAAAAGAGAGAGAACAAAAAAAAGAAAGTACAAAAAAGAAAAAGTAACAAAAAAAATTTTTTTAAAAAAATAAATAAATAAGAAGAAAAGACAAATTTGTAAATAATAATAAAGTAACAATAAAAATAATAAAAAGGGAATCTTGCGGAAAAAAAAAATGAAAATATTGAATATTAAAAAAAAAATCTTCCTAAAAAAGTAGTCCTAATCCATTTAGAAGTTTTTGATAAGACTAACTTTAAATCTTATAAAAAAATTATTTTCCTATTTAAATCTAAAACAAATCTTATAAAAATTTTATTTTCCTATTTTAAATCTAAAAAATAAATAAATAAATAATCGTAAATTAACTTGAACTCTAAGAATCTTTTTCCCACACAAACTCTAATTATTAGAAACTAGATACCAATATATATTCTACCTATAATAACATTAAAAAATAAAAACCTACAAACATAAGCAGGAATTTTTTTTTACAAATTTTCAAGTTTAAAATTAATGGACAGACACAAAAAATGAGATAATTTATTTTTAAAAAAATTTTAAACAAATAAGACAGTTTCAAATACATTTAAAATAAATGAGAGAATAAAATAAATAATATTTTTGATTAAATGAAATAATATAATATTCAAAAATTAAGTTAAGTTATACGAAAGTCAATAAAGCGATCGTGCTAGAACCACGGGACTCGAGGGGTGCCTAATACCTTTCCCTCGGTCAACAGAATTTCTTACCTGAATTTCTAGTTCGAAGACCAATAAAAATAGAGTCAAATTTCCGTTTGATTAGGAATTTAAATAAGGTGACTTGGAACACCAAAACTCAATTTCAAGTGGCGACTCTGAATAATAAAATAATCTCTTTTCAAAATGTCACTTTAATTGGAAAAACTCTTTATCTTTCAAATCATAACAACAATAAAAAATTTGAGAAAAAAAGGAGCGTGACAGATGGCGACCTCACTGGGGATAACCAGAATTCGAGCTTATAATATTGACTTATGTATGACTATTACTTATTTATTTACGTTTATCTTCTTAATGTGTTAATTGTTTATTTATTTACTGTTTTGATATTATTCTAACAGAATATAAAATGTCTTCTCTTGCGCACACCTTTGAGTATTCATTAATATAATTATGGAAAATGCGACTGCGCACCCCACTTCTGTCAAGATAGTCAGTGGATCTTCGGTCCATGGTGAAAGATTTTTAGTCACACATATTTAGTATAGGGAACACCCATGCATAAATCCGAAAAGCGCTGCTACCGGTACGTTGCTACTCCCTAACTCGAGTTGTCCGCTCGTTTTACAGTCAGTCTAGATACTTTTCTCTACAAGCTTAAACTTGGTAGAACTGAAACCAAATATGGTTATTCCTAGTAGGCTTTCTTATTTGAATCATTTGCATATGACTTAATAAGACTTGATATATGATTGGATCTATCTAGGATAGATAACTTACTTTCCCTTCTAAATAAAAATCAACATAACATATATTTTTTTTCATTTACTATGTAAAGTCACAAATTCCTTAGTTGAATCATTTGCATATGACTTAATGGGACTTGACATATGATCGGATCTATCTAGGATAGATAACTTACTTTCGCTTCTAAATAAAAATCAAAACCACATAAAAAAGTTTTTCTTTTACTATGTAAAGTCACAAAGCGAAATTTTTTTATATCACTTTAAATGAAGAATAGAGTTGCATTGTCAATAAATTTCTAAGCTTTTAAAATAAATAATAATTTGTTTAACTGTTTAATCTGAACGAACTACGCACACCTGATTCTCTCCTTGATGAAATACTTAGGGAACATTCCTTGAGTTCGGTGATCCTTATTAAAAATTAAAAAAATTCAAAAAAGAAACATCTTAATTATTATTTAGAAATTAAAAAACAAAATAATATGTGTATCCATTAAAAATGGATTTTTCCTTAAAAAATAAAAATATTTTTACTCATATTTCTGAACTACGTTTGACCTGATTCTTGTTTTGACAAGATATGTAGGCAACCTAATTGTGAGGTTCGGTCCAACCGAGAAAAAATCTAAAAATCCTCGTCACATAAACTGGGGAAAAAAAATAGATTTTTTTTGACTTGGTTGGTAACAACATGCTTAGGATTTTCCATATGAAAAATTAATAAAGTGTTAAACTATGTGGCAAGACAGATCAACTTTGTTGTGACCTATAGACTTATTTTGGCATCTCTCAATATATTTATGTAATATTTGAGAAATTTTCTTGTTTAAAGTTATGGATAAAATAAATTCGATCTCATTGTTTCAAATGCATTTTGTGGTGAGCTTTAGATATAAAATTCAAAGAAATGATTTTATTGATCTAGAACTTGGCCCGAATGTTGGTTGAGACGAAATTTCGAGCAACATTTAACTTGAGAAAGGATTCTAGGTTTTTTTTGATTCGATTATGCCTTCAAGCCTACCGAATGACATGTTATCCATAGAACTCCCATTTTGAGCCTGAAAGGTTTTTATTTGAATAACAACATCTTAGCATATACCTTTTGAGTGTATAAATGCACTAATCCCTTTGTCTCACCTCCTTGAGCGCAGTATGAAATAGCTACATAACGCCAAAGACCTAAGTTGGGTAACAAAGTGAAAAAGACCAAATATGTCCCCCAAAAAAAGAGAATGAAAAATAATGGAAAAAATCTCCAACAAAGGAGAGAAAAAATAAATGAGAAAGACCTTACAAGAAAACAAAGGTCAAATGCAAAAATGAAAAAAAATAAAATAAAACCATTGTGCAAATTCTAAGGATGAAATAGTCACTTTATCTGGAATAAATATCCTACCTTTTCCTAAGACTACATTACAAGCAATGACAAGTCCTGTTTGATCTCATTTTTTTGTGTTCTCACATTAATGGATGTTTGTAGGAGGGCCAAGCATATGGTATCTCAATCTCATGCATTGAACATCTTTCTGAGATCTTTCTGAGTGTGAGTGACTTTCAAAAATGTCCTACGATCTAAATTATTATATTATGTGAAGTAGGACTTTCATATATTGCGAGTGCATTTGAAACATGATGATACGAATAATTCTATCCCTTAATTTTGGCAAGATGTGCCAATGGGCTTATTCACCCATGTGTACCAGAAGTCGAAATGCTAAGTGTTTTGAAGGCATCCACTCCTCGCCTGTGGGTGGGCATCATAGTGGTATCCATATTGCCCACAAGATTTTGCAGTGTAGGTACTATTGGCCAACCATTCACCAAGATGCTTATTAGTTCGCCAGTCTTGTGATAGGTGTCAGAGAGATGGAGGAATTTCGAAGAGGCAAGAGCTCCATTTAAATCCCATTCTAGTGATTGAGTTGTTTGATGTGTGGGGCATTGATTTTATGGGCCCGTTTGTGAGATTTCATGGGATGAAAGATATACTTGTAGCGGTGGACTACGTGTCAAAATGGGTGGAAGCCATAGAAATTTCCAACAATGAAGGGAAGAGTGTCACCACATTCTTGATAGCATATCTTCTCCAGATTTGGCACACCTAGGGCTATTATTAGTGATGGGGGATCTCACTTTTGCAATAATTTGTTCAAAGGGCTATTGGAGAAATATGGAGATCGCCATAATGTGGCCACTCCGTACCATCCACAGACTAGTGGGCAAGTGGAGGTGTCCAATAGAGAGATCAAGCAAATTCTTTTGAAAACGGTAAATGCTAGTAGAACGAATTGGTTAAGGAGGCCTGATGATGCTCTTTGGGCCTACCGGACTGCATACAAGACCTACATTGGTATGTCTCTATACCAACTTGTATATGGGAAGGCTTGTCACTTGATAGTTGAGTTAGAGCACAAGGCCATGTGGGCGATAAAGAAACTAAAGATGGATTAGAATGAAGCAGTTGAACAGAGACTTAACGGGTTGAATGAGCTTGATGAGTTTCGCCTAAAAGCATATGAAAGTTCAGCTATCTACAAAGAGAAGATGAAGAAGTATCATGACCAAAAGATTGAAAAGCAAGAATTTGCGGTTGGGGACTTGGTGCTTCTATTTAACTCTAGGCTATGCTTGTTCTTGGGTAAACTCAAGTCCAAGTGGACTGGGCAATTCCTCATCACTAAAGTGTTCCAACATGGAGAGGTTGAGTTGTTGAACAATGAGGGTGCAAAGTTCACGGTCAATGGGCAAATAATCAAGATCTACTTAGGGCATGCAGAGAGTGTCCATGAAGTGGTTGAGGTATATTATCTTGATGAAGTATGAGTAATCAAGGATCTTGCGTCGTGCCGCGACGTTAAATCAAGCGCTTCTTGGGAGTCAACCCAAGGTGTATCCTCTAACCAACAATAGGTTTTTCTTTTCTTTGTAGGAATAGTTGCATTCTCTTGTTTCGTTATTACATTACTCATCGTCATGTGTTATTTTTTTAGTGTGTTGGCTAGAGAGTATTTTAGGGTCCGTGTCTCAAAAGTGTCCAGAAAAAAAACAAAAAGAATAGCTTAATTTGTGTTTAATGTGCAGGGACAAAACCCAAGAATTTTGCAGATAGTGGTATGGTGCACAGATCTATGGACCCCATCGACGGGCCGTCGATTGTATCTATAGATCCGAGGTATGTCTTGAAACATTGTCTAAGTCTGTGTGCAATCGACGGTACAGTTGAAAGTTCGTCCACTGACTTACGAACCGTCGATGGGGTATCGTCGGTTTAAAGAACCAGTGACCCGACCCGACCCGACCGGCTATATTAAAAGAAAACTATTCATTTAACCTCCAAAGATATTTTCGAATTCCCTCCCTACCGTTTCCCTCCCCATTATTTCCTTCCATCCCCATTACCTCCCCATATCTCTCCCTTCCATTTTCTTCAGAATCCCCAAAATTCCCAACTTCCCCTACAATACCAAAACCGTCCCCTCCCCAGATTATACTCCGTCTCCCTTGTTTTCTCCGATCGGCGTTCGAAGAAAGACACGTAGGTTGGTAGTTGAGAAGATCACCCACTCATTCACTCCACTACTGATTTTAGGTATTTCAATTCCCTTGGCTTAATGAATTCTCGTTCATTTGCTATTGGAAACGACAAATTCGTATGTGGGTCTTGTCTTAGGGACAGAATTGCATGTTAGCTTGTTAAATTAGGGGTACTATGTCCCTTGGAATGATAGAAACTGAATGGGTTGGGGGTGTAATCTGTGTAAAAACAAAATACCTGCTGATATTCTAACCTAGAGTTTAATAGCATCGTAGAATCCGAGATCGAAACTTGAAAAATCGAAACCCTAAGGATGAAGAATTAGTCTTATACATGTTGTTATGTGTTGGGTAAACTAAGAAAGGTCTAAAAGTTGTCAAAATGTGCTTTTAAAATTAAGGTCAAAAATCTGTCTCTGACCAACAACACGAGACCCCGTCTACGGATCGTGGGCTGATCGACAGACCATCATAGGGTCCATCGATTGGTCAACTTCAAAAATGCTAAACTTTGAGATGACGAAAGTGCACTACGGTCCATCGATTGATCGATGGGCCGTTCTGCACGTCCGTCATTTCCAAATGAAACCCTGATTTGTGAGATATTAAAAATTATCCAAAGTATCAAACGACAGAAGTGGACTACGGTTCATCGATTGATCGACAAGACGTTCTGCACATCCGCCGTTTCAAACTGAGAGGTCTGTGGAATGTAGACTAATAATTTTGACTAAGTGTCCAATGACAGATACAATCGATGGACCGTCGATTCATCGATGGGCCGTCGATTGTGCCTGTCAATCAGTTCTGCAATTCTGCACTAGACTGTGTTGTGTCTTTCAGATTTATGTTTTGATTGCTTTGTTTGTGTGGCATGATTGGTATGAGACTAACAAATTGTTTTCTAGGTACATATGGCCCCCAAACCGTACATCGTCTATTCCAGGGGCATGTCCAAGTCCATGGCACCATCCCGTTGGATGATTGACATGTCCGACAATGAGCGAGACCCTGAATACGTGCCCCCAGGAACCCGGACCCTTACACTGACTCCTAGAGCCACTCGGGGCACCCCCACAAAGGTGGCGTCCACCGTAGTGACTCCCAGTCTGATGAGGAGCGCACACTGACCGGTACATCGTCTGGGTCTGCCCGGGTTCTGATGGAGTGTCTGGCTCCGAAGATGCTTTGGGTTCAGAGTCGGCCCACTCTACGGGGTCGAATGAGGCTACTACCTCTGCTTATGGATCACTTGGAGCCTCTCACCCTGAGATGCCTGCCCACCTTGCCTTGTCTTATGAGTCCCATAGTTTGGAGTTTGCTCCGGCACCCCAGGATGATGTCCCTGCATCGGTTCCTGATTAGCCAAACCGGTGGTGCGTAGATGGCCACTATCGGGTGTACAAGGATGCAAAGATGCTGAATTATAAAAGGGTGATGACTTGGTTGGTGACAGTCGAGCGGAGAGTTCTGACAGAGAGCTTGCACATAGTCCCTGATGTGCATGGCTTGTTTACCCGCCACAGGACCGAGTGGATGGCTAGGAGTGTGGGGTCATACAGTGAGGAGATTGTGCGAGAAATCTATACATCATACGTGGCGACTCTCATAGGTGTTTTGGACAGGAGGACGAGACCTGCCAAATACGACCCACTCATAGAGGTGTTAGTTAGAGGATGCTGGGTGGACATTTTTCCCACTACCATCCTCCGCTTCATGTACGGTGCGCCTAGTGGTACTACGTGGGATCCCCTTACTCCAGAGTTTGATTACAGGTGGGATTTGGTCAAGAATGGCCAATATCAAGGGACCAGAGAGCAGAGAGAGTCCACCAAGACGTGTCTTGCATGGCATCTGTCAGTTGACAGTGAGGGAGAAGAATTGGTGTTAGAACTCAGAGGCCTTATCAAGAAGGACAACCTCACCTTCGCTGCCAAGTTAAACTGGTTGTTAGTCCGCCACCGCTTATGCCCCACGGCAGCAGATAAAATCCTTACTTGGGATAGAGCGGTCATGGTAGCAGTACTAGTAGTTGGGTTTGAGATCGACTTTGGGAAGTTGTTGATCTCCGTTATACATGAGAGGGATTTTAAGACCTCTACTACTTACCCATTCGCCTTTATGATTTGTTAGTTATGAAGGGATGCTGGCGTGCCTATTTGGCACCGTGATGTCCTCCATACACCGACCGGGACTGTAGATTTAGGTCTCATCACGGATGAGGCCAATGTGGCGGCACCACGTAGAGGGCCCAAAGTTTATTTGCAGCCGCTGAGTGAGAACATGGCGGATACGGTAGAGTTAGACAAAGGGGATGATCCTGCCACTTAAGAGCCCACTCATACCACCCCCAGTTGAGTGTGCCCCTAGCACTAGTAGGACACCTAGTTCCTCCTAGTCTACTCCCCCATCAGCAGCACTGGTCCCGATAGCTAGGGTCTAGAAGTTAGAGGCCCAGATGGCCACCTTGCTGCAGCATATCCATCCTTGGATGAGGAAATTTATTGTCGAGGCTGAGGACCTGATTGAGAAGAGGGTGGCTCAGCAAACGGAGCGGAAGATTCAGGAGGTCCACCAGCACCTCAATGTATTTGTGTTGTGAGTTCTGGCACGGCCAACCCCCACCATTGATTTGACTACTCTTCAGGAGGCTGTGGTGAGTTTGTGGGCCGATGTTACGGTATACTTGTGATGAGAGGACCCGATCCCGAGACTGTACCTATGGAGCTAGCGGAGGACACAATGCTTGCTGAAGTATTCACTACCACCACTGCACCGCTGCCTGAGCCACGTGAGCGTGTCAAGAGGCAGCGTTCCAGCCGCACCACTGAGGTTTAGGATTCTAGTACAAGGAAGAAGGAGCAGACGGATCTTGAGGCTGCGAGGAGAGCCTCTTTGATTGATGAGAAGACCCATCAGATGAGGGCTCGAGAGTTAGTTGCTGGGGCTTCCAGTTCCAGACTTGAGGCTGATGAGAGGAGCACCACTGAGGGTGCAGATATTGTTGTGGGCACCATTGAGGGTGTCCCTACTACAGAGGTTACGAGTTTCGGGAAATTGGACCCGCCTTTTTGTTGATCATCTGCGCTTTGCGCCACAGGTTTGCTTCACCTACCACCATACCTTTATATTTCTTATGCATTGGGGACAATTGCATGTTCTTTTGTTGGGGTGTGGTAAATATAAAGTGAGTGTTAGGGTGAAGTCTGAGTAGCCCAACTCATGATCCTCTCTTAGGGGTTTTCTTGCATGTGTTCGTTTGCCCCTAGAGAATGATTACTTTACTGTAGAAACGACAAGTCGTAACTTCTACAAAGTATGAAAGTGAAATATGAAGCATGATGGATAAACATGATTGATATCCCATTCTAAGAAAATGCTTACATGAATAGGTATAAAGAAGTTGAATGTGTTGGCTCTAATCATGACATAGAGATGCACCCACTGCATGACCTCAATCTAACACTCAAACTGGATGTCAGATAATCTAATAGGGTAACGAGGTGTCGAGAGAGTGTGAAGAAATTTGATTATTCCACTGTTGGTACCTAGCTAGAACTTGCCCGGTTGGTCCTGCAAAAAGAATTTGTGTTAGACAATTAAGAAATGATCATAGGTGTTTGTTCAAATTATCAAACATCTAGCCTAAAGTGAAGTGAACCAAATGAAATTATTATCCCTTGATGATCCTAATATTTTGAGCTTATAATAGACCTTTCTTTTCTTCACCAACTCATCTTCCTTGGGTATAATGTGTTGGCCCTGGTCCCTCCTTGGACATGTGCACCTCAACTTAGGCCAAACGCATAAGTTGAGGGTGGCTAATGCAGAAACTAACCTCGTGTTGGCCCTGACCCAAACCTTGGGTAATGTGTACCTCTACTCATGGCAAAGCCAAAAGTTGAGGGTGGCTACTATGAGTGATGACCAGAAAAGTAGGTATGAAAAGAGTAGTGTGGAAAAGAAAAGAAAAAAATGATCAAGAGAAGTGACATTATGAAATTTTTTCAATTGAATGAAGAAAGAAAAAGAAAAAATAATTTAAGAAAATGATGAGAATAAAAAGGGTGTTGAACAAAAAGAAGTAAGATTCACTTCCACAAAAGAAAAAAAAAAGGACCAAACAAGGCAAAGATGACAAGAAAAGAAAAGTAGGGCATAATAGACAATGAAAGAGGTAGGACACTTAGTCGTAATGTAAAGGAGGACAACAAGTCACTAAAATGTACACATATTTACCATACCTAACCCTGAGCCTACATTACATGCCAAAAAAGTCCTATCATGATCCTAAGAGTCTAATGTGGTGAACTTAAGCAGTGAAAATAAGGGCAAGACTATGGTGACAAACACTAACTAGGTGTGAATTTCTTTTGAGAATGAGTTTTTAATAATGATCCTTATACTAATATTTAAAATAACTATTTGAAAAAGGAGGATATATTTTGAAGTGAGGGCACTAGTTTCAATATCGGAAAGTTGGTACTTGGCGAGAGATAAAAGAGTAGAGGTGTCGGTGCATGACGAGTCTATTTTATGGCATGATACACATGAGTAAGCTTACCAAGCCTAAGAGTGGAAACATGCACTAAAACAACGAAGAACTTGATATTGATAGCCATGTTATTGCGGAAGCTTAAAAGAAGATACTTGTGTACAAAGTGTTGTGTTGAGTCATAGTGCGTCGTTTGAGGACAAACAATGAATTTAAGTTGAGGGTGTTGATGTACCGTTGTTTCATGTACTTTCAATGCTTTTTCCTTGAGATTTGTGGGTGTCTAGATCCTTTTTGTAGTAATTCTAATTTGTTTTTATCTTTGTTTTGCAAGAGAGGTGTCCAAAACCAAAACGCAAAAGGCTGTGGAGATTTAGTGCAGAGGTGACCTAAGGAAGACCATCGACGGTCCTTTGTCCCATCGACGGACCATATATGATGACCGTCGACTGAAGGTTTAGGCATCTGGAAGCAACTTGGGGAAATCTAATCAAGTGTGGGGCTACGGAAGGATCGACGGTCCGTCGATTAATTGACCAACCGTCCTGTTGAATCATCAATCTGATCAGAGTATGTCCCAGTACCCGAAGTTGAAGAAAAGCTCAGCATGGAACGACGGAAGACATCGACGGACCGTGCTGTTGGTCCATCGATTGGATCAGAGAAGATGCTAGTTGAAGGCTAAAAAAAGATGCTAAGTCTGGACTTACGGAGGCACTTGACGGTCTGTCGTTTCATCGATGGACCGTCTGTGTGGGTCGTTGATTGAAGCCGCATTTTTAGAAAACATTCCTTATTTGAATTCCTTTTCTTTTAGGATAATGTTTTTTATAAATAGGGTGTAAAACCTCGTTTGGGGTTGGATTCTATTACTACTTTCTTAGTTTTGTTCTTGGAGATTTGTTTTTGCAACTTAAGCATTACTACAAATTTCCGTATTTGGGTTTCAAGATATTTTTGTGGTTTCAAGTTGAATTTCTGGATTTTCTTCGAATTTGTCAAAGTAAGTTCATGATTTATTGTTTAACAACTATGAATTGTGTTCTTCTATCCATGGGTAACTAAATCCGCAACTAGGGTTGTGGGAACCATGGGTGATTAACAAAGTAAACCTAGCTTAATAACAATTCTCAAATAGGTTATTGCATGCATTGATAATTCTTTTACTTAGAAGTCTCTTATAACGAGTGCACGCATTAGAACTCGCCTTATTTCTACTTGCCGGACCAAGGGGGTAGTTAATAGGAAAATAATTATCAACATAGATTTAGTGGGATACAATGTAATAGGCTAGTTTCTATTGGTGCAAAGTAATAACTAAGTCATACATCGAATATTATGCTTAATATGAAGTAAAGATAAGGGGTAGTAACTTAGACACACGTAGACGGACCAAGGTACAGGGTGAAATTCTATAAATGTCGTACCAAGGATTTAGAAATACCTAACTTATAACTTTGCATGCAAACCACTAGGTAAGAATTGTTATAGCTAGGAATACGGCGTTACGAACCTATGGGGAACACTTACACCCTAGTTTCTCTCAAAACTTGATAAACACTAAAGATTTACTCCTATTACTTGTTGTACTTAGAAATATTACAATACTTTTGTTTCACAACCCCCCCTCCCTTTAATTACCTGTTTTCAGAAAGGACTTGATTAAATAGAAGTAATTGTATATTGAAGTTAAGTCTAAACTATTTTCCTCGTGGGATCGACCCCAACCTACTAGTTGGGTTCTTTACTTGATACGACCGCTTATATTTCTTTAGTGAGGTGTAATTTGAGCGTATCAGTGACTAAAAAGGTTAATAACATGTTAATAAAGTGTTTTGCAGCATGTATAATTGATTTGAAGAGGTTTGGAGGTCAAAAATCCAAGAACGTCCATGACACCCGAAAGCTAGTCTTTAGAAGTGCTACTGAGTCCTTTTGTGTTTGGCTTGATTTTATGTGTTGTTTGGAGTTCATAAGCAGTGTAGTTGACCCTAGTACCTTAATAGACATGTTAAGGGTCAAAACGTCGGGGTACGACTCCCTGGGAACCACCCGAAGGGCCCCCAAGGAGGACCCAAACCTTGGACAAGAGGCTGCCCAAGGCAGCGTGCAGGAGCAAGAATGAGTGTTTGCCCTCGCGACACGCGCCTAGCACGCACCTCACTGTCCCAAATATTATTTGGGGAAGAATTGGGAGGCTTCCCCGTGATACGCATCCCACTCCCGAATCCGGTTGCGTCATTTTTAAGTCAATTTTGACATGTTTAAGAGACTCAATTCATGTGGGGGTGTTTTGGTAACTTAAGGGATGATTTATTAACTGCTTTGTCACGAACCTCAAGTATACCCTAGAAGTTAGAGCATCCTTGAGTCTTCACACGGCAAATGAGATTCAAGAAGTCTCAGTTGAGCCACTCGTAGCATTCATTACATAATAAACATTCTAAAATGAGTAAGAATTTAAAAATTTCTTCACACACGAAGAACTATTTCCATAAACAATACGCAAGTGGAAGACTTTCATTAAAACATTAAAACTTTACAATATCCCTTTGAACCATCTAAACTTTGGAGTGTACAACACTTCGGACTAAGCCCATACAAGACATAAAAGAATGACTTAAGATATAAAGGAACATGTGGATATTGTTCTCGAATCGATGAGGACTCACCAATACTTAATCTTCAACTCATAGAAACCTATCCATCCTCCATGGCACATCAAGACTTCCAATTCCCTACACTTTAGTCAAAAAGGGAAAAGAAGGGGTTAGCACATTAGATGTACTAAGTATGGAAGCCATGCAAAAACCATGAAAAATGGACATTTAGTGAATAACATGATTTTCATAAATTTTGATTAAAACATCTATAAGAATAAGAACAACATTTAACACTTTAGAAATACATAAGAAATCATTTAAACAATTATTCGCATTCTTAAGATCACTTTCCAGTAAACTACTTCACTGTACAGTGAACTCCTTCACTGTTACAGTGAAGTTTCCTAATGTCACTTTAGATACTAGTTAACATGTAATTTCCTCACTAAAAGCTATCCCAAGACTCACTTAAGCAACACAAAGAGAGATTTCCCATACACCCTCTCTAAGCATGCCTAAATGATCCTCAAGACCACTTAGAATGAGATACATCCGTACAATACATCAAGCACATAAACATGAGATCCTCCTACCAAAGGTGATTCTAAGGTTAACTTTGGTGAGTTGTGAAGCGACCGCCCATACAATCCCTTTCACACACACACAAGGAATACTATAGAATACCTAGGATAGATCATTCTCACTTAATACATTAGCATACATGGAATATGACAATCTCTTTTCAAAGGTTATCAAAAGACCTACTAAAGTAACTAAAGAAGAATGCCCATAATTGACCTATTACAGATTACCTTAGTAATCCTTAAGACTTACCTAAGTTTGGATTATGTCTACATAATCAATCTATTTTCCTAATACGAATCATTATTAACACTTATCTAAGTAAGAGATGAAGTAAGCATTCCTTTGCCCCCTTCATACCTTAACTAGACAACCCTTAACTACTCTAGATAAGTACTTATTCATTTAACATATTTCCTTAACTTAAGTCATTACATTCCTTAGTTCATTTAAGAGACATTCATCACATAAGGACATTCAATTAATGGTCTTGAAGATGACCTAGGGACTCTCACTAACATATTCAAAGCCTATTGTGCAATGTCTAGATAGCGTCCCATAACACCACCTAAACTTCATAAAACTTCTCCAATACTAGAAAGTATCCCACATGATGAGAATAGGCAATAATAGACATAGACCATGTTAGCAAAGCATGGAATCCGGAGTTGTAACCTATTCCGATGGAGGGTGTTCTACTTGTCAATGGTAGAACTTGGACACATCCCACATGGTTAAGGAATATGAAGGGCTTACTTTGTACTCTAGTCTCATCCTTTAAATAGAGCTATTTCCCTTACCATACTCACTCGGTGCTAGCCTTTGTTCTCAGAGATTAATTCACATTAAGGTTCATACAAAAGGGTCCCATATCAAGTTCATAAACCAATTACATTTACCCTACCAAAGAGTTCCTCTAGGGGCTTCCTTCCAATAGGGATAAGAAGCTCATCATGAATTTCCTAGGTATTGATATGATGCCGTTCCAGCAAATCAACCTTAAGTCCATCATTCATTACATGAAGGATACCATTATGTCTTTCGACTTCAAGTTTCATAACCTTAGCACTAGGTTCAAGGTTTCACATAGAGGACCTTCTTATCATTATTCAAGGTCTCACATCATTCACACATTCAAGACTAAGACGTTTTAGCTTCCTAAGTCAAGACATCACATATTCACTTTGATACATGCATCAAGTAAGGGACACAAGTCTACCTAAACAAGACACAACATACTTCATTTTAACACATATTACATGTCATTCTAGAAGCACATAGGAAGAACCATTATCATTTTTCACTCATCCTATACACTACTATATAATCATCAATATAACCATCATAGACTCATACATTTAATTTAGCAACAATCATGGATCAACTCTAACACTAAACATATAAACACATAGTCATAGTATAACATGATCACCTAATAACTTCAATAAGCGAACACATACTTTCACATTACTTCACATATAGGTAGATATGATAATACTTCACATAATCAACTATAAAAGTCACCATAATACTTCAAGAAGTTCCGACAAGGCCATGATCATCATATTATATAAGGTAACGCCGACAAGGCCACATCATTCACATAATACCGCCACCATAAGTGGGCCATACCAATCACATATAATCAAAGAGCTAAATTACAATAGCTATACATAATAATAAGAGAGTTAGGGCAGCGTACCACCCAATTCATCTCACCACTTCAATCCAAAGCTGAATCATTCAATTCAATTCTACAAGGCCCTTACTCATGTCCATGAACATGAATTCAAAGCATAAATCATAATACACAATGAATCTAAGTCAATTTAACATAGATTTATCAAACTAAGACCAATTAGATATCAATTGAATACAATCCTTACATCATTCAATAGCCCATAGAAAACTACACTATAATCTATAAGCATTAGGTTAATATAAATTCAATAAGCTTAACATGCAATAGATTTAAGAGTATTCATTACTAAATTGATCAAATTGAAACAGCCTATACACCATACATACATAATCTATACATAAATCAAAAGCCCATAACAATCTACACATGAATTCATTAATATCAAAGCATAATCAATTCCCCCATACTTTAGTCAAATTGAGAGATTTGAGAAGATTAAGGGTTCATGGAGAATTTCATTGAAAAACATCAATTATACATCAAATACATCATATCTTAAGCTTTGAAAACGTTTCATGCAAGAAACCAAGACTTTGAGTTGAAAATCGACTTTTCATCTTTTTGAAATCTTTGAAAATCATCTTTGAAATTGGCTCTAAGGTGATAGAAAGACTTAGATGAAGAACTCCCATACCCTATTAGAATAACCTAATGATAATTGAAGAAGAAACTCAATTGAAGACCCATCTACAAGCTCCATCTTCATCTTGAGCTCTCACGGAGGTTTTTGGAGAAACTTTAGGAGGGAATGTGTTTTGATTTAGGTGTTAGGGTTTAAATGAGAGTTTAATGACTTATATACTCTAAAAATACCCATAAACACTCAAAACAACCGTCCTCACATTTTATTAGACTTGGGGTGAATTTCGCAAAAACCCCAAGCCTTAACAAAAAACTGGCAGGAAAGTCACAACACCATCGACGCCCAGCATCGACGGTCTTTGGTCTCACCCACGCCCCGTCGATGGGGTCTCGTGGTTTGCTCCTGCAACTCCTCAACCTGCAGGCCAAGTGTATCCATTGACGCCACCCATCGATAAGTCGTCCCCTGGTTGACTGGCCGTCGTTTGGGTCAGTCGATTGCCACTGCGTGGTAGTGTTGAGCCCCAAGTTGGGGTCCTCCTCTAAGGCCCCTTGTGGGTCCTAGGTGGAGTCGTACCCGGACATTTACAATCAAAACATTATAGTATACGAGTTTAGGACCTCCCACGTGAGTTTCATCTAAAATGAACCCGTAAAACTCTACGAAACATGCTTAGAAAAACAAGGTCATTTCAACGCACATCTTTCGAACGTCATAGACGTTCTTGAGCGTTTGACCTCCAAACCTCAGGAAACTTGACACACTACCTATATACACAATAATAACTCATTTAAGGACCACAAAAGCTAATGAATCACAATAAACACATAAAACCTTATATGAGGCACTTAGGTGACTTAGTCGTCGAACGTCTTGGTCCTCCCTTGACGTTTGACTTCCAATGCACCTAAACTCTTAGCTACTGCATCCATACCACATTATAGACCATTTTAAGATCTTAGACCATCATTAAAACCATGTTAGACTCTATCTTCACCTAAGTCATTTTTGGGACCTTACAATCTCCCCCACTTGGACAACATTCGTCCTCGAATGACACTTGCCACTCTCCAAAAACTTACAAGAATAGAGACCCAATTAGCAGATTATAACCATACCATATAACACACAATCAAGGAGAAAACATCAATTTCACATAATGAAGAGAATCACAACACAACAAGAAACTAGAATAGATTCTATAACTCATCATGCTATAAAACTCACATCCTTCATTCCAAATAGCATAAACTCATTTTATATTCATTATCATACTCATATATATCAGTTTTAACCACATTATAAAAAATTTCAATGAAAGAATGAATTAATCAATTTTACAAAATTCTCACAGTGAACAGGCAGTCCTTTACAGTGAATTAGACAAATTTTTCAAAAATGCAACTTTTAGGCAATACATGATAGAGACATGCTAATATGCAACGTAACATCATATAAACACCTTTTACAACATGATCACGTCTTCATAAAATACACAATGCAAGAAGTTAATGAAATTCAATTTCTACCAAACATACATATCATAAGGAGAATGTTTGGAACTCATTTTTCAGAAAAGATGTAACGACCCAGATTCTGGAATTCGAATCGCCATCGGTGTCGTTGACCTCTCAGAGGTCGCAGACAAGCCTCATCTTGCATTCATCACATTCATCTAGTTAAATTTGCGAAAAAATTTATAACTTTTTAAACGTATGAAGTTTACTTAAACTTCATATAGTCATTACGTATTAAATATTATATACTAAATTCAACGTCAATAGACAAGCATCTAATATCAAGAACATTTCAAAACAAACGATGAATAGAATATATTAAGTTACCAAAACGGCCTCAAATCAAAAGGTTCTAAATGAAATGTGAAAGAAACGCTAGGGACAACATCCACAAGCTATGTCTATATCTAAAGCTAGACTAAGACTGTAGCATCCTCAAATCAAGAGGATCTACCAAATGGTTTGGAGAAACGCTGAAGTCCAAACTGCTGCAAGTGTAGTCACTTTGTCCTCTGACCTGCACCTATAAAAATAGTAAATAGTAGGGGGTTATTACACCACTTGTACTAAGTATGGGTGTATGCACACATACACATAAAGCTATGCATGATCAATGAAAGCTCTTCCCAAGAAACATGTCATTTCTGGAAAGTCTAGTCATTAGACTTTCCTAATTCGTTAGTTATGAATTGTGGTATGAATATGATGTATTTTAATGCATTCAAAGCACACAACTCATTTTCTATATGATTACAAGACACTAGTATCATCAACGTAATTTTAGAACAACTCGAGCGAAGATTGGAAATTTTGATCCTCCAAACCCGAGAGCTCTTTCCTTGGGACTTAATTTATTATTCAGTCTTTTTCTTCTTGTTGTTGTATAGTTCAATAATTCCTTTGGTCCTATGTTTTACTTACAAGTGCAATGATTCATTGTAGTCCCATACCCACAATGAATCGATGTAAGTAATCCAAGGACTAAGGAATGACTTCCCTACCTTATAGTGAGTCATTCTTTACACTATATATTCATTACATTTCATAAGCCATTCTCTATTGATCATGCTAGTTAACAGTATGTTTCTACTTCCCTTTATTGGCATCATATAAGAAGTCATTATAAGCCATTGCTCTTCCTAATTAACATGCTTTCTTAGGAGGTCAAATCTCTGGACTTGCCTAATTCGTAATAGGAAGGTCATACCATTAATATGTCACACATCATACACACATAGGTTCACATAACATACATTTAATGTTTCATATATTATACATTTCATATCCACGAGACCTTGGAATCGTGGATGTATCATTAAGACATCTCAAGTGAGGGCCCAACATATAGGACCTCAACCCGAGGGCCTTCTTTAGCAAACACAGAGTCTACTTCATTCGTTAATTCGTACTTCACATTATTTATTTCATTCATTCCTAGGCTTATGTAAACACCAGCTATACCTAGGATGAAGTTTAAGACTCTCATCGGGATCATGAAGTGCAATGACCAAGAATGACCTAATGTCATTACTTGAATCTGGTTTCACCTCCTGATTGTCTTGCACAAACACCTTCGTTATCATTCATTTCATTATCTTTCATATTTTGAGGAACATCAACATTAACCGACATAGATCATGTGATCATCATGAAATATGGTGTCTCCCCCACACCGAAAAGAGGTGGAGTCACTGGCAAAAGTGAAACCAAAACATGCTAGCTTATTGGGTTCGAACCAAGCTAGTTCCCTATGGTGGCAACATAGGTTCAAAGACCAGGAGATATAAGGAGACCTATACCCGGAAAGCCGGACAGTCTCATCTCATGAGAATTACGTGAACCTCTGCCCTTCCCGAAAGAAGGCGTCACCACTCATAACTAGCCTATCGGTGCTCAGTTCAAAGTTCCATTACATTCAACTCATACATCATGGAAGCTGGCTTCTAGTATGAGGACATCATAGCTCAATAGATGATTTCTCATCTCATCATTAGTATTAAGTGTGTTAATCTCAATACTTTCATTAGAGTGTTCATAGAGACTGGTCTCTTCATTAACATTACACTCTCATAGGTGAGTATGTTTTGGTAACATTTACTTAGGCTCATTTAAGATTGTTCTCATCTTTTACATTAGCCTCATATCATGTTGTCACCACATTCATTAACATTAGCACATTTGCTCTTCATAATTACTCACCCCATTTTACGTGAATGTTCATTTCATCATATGCCAATGTACTTGGCCATTTGTGTGTTTCACACTCTTACTTAACCCTTCTAGGGTTTCTTCATTTCATTACATACATCTTAGGTTCACTTATTTTTAAATGTATGCTAGACTTATGGGTCTATACATACAAGCCATGAGGCTTCATTCATAGTTCGTTAAGTGACTCATATCTTCCTAAGATTATATAGTGCAAGACTTATGTATCTTGTATGTATGCCAATATATTGATTTCGATCTAAGTAGGTGGCATTATTCTTGAACATTTAATTCACGTATGACTTATGTATCAATACGGAAATTTGGGCAAGGGAACCCAAGTTCGAACCCCTTGGACAATACTTACATTTTTTCTTGACTTTATTTTTAGTCTTCATGACATTGGGACCCTAGATCGAGCCCCAACATCAACATTCTCTCTTTATTTTTCTCCTTGGATTCTACTCTTAGTTGGTCGAAGGGTTGTGGGATCGAACCACCACAGCGCCTTTTATTTTTCATCTTAAATTTCTTGTCCAATTCGCATGGACCAAGAGGTTGTGGGATCAAACCCCCATAGCCTCTCTTTATTTTTCTCCAATTTCGCAGGCTAACTAGAGGTCGTGGGTTCAATTCCCACGCCTCACAATCCTTTTATTTTCATTTTTCCTTTCTCCTTGAACACTGCTACAGCTTACTGGGGGCGTGGGATCGATTCCCCACGACCCCATAGTTTTTAAAGAATTTTTTCTATCCTTCTCCTATGCCCTTATTCGCTACTGACCAAGGGGTTGTGGGATCGATCCCCCACAGCCCCTTTTTTTTCTTCATTTTATTACTACAGGCGTTGAGGGGCGTGGGATCAATTCCCCATGACCCCTTTCCTTTTTATTAATTTCTGCATTCGCTGAGGGGCGTGGGATCGATCCCCCACGACCCCATATATTTTTTTTTTAATTTAACAAGGGTCTTCCGTGTTGTGGGATCGAAACCCCACAACATCAATTTATTTTATCCCTTTTTGCCTGGCGAAATTCACTGATCACTGCCCCAGTTCGAGCCCCGCCTAACACCCCTTTTTTTTGTTTATTTGTTAGGTAAGCTTTAGTGAGGTCCTGGGTTCGATCCCTGCAGGCCTCACTTATTTATTTTTTTAATTTTTTTGACGTCCAAAATTTCTAGATTCTTTCTAAAGCCTATTTCCAGGTTCTGGAAATTTATTCCATGATTTTTGTACACCTTTTTCATCAAATTACACATTAGTTCTTAGGGAAATTTCATGGTTCATTTATAACGTTTTAGGTGCATTTTCATGGATTCGTTTAGCCAAGAATTCCTCCTTCAATCCAGCCACATAACATTTCATATTAACATCACGACTTACCTCAGTTTATACACGTAAAAATACAACCATAATACATTAAACTTTTTGGAGCATTACACCGAGAACTTCATTCACTGTAACATACTTTTGTACATACACACACTTGCACAAACTTTCGAATACATGGTTGTATTTCCTACGATTTAAAGTATACAAACAAAATCATGTTCATCACGAAATCATAACATACACCTAAATCTACCAGTAATCATACCCAACCTACGATTCATTGGGAGCTAGTGACAGGGGCATGCAAAAGTGGAAACAATCCTAGTTTTCGAATGAATAACATGAAACTTAAGGGGTCTCTTGGGAAAGGGACCAAGAGAGAAGAAAACCCATACCTTATTTTGACGTTCAAACCTTGAAGTTTCTGCCCAAACCCTCTCCAAAACTCACGTCCAATCCAAGTTTTCAACACAAAACTTTCGACGGAACCCTCTCTTTGCCTAACATGTTCACTTAGCTTGTTTTCTTATATTTTCGTGTGAGTTCTTCAAGTGTGAAGAACTCTAGTAATTTTTCTATTCTTGTAGTTGTTTAGGCAGAGAGCAATCGTGAAAAACAAATAGAGAAACGTGAGAGAGATGAGCGTGAGAGAGAGTTAAAAGAGGTGAAGTAGTTTAGACATAGTCAACTAGGAGACTTAGTCATAAAAACATATTAATTAATAAATAAATAATAATTAATAATAAAATCTGATTTTCCTTTTTAAATCAGCCATAAATTATTAACTTATTAAATTAATTCACCAATAAAAAAAATTAGATTAAATCATTGCTCCCACCTAGGTTCGAACCCGGGTGGAGCAATACCTAACTTCAAGAGCTCCATTTCGTCTCTCTCTCCCCAATTTGCCCCTCCACCTTATTAAATAAATAATTAATTATATATTTAGGGTAATTACGATACTACCCTTAGCCAGGAAAAAGACCATTTTACCCCTAGACCCTTCAAACCTAAGATTTCCTCTTTTTAAGTCCGGTAAAGACTCCTTCGAGTAAATCTTCGTATTCGAGAGCCCTATATGGTTGGACCCAACCTTTCCAATCTCAACTAACTCCCCAAGTTAGTTGGCTTGGTAGTAGCAAGGGTTCCGAGGTCTGGTTCTACGTGCATCAATCCATGTGAACCCTGGTCTAATCGTAGGCATTCTTGATACATTAAGCATTTCTTATCTTATTCATTTTTAGGGTTGTTACAATTTTAAAATGAGTAAGAATTTAAAACTTTCTTCACACACGAAGAACTATTTCAATAAACAATACGCAAGCGGAAGACTTTCATTAAAACATTAAACCTTTACAATATCTCTTTGAACCATCTGAACTTTGGAGTATACAACACTGGGGACTAAGCCCATACAAGACATAAAAGAAAGACTTAAGACATACAGGAACATGTGGATATTGTCCTAGAATAGATGAGGACTCACCAATACTTAATCTTCAACTCTTAGAAACCTATCCATCCTCCATGGCACATAAAGACTTACAATTCCCTACACTTTAGTCAAAAAGGGAAAAAAAAGGGTGAGCACATTAGATGTACTAAGTTTGGAAGCCATGCAAAAACCATGAAAAATGGGCATTTAGTGAATAATATGATTTTCATGAATTTTGATTAAAACATCTTACTATAAGCATAAGAACAACATTTAACACTTTAGAAATACATAGGAAATCATTTAAACAATTATTCACATTCTTAAGACCACTTTCCAGTGAACTACTTCACTGTACAGTGAACTCCTTTACTGTTACAGTAAAGTTCCCTAATGTCACTTTAGATAATAGTTAACATGCAATTACCTCACTAAAAGCTATACCAAGACTGACTTAAGCAACACAAAGAGAGACCGCCCATACACCCTCTCTAAGCGTGCCTAAATGATCCTTAAGTCTACTTAAATCTCATCTGTTACAATACATCAAGCACATAAACATGAGATCCTCCTACCAAAGGTGATTCTAAGGTTCAGTTGGGTGAGTTGTTGAAGCGATCGCCCATACAATCCTTTTCACACAAACACAAGGGAACCTATAGACTACCTAGGATAGAATCATTCTCACTTAATGCAATAGCATACATGGAATATGTCAATCTCCTTTCAAAGGTTATCAAAAGACCTACTCAAGTAAATCAAGAAGAATGTCCATAATTGACCTTTTCAAGATTACCTAAGTAATCCACAAGACTTACCTAAGTTTGGATCATGTCTACATAATCAATCTATTTCCCTAACTAGAATTATTATTAAGACTTATCTAAGTAAGAGATAAAGTGACCATTCCTTTGCACCCTTCATACCTTAACTAGACAACCCTTAACTACTCTAGATAAGTACTTATTCATTTAACATATTTCCTTAACTTAAGTCATTACATTTCCTAGTTCATTTAAGAGACATTCATCACATAAGGACATTCAAGTAATGGTTTTGAAGAAGACCAAGGGACTCTCACTAACATCTTCAAAGCTAATTGTGCAATGTCTAGATAGTGTCCCATACCACCACCTAAACTTCATTAAACTTCTCCAATACTAGCAAGTATCCCACATGATGAGAATAGGAAATAACCGATATAGACCATGTTAGCAAAGCATGGAATCCGGAGTTGTTACCTACTGCGTGTAGGGTGTTCTACTTGCCAATGGTAGAACTTGGACACATCTCATGTAGGCACATGGTTAAGGAATACGAAGGGCTTACTTTGTAACCTATTCTCATCCTTTAACTAGAGATACTTCCTTTACCATACTCACTCGGTGCTAGCCTTTGTTCTCATAGATTAATTCACATTAAGGTTCATACAAAAGGGTTTCATATCAAGTTCATAACCCAATTACATTTACTCTACCAAAGAGGTCCTCTAGGGGCTGCCTCCCAATGGAGACAAGAATCTAATCATGACATTCCTAAGTATTGATATGATGCCATTCCATCCAATCAACCTTTAGTCCATCATTCATCACATGAAGGATACCGTTACGACTTTCGACTTCAAGTTTCATAACCTTACCGCTAGGTTCAAGGTTTCACATAAAGGACCTTCTTATCATCATTCAATGTCTCACATCATTCATACATTCAAGACTAAGACACTTTAGCTTCCAATACATCACATATTCACTTTCATACATGCATCAAGTAAGGGACACAAGTGTACCTAAATAAGACACAACATACTTCACTTTAACACATATTCCGTGTTATTCTAGAAGCACATAGGAAGAACCATTATCATCTATAAGTTATCCTATACACTACTATATCATCATCAATATAACCATAATAGACTCACATAGTCAAGTTAGGAGCAATCACGCTTTAACTCTAAGACTACACAGATAAACACATAGTCATAGTATAACATGATCAGCTAATAACTTCAATAAGAGAACACATACTTTCACATTACTTCACATATAGGTAGATATGATAATACTTCACATAATTAAATACACAAATCATAATAATACTTCAAGTAGTGCCGACAAGGCCATGATCATCATAAATAAAGTAACACCGACAAGGCCACATCATTCACATAACACCGCCACCATAAGTGGGCCATACAAATCACATATAATCAAAGAGCTTGTACACACCATCAAGGAACTCTTGTTTCTCCCACCTTAGATCCAAGAAAGATCGGAGGATTCATCCTCACAAAGTCTCTCAACCTAGACGTCATAGTGCTATCCACAGCATTCACCCTACGCACCATACTCAAATTCGCTTGAGTAGTCACGGCTCGGGCCAAAGCAATCAAAGCCTCTATAATTTCTCTATTACTCAACTCCGAGAGATCCACCGGAACCTCATTACCTCCTTCCACAATAGGGACATGATCACCTTGGGGAGGCACTTGAGCACCTTGGACTCTTTGCCCATCTTGATGAACTTTCTCAACTTGCTCAACTTGAGGAGGAGCTTTCTCATTCACCCTTTCCTCTTCCAACCTTCTAGAGGCCATCCTTCTAGTATTCATCTCCTTGAAACACAAGGAAATACATTAAGAAGGATACTCATAACATTTACTCTATCGCACGACATAGGAGTATAAAAGAACTAAAACTCTATCGTCCTATAGCCTCTCGCCCATAGATGTGTCGCGACTCACACCGATGCTCGAGACTCTACTAGACGCGACTTGATGAGACTTTTTTATTCCTAAGACAACTTTCACAACCTATGCTCTGATACCAAGCTTGTCACATCCGGAAACCACACCCTAGAAGTTAGGGCACAATCTCGGATTGCAACCGGCGTACTCGACCTCTAGGAGGTCTTATACAAGCCCGTTCATATCATTCATCGCACATATATAGTGAAAAGTAGTGCGGAATCAAAACTTTTCACAAAAACATATCATAGTCTTTAAAATTCTTTCATATAAAAGTAATAGGAAATACTAAGTCTCAATCTCATCAAACTTAAGACACGAGAATACATGAGAAAAGGCCCATACGAAATAGAAAATATAGTACTACTAAGTCTATTACAATACTTCATTAAGAACAATAAAAGACATCTATACCCTCGAGTCAAATGAGGACATACTTCAACTTCTCTTGAACGATGCTATGATCCAAGTCTTGCTTGCCAAATGATCCTCACATACCAACAACTATAGAGATAGATGAAAGCATGGAATTAGTACAACCACATGTACTAAGTATCGCATAATGCATAAAAATCATGAAAACGGACATTTATTGGAAATATGCATCTTTTCATTTAAATATCATAATATAATAATAAGAACAACATTTAACAACTTAGAAACACATAATAAATTATTTAAACCAATTATCATATTTTAAGGAGTCACTTTACAGTAACTCAATTCACTGTTACAGTGAATTCCTTCACTGTACAGTGAAGTTGCCTTCCTTTATTTAAGACACCTTCTAGCATGTAATCATCTCACTAAAAGCTATCCTAAGACTCACTTAAGTCATACAAAGAGAGACCGCCCATACACCCTCTCTAAGCATGCCTAAACGATCCTTAAGACTACTTAGAATAAGACACATACACACTTACAATACACCAAATACATAACATACATAATATGACAATTTCCATACTAAGGATATCAAAAGACTTACTTAAGTACTCCTAGAAGAGAACACCCATACACTCTCTTCAAGGTTACCTAAATAATCCTTAAGACTTCCTAAGCTTAGATCATGTCGAACATAGCAACCAACTTCCCTAACTAGAGTTATTCTCAAGATTTCCATAGATAAGACATGAGGAGATCATCCCATATGCCCTCTTCACATTTTAACTAAGGAATCCTTAAGTCACTTTAGATTAGGTACTCATTTACTTACATACTTTCTAACATAAGTCATTAGTTCATTAGTTCATTTAAGAGACATTCATCACATAAGGACGTTCAAGTAATAGTCTTGGAGAAGACCTAGGGACACTTACTAACATCTTCAAAGCCTATTGTGCAATGTCTAGATAGCATCCCATACCACCACCTAAACTTCATAGAACTTCTCTAATGCTAATAGGTATCCCATATGGTGAGAATAGGCAATAACCGACATAGACCATTGTAGAAAAACATGGAATTCAGAGTTCTATCCTACTTCGATGAGGTTGTTCTACTTTCCAATGGTAGAACTTAGACACATCCCATGTAGGCACATGGTTAAGGAATATGAAAGGCTTACTATATATTCTAGCCTCATACTTAAACTAGAATTACTTCCCTTACCATACTCACTCGGTGCTAACCTTTGTTCTCATAGATTAATTCACATTAAGGTTCATACAAAGGGGTTCCATATAAAGTTCATAACCCAATTACCTTTACCCAACCATAGAGGTCCCCTAGGGCTACCTTACAATGGAGAAAAGAAGCTCATCATGACTTTCTTAAGGATTGATATGATTCCATTCCAGCCAATCAACCTTAAGTCCATCATTCATTACATGAAAGGTAACATTACGACTTTCTACTTCAAGTTTCATAACCTTACCACTAGGTTCAAGGTTTCACATAAGACCCTCTTATCATCATTCAAGGTCTCACATCATTCATACAATCAAGACTAAGATGATTAGCTTCCTAAGTCAAGACATCACATATTCATTACCATATATGCATCAGGTAAGGAACACAAGTCTACCTAAATAAGACACAACATACTTCACTGTAGCACATATTACATGTTATTCTAGAAGCACATAAGGACAACCATTATCATCTTTAATCCATCCTACACACTACTATATCATCATCAATATAACTATTATATACTCATATAGTCAAGTAAGAACAATCATGCATTCAACTCTAAGACTACACACAACTCATAGTCATTAGTCTAACATGATCACCTAGATAACATCAATACAAGAACACATACTTTCACATTATCTCACATATTGGTAGATATAATCATACTTCACATAATCAACTACACAAATCATCATAATACTCCAAGTAGTGCCGACAAGGCCACGATAATCATAATACTTAAAATAACGCCGACAATGCCACATCAATTCATATAACACCACCACAATAAGTGGACCATACAAATCAAAACATAATTGAAGTCTAATTAACATTAAATAAAGGGAAATAGGTCAGTGTACCACCACTTCATACTCAACACTTCAATCCAATGCCAAAATATCCAATTCAATATCATAAGGCCCTTACCCATGGCCATGAACATCAATTCAATACATAAACTATAACACTCAATGAATCTAAGTAAATTCAATATACATTTATCAATCTAAGACCAATTAGATATCATTTGAATACAATTCTAAAATCATTAGAAAGCCCATAAGAAACTACACCATAATTCATAATCATTAAGTCAATATCAAGTAACCCATAAAGTAGTCAAAAACTAGGGTTCATCAATTACATGGGTTCATAGGTTAATTAAGTTAAATCATCTTAATAACAACAATTCAATCACTAAACAATGATTAAAAACCTTTAATGCAAGAATCCATGGATAGATCATGAAATAGGTCAATTCAACTTTGAAAACTTTAGATAACATCTTTGAGAGTTGGGATCCTTGATGAAAAAAGTTTCAAGGATAAAAAACCATATCTCAATGAAACTAATTCTTCAATTTGATGAAGAATCTACACTCAAATCTCCAATCAAAGATCTTCCTTGAGTTTTAGTTTTAATGGAGTCTTAAGGAATTTCTAAGGGATTTTGGGGTTTTGATTTTGAAGAATGAAATCTTCTAAGTGTTAAAGACATATGTACATGTTTAAAATACCCAAATAACCCTCAATGAACCGCCAAACCTTTTATTTGTACTTTGGGTGAATTTACAAATTCACCCTCCACTTAACAATGGACTGCACGCAGGAACAGACTCCATCGACGGAAGCCAACCAACGGACCGTCCCTTGACCAATGGACCATCCTGTTGGTCCGTGGTCCGAGACTGAGGCTTGTCCTTGGTCGCTCATTTACCCAAGCTAAGTTCCAAATGATGAGAACCAACCAACGGGTCATGGACTGACCCACTGGGCGTCAATTGCCTCCGTGGTTTGGGCTGTCTTGGGCAGCCTTGGCACCAACTTTGGGTCCTTCCTCAAGGACCCTTGGATGGTCCTTGGGGATATTTACCCGGATATTTACAAACCAAACATGATTGTATATGAGTTTATCACCTCTCACATTAATTTCATCCAAAACGAACACGTAAAACTCAACGAAACATGCCTAGACACACAAGGTCATTTCAAGGCACATCTTTCGAACGTCCTGGACGTTCTTGGACGTTTGACCTCCAAAATTAATGAAACTTGACACGATGTCTATATATAACATAATAACTCATTTAAAGACTTTAAAACATCATGAATCACACATAAACACATAGGACCACATATGAGGCACATAGGTGACTTAATCGTCGAACATCTTGGTCGTCCCTTGACGTTTGACTTCCAATGAACCTAAACTCTTAGCTACTGCCTCTATACCATATTATAGATCATTTTAGGACCTTAGACCATCATCAAAAACATGTTAGGCTCTAGTTCACCTAAGTCATTTTCGGGATCTTACACATAGGTTAAAATGCGGATAATTTAAAACTTTTCTTCTATCTATCGTGATGTTTACATATATTCATAGCGAGTATATATAGACCCCTCGCATATACATTATATATAATCATAGCAAGTATACGTAAAACCTTTGTATAAGAAGATTACATAGTCTTGTTCTTTTATTTGCATATATATAAGATATAACATAGTCTTAAAATGGACTTTTCATCTCATAACCATCTAAACAAGAGTATAACAATTGGGCGTAGCCCATACACAATACAATAAAAGCAAAATATAGGCTATACAACCTTTAGTACTCAAATGAAAGGAAATGAACATAGTGTATTTAAGACTAATCAATATCCAATTCTAGAAAGTGGCATTGTCCTCGAAGTAGTGAGGACCTAACCAACTTGGAAAGTGAGAATTCCAATTCTTCCTTCAAAAGTAAGCCCTTCAACGAGAGAAAATGGGGTTAGCACATCACTTGTACTACGTATAGGACTATATGCACACACAACATTAAATAATGCTAAAAAGGGAGGTTTCATTAAAGCATGCAAATTTACTTTGAAAAACCTTATGCACATTCAAGAACCAATACAATTCCATAGTACATGTTCATTAAATCAAGACCATGTACATCACAAGACCAACACTGCTAAGTCTAGTCAAGTGAACATACATATCAACATAATTGAGCACATAATCAAGACAACTCTATCATGAAGTTATAACATTAACAAGCATGTATAAGAGTCCATAACATCACAGACAAATCAAGACCATTACTCATGAACCCTAATTAAGCTCACTAGTGCAATGACTAAGCAAAGCCCCAAAATCTTACTCAATCAAGTAAACACAACAAGAACCATAACCAATGTCCAACTTCACATAGCATATCATTAAGAGTACATAACATCATACTTTAGCAATAGAGACCAAACACATGTTCATAAGTAAAACCAGTATCATGTAGTGTCATTAACATGTAAGAGTATCATATACATATCGTTTACATTTATAATCATATACGTACATAAGAACATCCTTCTAGACTTCCCTCAAGTCTAACAGTGCAATGTAAATGGTAGAGTCCCCTACCCCTACCTAGACTAAGCTAAACCCCTTAGGTCATCCTAGTTAGAGTTCACTTCATTACTTCATTTTTCCTTTTGAGAACATCTTGCCTTAACCGACATAGACCACATGAGCTAATGTGGAATCTGTTCTCATGGAACCTTACACCGAAAGAAGGAAGACTGTTTGCCAAGGTAGTAGCAAAACTTGAACATAGCATCTATGTGGATCCGCTTGCTAGTATTCCTATGGGGGAAACATAGTTCAAGAACTAGTAGATGTATTTGGGACCCTCTTTGTGCTACATGTATTAGAGTCTCCAATATCATGAGTACATTAGTGATCCTACCTTCCCTATGTGGGAAGGGACACTCCTCACTCTAGTTCACTCGGTGCTAAGCTAGAGTCCCTTTTGAAATGTCTTTAATACCTTTATTAATTATAATAGCTTAAAGTAGTTCATAGGTTCTATCTCTTATATAATCATCATCATAGCTTAATAATAATTGCAATAGTATTGTCCTTTCATAACAATTCATACATTTGAGGTTAGCACATTCACATAATCACATCGTGATAAGGCACATTGGTAAGTTATCATCATCCTTATAACATTTACATCTTAGCCAATAACTCACAAACCATAGTTGAAGACATTCCAATCCAACATCATATCAACCCTATCAATCGTAACATAATGTATACTTCAATATAACATCATCACTTAATCACAAGTAATCATAATTAAAGTAAAGAATTGAGATCACAAGACTTACCCCAATCTCCTTCACAAGCCATCATCAAGGTATTACCACCAACCATACAATTCAACCCAAGAATGGGTGTAATATCATCACACAATAGTAACCAACATAATAAATAAGTCAATTGAATCACTATACAACAATTCATCACTAGTTCATAGCCTAAGGTTAAGGACTTAGGTCAAATTAATGATCTACTTCACAATCTACGTTAATTACTCAAGAACTAGCATAATTGTATTACAATATATCACAATTTACTCATAATTGGCATAATAAAAACATAGAATAGTAATTCACACACTAACCAAGGAAATTGTATCAATACTAGATAACTCAATTCAAGATCACAACCTAGGGTTAAGGGAAAAAGATCATCTTCCACAAACTAGGTCAATTCTTAAAAAATTAATATAATGTAATCATAATACATGTTAATCTACTCATAATACCAAACAGGAATCATAAACAAAGCAATTCACAAGATAAATTTCGTATTGTACGAAAACCCACTTGAATTGCATATTTTTGGAAACAACTTGGAGGAACCCTTTGGGGAAAGAGATCCCAAAGGTGAAAGGAATCTCATACCTCACTAATTTATGAAGTTTGATGGAGAAAAATTTATCCTTTTCATACCAAGAACCCTCCTTTTCTTGGTCTTCTATGGAGTTTCTTTGGGATAGAGAAAGAAGAGAGAAGGAAGAGAAATTTGTTTTTGGGAATTATAAGAGTCTGGTTTAGTCTAATAGGCATTTAATTAGGCTTCCCTTAACCCCTAACTAATTAGCTAACCCCTTAATTAACTAAATGAAATAAGTAAAACAAAACAGTCAACCACACACCTGACCTACGAGACCCCGACTGACGGGCTGGAGGTTAGTCAACGGGCAGTGTGGCCTCCGTGCTGAAGTCCGTGGTTTCGGTTAGAGATTTGTCCAAAAATACTTCACATGAAATTTCTAAGTCTTCATCGACAGAGGCATCGACGCCCCGTAGATTCACCAACGTCATGTCGCGTGCAATCCGTCGATGAACATTGCCTCATCGCAGCTTTTTGCAAAATTGCAATGGTCCTCCTCAATGGACCTTGGTTGGTCTTTGGGGAGTCGTACCCAAACGTTTCGACTATAAACCAACTCTTATACGTGTTAGCCATATCACCGCCAAATTTCATCATTTTCCAACTCTTAAAACTTCGTTAAATAGGCTAAGGCACACTAGAACCTCTTGAACTAGTTTTCGGACGTCATGGACGTTCCTTGATGTTTGATTCCAAAACTTCCTTAATGACTTATATACATTATAATTGACTTTAAAACAGTGTTACAATACTTAAACTCTCATGTTAGTCTCTAGATTAGGCTTTAGACTTTCAGAGTACTATATTATCCCCCCCTTAGGAACATTCGTCCCCGAATAAAACTAAAATTCTTTAAAAAGAAGGAATAAACTCAAGACTAGCAACCCAACAAACAACAACATATCAAAACATGAGTAACAATCAAAATTATCATAGCCACATAACCTTTTTCACAATGCAACTCAAAACATCATTTTCAACTCATAATAGTTCAACATTCATTTCATATTTATTCATTATGCCAAAGCTTTCTTCAACACATCTCAACATGTTCAATACATCTCATGAAGTCTAAACATACCAAAATGCACAACATAAACTCAAAACAAGTAAAAAGCAACATTTTCATTTTTAGGCATGAAGTTTACTGTAACTCAATTTAACATGCAACGTTTTGCACAACTTCACCAAAAATCAAGGCAATTTCAAATAAACTCATTATTTTCCCTACAAATAGGAAAAGCTAACCTTAGTTATCAAATAGATGAGGGTAACGAGACTTCATTTCGGCCTCTACCTCCCATTTTACACCCTCAACTAGGTGATTCTTCCATAACACCTTTATGGAAGCCACCTCTTTGTTCCTTAACTTCTTTACTTGTCTATCGAGGATTTCAACCGGAACCTCTTCATAGGAGAGGTTTTGTTAAACACCTAGAACTTCAATAAGAAGAATGGACTCGGGATCACCAATACACTTCTTAAGCATGGAAACATGGAACACCGGATGAACCGAAGCCAATTGACTAGGTAACCTCAACTCATATGCAACCTTACCAATCTTTTGCAAGATTTCATAGGGACCCACATAACGAGGACTCAACTTCCTTTTCTTGCAATTTCTCACCACCCCTTTCATAGGCGAAATTTTTAGATACACTTTATCACCTTATTCAAATTCTAATTCCCTTCATCTATGGTCGACATAAGACTTTTGTCGGCTATAGGTTGTATTCAAACGATTCCTTATAATATGGACCTTCTCCAAAGTCTTGTGAATCAATTGGGGACACATAAGTGAACACTCGCCCACTTCAAACCATCCAATTGGAGATCTACATCTCCTACCATACAGGGCTTTATAAGGAACCATAGATATAGATGAATGGTAACTACTATTATAAGAAAACTCAACCAAAGCAAGTTCTTATCCCAATTTCCCTTGAAATCAATTACACAAGCTCTAAGCATATCCTCAAGTTTTTTAATAGTACACTCCGCTTGACCATCCGTTTGGGAATGAAAAGTTGTACTTAAGTTCACCTTGGTACCCAACCCTTATTGGAATGACCTCCAAAACCTATATGTGAATTGTGTGCACCCCTATACGATATGATGGATAAAAGGAATACCATGGCGACACACAATATCATCTATGAAGATCCTTGCATAATCTTCCGCGGAGTAAGTGGACTTGATGGGAATAAAATGAGCAAATTTGGTCAACCTATCCACAACCACCCATATTGAGTCATATTGATTTTGTGTCCGAGGAAAAACTACCACAAAATCCATATTAATGTCTTTCCACTTCTAAGTAGGAACTTGGATTTCTTGAAGCAAACCACCCAACTTTTGGTGTTCGGCTTTCACTTGTTGGCAATTTGGACACTTTACAACAAATTCCGCTATGTTCTTCCTTAAGCCTTCTGTCACATCCGAGGAGCACCCCCTAGAAGTAACATGGCGTACTTGACCTCTCGGAGGTCTTATACAAGCCCATAGTTATCATTCATCGCATTGACATAGCAAATTTAGCGAAAAATTTAAAACTTTCTTAGCACATCATATGCTAGAACATTACTTCATATAAATATAAAACATAAGTCGGAATGCATATATAGACTTTAAGTCTCTTTGCAATATTAGACTCAACAACTTTAGAGTACATTAGGAACACGGCCCATAAGGCACATTAAATAACTATACAATATTTAAAGACTTTACATTGAAGACATAAGTAGGAGATCCTTGAACTTAAGGATTCCTTTCATTGAGCTTGTGCTTCATCTATCAAACTCTTCACCATTCAAGACATCTTGTAAGCATACATAACCTACACTTTGTGTAAAAAGTAGTGAAGAACGGGATTAGCATAAGAATGTACTAAGTATGACAACCATGCAAAAACATGCATTTAAAAGGGACATTTTCCTTGAAATCATACTTCATGCCATTTTGAGTAAATCATCATAAAACCTTAATTCAATAACATTTATATCATTCACATACTTCACATAAACATATTAAAAATCCAAACATTACATAATATCACATATAGAATTTATGACATTTTTGAGTCACATTACAGTGAGCTCTCTTTTCCTTCACACTGAGATTTATTTCCTTTTATTCATTAACTTCCCAAGTAACCCTCTAGTGATACTTGGTGCAATGCATCACCTTAAGGCCAATAGGAAACATACATATCATCTACACAATCTAACACATATCATAATAGAAGTATAGTACAACTTAGACATATTTAAACCAAAACCATATGACAATTACAGTAACTACCTTTAACTTGCACATATACCAACTTCACTTCACGTTCATGCATTATAAAACCTTACTCACAATCCTATTCTAAGCCTATTAGTGCAATGTATATGTGAATCCCCATAACCTCACACATACTTAGTAAACCTATCATAAGACCACAAGCCTTACCATCCAATTCATACATCAACAAGTAAGCAAGGACAACTTCATTCATGTCAATACAAGACCTTCATCATATAGTCAATAATATCAGCATCATGCATATAGTCTCATACCATGAACATCTTCATAACAAGTAGACCAATACTACAAAGTCATGCATAAAGAACATATACATAGTGACATGTATTAGAACACCTTCCAAAGACTTCATAAAGGAGCTACTTTGGCAATATATAGATGGGTTCATTACTTCCACCTATCCTAAGTAACCTCCTTTAAGTCATCCTAGTTAGGGTCCTAGTCATTTACTTCCATTGTTCATTTTACCTTAGGGAAACTATAGCCATAACCGACACTAAGACCATGGGTGCTAAACATGGAATTTGGTGTTGTAGAGCCTTACACCAAGGGAAGGTGTTCCTACCTAGCCAAGGTAGAACATTAACATATATCCTAGCATCCTAAGTGAATTCACTTTGCTAGATCCTATGTGGCAAGCATAGTTTATTGAACTAAGAGATAGGTAATTCCCTCTACATGCCATTGGACAATTGGGGACTCATCTCATGAGAAAACATGGGTGAGTCTTCCTCAAAGGGAATTCAACACCTTATGTGGTTCCATAGGTGAGTATAACTATAGCCTTAACCGACACTAAGACCATGGGTGCTAAATATGGAATTTGTTGTTGTAGAGCCTTACACCAAGGGAAGGTGTTCCTACCTAGCCAAGGTAGAACATTAACATATATCCTAGAATCCTAAGTGAATTCACTTTGCTAGATTTTATGTGGCAAGCATAGTTTATTGAACTAAGAGATACGTAATTCCCTCTACAAGCCATTTTACAATTGGGGACTCATCTCATGAGAAAACATGGGTGAGTCTTCCTCAATGGGAAGTCAACACCTTATGTGGTTCCATAGGTGAGTATACCTCTAAGGGAAGTTAACACTCTATATGGGACAAATGGTGAATCTTCCTACAAGGAAAGTCAACATCTCTCAATGTCAAGTTCACTCGGTGCTAAACTAACTTCCCTTTTATTGAAAAGCCATTATTACATTTATCATAAAACATAGGCTTAGAATATTTGATTCTCATATGCTTATAGCAAACTCAAGCACCTATCTAGTTTTAGAGTAATCTTGGGCACCCCTCTCAAGGCCCCTCTACTTACTAGACCATCATACAAGTGTGTGAGTGTATACATAGATGTGAACAAACCTTTCACATAACACCTTAAAACCACACATGACCATACATTCATATTCATGCACAAAGAAACTAAACCTAGGAACTATCCTATCAAGGTACAAATGTGCAATGTATAGACAAGGTCCCATACCCTTGCCCATACTAGTACACCTATCAAGTCATCTTAGCTAAGGAAACACATATCATACTTTCATAAACATCATCTTAACATACATAGTAGTAGACATTAGTGAATATGAGAACTACCTTTCATTTAGACACCATGACCTATAATACTTGTAACATGCATTTAAAGTGAGTGTGTGTGTACATTGGTAAACATGATCACATAATGGCTATCAATAACACATTGAGGCAGCCACCCTCTTAGACCATAATACTCTTTCAAGCATAGACCACACAACACACAATAGCATAGGAGACAAGTCATCTTCATATTACACTTAAGACTCCTAACTTGTACTATTCATGCATTCACATAGGGGTACATAGGTAAGGGATTATTAACCATTTTAACACATCAATGGCAGAACCTATACTTTACCCTAACATGGATAAACACATGCTTATAAAATAGCCATACAACCTAGATCACAACTAGAATAGGAAAGTAGGCATAAACTTCTCATAGTATCATCATGAGCACATGTTCATATGTTCATCAAGTTGCCTTCAAGGCCATGGTCAACACATATATAATGAAAATAAAGTAAACACCGCCACCATAAGTGGACCATACCACACAATGCCATACAAGGCTTTATCAACTACAATACTATAAGGAAAGTAGAAGAGATAAGCATTCTTACCAATTTCTTACCCTTTGATCATCATTGATCAATACACCTTGTTCATCAACAATTCATATATAAGGCAGTAGCTATATGTACTTTAATCAAAAAAGACACCATGTACAAGTAGCTACAAGATCATACTATAACATGATACAAGGCATCACATATATATTAGAAAGTAGAGAGTCATATATAACTTCATTAGTATACTTTACTTTGTTTATCATGATTAACATTCATAATATACAAATAATACCAACCTAAGGTAGTAGCTATATCCATAATAATCAAGACTAAATCATGCTTCATCTACCTTAAATCGATATCACATTATGTTCATAGCATTAGCAACTTTAAGGTTAAAACATGTAGATGAATCCTTACCAAGGTTCCTTTAATCTGATCATTAATGGTTTATACCCATAATTCATTCATAATATCACCCTAAAACAGTAGCTATACGAACCACAACATAATTGAAATTCACTTTTGTTCATTACATAGCCAATGTTACAGTGAATCATAGAAACCTAAGCTAAATATGTTCAAATCCTCATACATTGATCCACATGGATCCTTCATCCTCAATTCAATATTAATCCACGTAAATGACAGTAGATATAATCACTTCAATGTAATAGAATCACAATTCAATCTATAACAAGTCAAGATCACAAAGCCCATGCATAGACTAAAATCGAGTTTGTGAGAGAGCATGGGTTCATCATGCAATTGGATTGAAAACCGTGTCCAAATCAGTAGATAATCACTAACACATTAATATTATGCCATTAAAATCAATTTAAGAAAGAACCCATGGTAGATTGAAGAAGAAGATATTAGATCATATTTTTCTCTTTTGAAACTTTGAGATATAACTCTCTAGATGGAAGGATAACTAGAGATGAAGATCACCATTCCTTTATCTACATGAAGATATCTAAAACTTGGTGAAGAAATCATGCAATTCCAAACTCCTAGTTGTTCTTGAGCTTCAACAACAATGGAGGTTTCTAGGGAGAAGCTATTTGGAGGGGAAGGTTTCTTACGTGTGTATGGGATTGGGAATGGGAGGTTCACGTGTTTGATGACTTATATACACCCAAAATTAGGTAAATAAATAAATTAGGGTCAGATTAGGACGTGGGGTGAATTTACCATTCACCCCTTTAATAAAACAGTACGCAGGCACAGGTTGCAGGCCACCATCGACGGAACCATCTACTGGTCGTAGGTCAGTCGATGGGCCAAGCATTTGCTTCCGTCGATTGGTCCTTGGCCAATGTTTTGATTGAGAACTGCCCAATCAAATTAACAATCAAATAGACCTCACCTACGGGCCGTTGGTTGACCAACTAGCCGTCGTTTGGTCCGTCGATTGACACTTCCAAGGCAGTGTCTGGACTAGCCTTGGGTCCTTCTTGTGGGGCCTTTTGTGGGGCCCTTTAGAAGCGTACCTGGACGTTTCCAACGTAAATACAACCCCTAACAAGTTTAGAAATTTCACATAAGTTTCATTCAAAACAAACACCTGCAACACGTCCAAACATGCAGGCTCCATCAAGACGCACACATGCATGCCTCGAGGCTATCTTTCGAACGTCTTGGACGTTCTTGGACGTTTGAACTCCAAACTTCTCGAAACTTTATATAATACCATTTAAAATCATTATAACTCATTTTAAGACTCTTTATGCTCATTTCATACAATTTTAAGCATGCATATACACTTGAGGCACATAGATGACTAGTCGTCGAACGTTTTGGTCGACCCTTGACGTTTGACTTCCAATTCACCTCAAACTTTATAAACTGCCTCTAAACCATATTATAAGTCATTTTAGGATATTATAACTTTAATACAAACATTTAAGGCTCTAGACACCCTAACTCATTTTGGGGGTTTTACAATATCTCTCACTTGGGAACATTCGTCCTCGAATGACACTTAGAACATTTCAATCACAACAAGGACTTCATTGCATCATAGAGCAGTTTATCCTAATCATAAAATCATCACATAGAAGTTAATGCACCAAAATTACGAGGAACACAACTTCACATTATTTAGCACTCAATGCACACAAGCAAGCAAAACTTGAATTCACTCACTCTTTAATGCATCAAACACAAAGACTATTATCATGCTTATAGGAGGTACATACTTCTCCAAATCACAACATGGTCATTACACTTCAATTCATTAAGAGATAATCTTGAAAGGCCACACATAGGCAGATTTACAACAAATCCTCAAAAGCTATTTAAGCTGTAACACTCCGGAAATGCTATGACTTAGACTAGATTTTAATCTATTTAATAATGCTTAAAATGATGTTTCCAGAAAATGTACTTGTCTAGTGGAGAGTCTATTAGGTTTTAAGAATACATATTAGGGTACATCGGCATCCCAATGCCCAATATTGAGTAATATTGGCATGTTAGGGAATATTGGCTTAAGGGAGTTAGCCAAATTTTATATATTAAAGATTATCTTGACATACACTCCAATCCAATCTTGTTTAGGAATTGTACCTGCAATGAAGACCCTAATCTAAAATTATTATTTATTTACACACATTAGGTATGAGGCATCCAAATGTCAAGCCTAGGTACCATAGCAAATTATCATTTAAAATGATCATGTATATTAAGCAGTGCCCAAGGACATAGTGCGGATCCTTGGACAAGAAGTGAACTTTCCAGAGTGCACGGTTTTGAAAGTGCACGGCAATACATGTGCTACCAACGGCCGAGAGACCAAGCCCAACCAATTCGGTTAGGGAGGTTAGGGGGCAGGCACGCGTCGGGTCAAGCCACGTGGGGCCGAGCTCCCTAACCAGTCCTAGGCTCTAACTAACTGACCTAACTAACTAACCAACCTAGGATTAACTAAAATGAACTAACTAGTGTGCTCGAAATCCTAAGACCTAATCGGGTGACACTAGCCGAGTAGCTAACTAAAGAAACATCCTAGTACCTAACCTAGGATGGTCCAAAGAGGTTGGTTATGGTCCTAACGACTTAGGGGTACTTTAGTAATTACCCTAGGTCACTTAATTAATTAAATTAGAAACTTAATTAATTAATTCAAAATCATGGTCAAACCCGAGACCCTTAGTCAAATGATCTCCTACTTGTAGTTGATTTAGGAGGGGCGTTTTGGTAATTTAAGTGGACGGTATTTTGGGTAATTCATGGGAAGAATATATATTGATATTAGGTCAGTTTTAGACCACTTTTACACGTCCCAAATCAGATCAAATGAAATTTCTCTCAATCTCTCAAGAATGCTCTGTTATGTACAAGTTCAAATGAAATTTCTCTGTTCTTGATTATGTACAGCTCATAAAATCATGTACAAGATCAATACATAGCATAGGAATAGGTAAACGGTTCATTAAAGGTTCATTCAAACCTTAAATTCTAACCCTAACATTTTCACGTTATCAAACAATACAAATAACCCATTCGAAACCATCACATAGAGAAAGATCATGTATCACACGACATTCAAACATTATCAATCAATTACTCAACAATTCGTGCGAAATTGTATATAGAAAAAGTTTACTTTTCATTGAAAATCGCAAATATAGGGTTAGGAAGAAAATCCATTTTGTAGAGTAAAAACCCTAGTATTTGAAGTTCTTGAAAACTTATCTTTAAAGGACCTTTTGGGGAAAGGAATCCGAAGAGTGAAAAACCCATACCTTATATATGAAGAATCCACGAAATCTTGATTGGAAACTTCGAAACCTTCGTCTTATTCCTTAAGCTTTTCTTGTTCTTCAATGGAGTTTGGAAAAGAGAGCGTTCTTGAGAGATTAAGAGAATTTCGTTTGATTCTGTTTAGGGACGTGTAATTGTTGTCTAAAACTGACCTAATATCAATATATAGACGTCCCATGTATTACCCTAAAGACCTTCCACTTAAATCACCAAAACGCCCCTCCTAAATCGACTACAAATAGGAGAACATTTGAGCTAGTCAAATTCTGAAAATTTCTTAAGGGTTTCGGGTTTGGCCAATTAAATTAATTAATTAAGTTGCTAAATTAATTAATTTAGTGACCTAGGGTAATTAATAAAGTACCCCTAAGTCGTTAGGACCATAACCAACCCTTTTGAACCATCCTAGGTTAGGTACTAGGATGTTTCTTTAGTTAGTTATTCGGTTAGTGTCACCCGGTTAGGTCTTAGCATTTCGGGCACACTAGTTAGTTAAGTTTTGTTAGTACTAGGTTAGTTAGTTAGTTAGAGATGTTAGTTAGGACCTAATATTAGTTAGGGAGCTCAGCCCCACATGGTTTTATCCGACAAGCCTGCCCCCTAACTGCCCTAACCTAAATCGGTTGGGTTTTCCCCTCGGCCGTTGGCAGCACATATGCTTGCACATGTGTTGCGTGCACTTTCCTAACCGTGAACTTCTGGAAAGTTCACTTCTTCTCCAAGGATCCTCACTATGTCCTTGGGCACTTCTTAATCTACATGATCATTTTAATTGATTATGTGCTATGGTACCTAGTCTTGACACTTGGATGTCTCATACCTAATGTGCTAAGAATTCAATTATTTAAGATTAGGATCTTCATTGAAGGTACAATTTCTAAATAAGCTTGGATTGGAGCATTTGGACATCAAGGTGTATTTTCATTTACTTGTGAATACATACAAAAATTGGCTAACACCCTTAAGCCAATATTCTTTAACATGCCCTATATTACTAAATATTGGACGATGGGATGCCTATGTACCTCAATACAAATTCTTAAAACCTAATAGGCTTTTCAGTAGAGAAGTTCCTTTTCTGGGAACATCATTTTAAGCATTATTAAATAGGTTAAGCTCTAGTCTAAGTCATGAAATTTCCGGAGTGTTACATTCATATGACTTAACATGATTTCTAAAGAGATGATACATGATCCTTTTTCATGTATGTCCCTATGTGTTATGTGCATATACCCATACTTAGTACATGTGGCGTACTAACCTCATTACTTTAAATTACTACAATTGTAGGTTCCGGACATTGAAGTTAAGCAGGTCGATTTGAAGAAGCTTGAAACTCTTTCTCCATGTCTTAGTAGGTCCTCATGTTCGGGACGCTATCCTTTATATTCCAGCCTATGAAGACTTAGTAGTTCTTAAAATACGTTATTTCCTTCATGTTCTTTGGATTGTTTTGTATTACGGCCTATATGTCATATTTACTATTATTGGCTAAGTCCAGATTTGCACTCTTAGATGGGTTTCTATATATGTGAGACAATTTAAATATCGTATGTTTTTATGTATCTTAAGTATGAAGTCTAAGTATACTTCATTACTATATTAAAAGTTCTTAATTTTCCGCAAAATTTAACTATATGATTGTGATGAAAGCTAAGAAGAGTCTTATCTGCGACCTCTGAGAGGTTAACGACGTCGATCTCATCCGGGGTCTAGGATCCGAGTGTGACAAACTTGGTATCAGAGCATTAGGTTAAATATCCTTAGGATCAATGTCTCACTAAACAACATAACCTAGTGTCTTGGTCATGGTTGTGAAGCGCGCCACAATTGTGGATGAGAGGCTATGTGATGATTAGGAAACTTATCTTTTCGTGATACTCCTATGTCGGGCCTTTAGAGTTTTGACACTATGTGTCTATTAAAATATAATCCCTTTCTTGTGTATATAGGCAATGAACACAAGAAGGACAACCGCTATAAGGGTAGGAGGGGCGATTGCGAATGCGGGAGCTACCCCCCAAGGTAACCAAAATTATCCTGAAGTGCAAGATGCTGCAAATGATCAAGTTCCGGTGAATCCTCCGGCTATGACGGATGATGAGGTAAGGGTATCCCTGTTCCAAATGGCCCAAGCCATCACCACCCAAGCTCAAGCCATCACGGCTCAAGCTAACAGAGAGGTTGCACCTCGAGACAACCAGCATGCTAGTATTATGGCTAGCCGTTTGAGAGACTTTACGAGGATGAATACTCCCATGTACTTTGGATCAAAAGTTGATGACGACCCCTAAGATTTCCTAGATAAGGTCTACAAGATTTTGTTTGCTATGGGGGTGAGTACTACTGAGAAGGCTGAACTTGTTACTTATCAACTCAAGGACGTGGCTCAGACATGGTACAATCTGTGGAAGGATAGTAGGGCTTTAGGAGATGGACCTGTGACTTGGGAGATCTTCAAAAAGGCCTTTCTTGACAGATTATTTCCAAGGGAACAAAGAGAAGCTAAGGTAGAGGAGTTCACTAACCTTCGTCAAGGAGGTATGAGTGTTAAGGAATATTCCTTGAAATTTATTAAGCTGTCCAAATATGCTTCTTCTTTGGTTTCTAATGCTAGGGATGAAATAAGTTGTTATGTAACGGGCGTGTCCGAAGAGCTTGAAGAAGAATGTCGTGCAGCCATGCTACATGACAATATGGATCTTTCTAGGTTGATGGTTCATGCTCAATAGGTTGAGGAAAGTTGCATAAGGAAGAGAAATAGGGAAGCTAAGAAGGCAAAGTCTTTTGAGAGTGGTTCTCCTAGAAGTAGGCTTGATGTTCAAGACAAGCCTAAGTTTAAGAAGAGGTTTTCAAACCAAATTCCTTTATATTTCTCATGGAATCGCAATGATAGAGGTTCTAATCCTAAACCTCAAGAGGGGAGAAATGTTGATCAACCAAGAGAAAGACCAACTTGTGGTAAGTGTGGTAAGAATAATGGGGGCGAATGTCTTGTTAGAACTAATAGTTGCTATGGTTGTGGCAAAGGTGGCCATATGGTAAAAGATTTTCCTAATGTAAGAAGTCAAGGTAAGGGTAATAGTCAAGCTCAACCAAGCGGTCATAATTCTGAAGCTCCAAAAAGGAACTGTTTCTATGCACTCAAGGCTAAGGGTGAACAAGAAAGCTCTCCCGATGGTGTGACGGGTATGTTACAAGTTTTCTTTGTTAATGTTTATGATTTTCTTGACCCAGGTGCTACTCTTTATTTCGTTACACCTTTGGTAGCTAGGAAGTTTGATGTACTTCCCGACGTTTTGATTAAGCCCTTTTCTGTTTGTACCCCAATGGATGACTCTGTCATTGCAAAAAGAATCTATAGGATATGCCCTGTCATGCTACCCAATAGAGTTACTCTTGTTGATTTGGTAGAACTTGACATGTTTGATTTTGATATCATCTTGGGTATGGATTGGCTTCATGATTGTTTTGCTTCCGTAGATTGTAGAACAAGGGTAGTGAAGTTTGAATTCCCTAATGAACCTATTCTAGAGTGGAAGGGGGGAAATTCTATGCCAATGGGTCAAATTATTTCGTGTTTAAAGGCTTGTAAGATGATAGCCAAGGGTTGTTTTTACCACTGGTGAGGATAAATGAGGCTTTTCAAACGTATTCAATTCAAGAAAACCGAAACTAGGGTTGTTCCCAATGAAATGGTCGAATGTTAATCTCCCTATTTACGATTCGAGTAGTATGTATAATGCTCAAGATTTCAGTAAGAAAGTAAGAAAGAAAGAAAGAAAGAAGTAGGAAGATGAGGGGTGTTTGGATAGGATGACCAAAGGGTGAGGTTAGACTAAGTAATGATATAAGTCATTCTTAGTCATTGCACAGAAAGATCCCAATGGAAGTCTTAAAAGAATATCCTAAGTCAACCTAGCATGTTCAATGTGAATGTGAGATCAAACAAGAAGAAATGTAAGTTCAAAGTGAACTAAGTAAGCAAAGCATGAGAATGTCAAATCATTAGTGTTTGATAAGAATGAAGTGCTAACAATTATTGGTTTATGCCAATATTGGAGTATGATATATGCCCCAAGAACTATATATTATGCAAATAATCAATGAATGGGCATAGACAATAAAGATTGCTTATAAAGACTTCATGCCCAATTTAACAAGAATGAAAAAAAAATTAACTTGTTTACTAAATAGGTGCATGTTTTGGTAAAAGATAGTACCAACTAGAGTTTTAAGAAGATAATTTCATACTCTATTCTCGCACTTATGTGAAACTTCTATGCATATGTTTTCTTGAGATTTTGTTGTTTTGTTGATATCTTGAGAAGATTGATAGCATGGTAACTCTTTGATGCATTTTTAGCTTATGATAAGGTTGAGAAAGAAATTCCTCACTATGTGTTATGAATATGTATCTCTTATATGTTTGTGCATCATGAATTGAGTGCTAAGTGTAATGATATGCTATGCGCTGGTTGTGCTGCTAGTATTCAGTCTTTTACTACCCTCCAAAAGAATTTAGTGTCATTGGTGGACGAATGTTCCTAAGGAGGGGATAATGTAACACTCTGGAAATGCCATGACTTAGACTACATCTTAATCTATTTAATAATGCTTAAAATGATGTTTCCATAAAATGTACTTGTCTAGTGGAGAGTCTATTAGGTTTTAAGAATATGTATTGGGGTACATAAGCATCCCAATGCCCAATATTGAGTAATATTGGGCATGTTAGAGAATACTGGCTTAAGGGTGTTAGCCAAATTTTACGTATAAACAAGTATCTTGACATACACTCCAATCAAAGATTGTTTAGGAATTGTACCTGCAATGAAGACCCTAAGCTAAAATTAATATTTATTTACACACATTAGTACGAGGCATCCAAGTGTCAAGCCTAGGTACCATAGCACATGATCATTTAACATGATCATTTAAATTAAGCAGTGCCCAAGGACATAGTGAGGATCCTTGGAAAAGAAGTGAACTTTCCAGAGTGCACGATTAGGAAAGTGCACGGCAACACATGTGCAAGCACATGTGCAACACATGTGCTACCAACGGCCGAGAGACCAAGCCCAACCGATTCGGTTAGGGAGGTTAGGGGGCATGCACGCGTCAGGTCAAGCCACATGGGGCCGAGCTTCCTAAACTGTCCTAGGATCTAACTAACCAACCTAGGATTAACTAAAATGAACTAACTAGTGTGCCCGAAATCCTAAGACCTAACCGGGTGACACTAGCCGAGTAGCTAACTAAAGAAACATCCTAGTACCTAACCTAGGATGGTCCAAAGGGGTTGGTTATAGTCCTAACGACTTAGGGGTACTTTAGTAATTACCCTTGGTCACTTAATTAATTAAATTAGCAACTTAATTAATTAATTCAAAATCATGGTCAAACCCAAGACCTTTAGTCAAATGTTCTCCTACTTGTAGTAGATTTAGGAGGGGCATTTTGGTAATTTAAGTGGAGGGTCTTTTTGGTAATTCATGGGACGACTATATATTGATATTAGGTCAGTTTTAGACCACTTTTACACGTCCCGAATCAGATCAAATGAAATTTCTCTCAATCTCTCAAGAACGCCCTCTTTTCCAAACTCCATTGAAGAACAAGAAAAGATAAAGAAAGAAGACGAAGGTTTCGAAGTTTCCAGTATGATTTTCGTGGATTCTTCATATATAAGGTATGGGTTTTTCACTCTTGGGATTCCTTTACCCAAGAGGTCCTTTCAAGATAAGTTTTCAAGAACTTTAAATACTAGGGTTTTTACTCTACAAAATGGATTTTCTTCCTAACCCTAGATTTATGATTTTCAATTAAAAATAAATATTTTCTATATTCAATTTCGCACGAATAGTTGAGTAATTGATTGATAATGTTTGAATGTCGTGTGATACATTGTATTTCTCTATGTGATGGTTCCGAATGGGTTGTTTGTACTGTTTGATAACGTGAAAACGTTAGGTTAGAATTTAAGGTTTGAATGAACCCTTTAATGACCCGTTTACCTTCTCTATGCAATGTATTGATCTTGTACATGATTTTATGAGTTTTTCTTGATTATTTCATTGAGTATTAGACTATGTATGATTATGAATATTGCATGATGAATAAGATTCTTAGAAGCAAGAGGTAAGTCTTCTAAGTATGATTACTCTAAATGTTTATGTTAGCCTATAAACTATGATGCTATGTTATGAAAAGTATGTTTGATGTTGCTATGAGAATATGCTGGGATATGAACATATTACTTGTGAGATTATGATAAGAATACGAATATGCAAGTTTGATACTCTCTTGTATACTTTACACAAGATGATTATGCCATGTAAATATCACAAAAGAAAGGTTACGATGAAAGGACAATTCTCATCTAATCTAAAAGAGCTCATGATCATGTTATACAAGAAGATAATCGCCTATGACCTATGATAAGTTTATGATAAAATAAAACTTAAAGGTTATTTCAAGAAAGGGACTTAAGATAAGCACCGATGAACTAGATATGTGAAGTGTCCCTTCCCTAGCGGGAAGGTAGGTTCACAATGATTCTCATGAGATTGAAGCTGCCATGTAATGTGGAACTATGGGTCTCTAATACATCTCCTAGTTCTTGAACTATGTTACCACAATAGGATACTAGCTAGTGGATCCACCTAGAAAGGTATGTCACGTTTGGTTTTACTTTGGCCGGTAGACCACCTCTTTTCGGTGTGGGGAAGACACTGGATTCCATGTGTAGCTCACATGGTCTATGTTGGTTAATGCGTATGCTCCCTCATGTAAAACGAAAGACAAGTAAATGAACGTTGACTAGGGTGACTTGAGGAGTTTGCTTAGTATAGGTAGTGGTATGGGATGCTACCTAGACATTGCACAAGTTAACTCTAAGGGAAGTCCTAGGAGATTGTTCTTATGTAATATGACGATATGAAAGATATATGTTTATGATATATGATGTTACTCGTATATGAATGTTGGTCATTATGATGAATATGTTATTTGGTTATATTGTTATATGAAGTTATGACTGCTTATGTTACAAGTTACATGAAGCAAGGCTTTACTTATGATCTCCTATCTTATCTACTTGGTTATGTGGGGTTATGGGGCTTCACATGACCATTGCACTTGTAGGTTCGGGATGGGATCATTGGTATGTGTTTTGTATGTTATGTTTATATGATTTATTGAATATGAAATGTTAACATGACTCTATGAGAATATGTCTTTGATTATGATGATGTTTTAAGTTTGATGAAATCCGTAACTTATATGTGTTATATGGTATGTGCATTGAAGATTTTCATATGACTTAACATGTTTTCTAAAGAGATGATAAATGATCCTTTTTCATGCATGTCCCTATGTGTTATAAGCATATACCCATGCTTAGTACATGTGGCGTACTAAACCCATTCCTTTAAATTACTACAATTTTAGGTTCCAGCCATTGAAGTTAAGCAGGCGATTTGGAGAAGCTTGGAACTCTTTCTCCAAGTCTTGGTAGGTCCTCATGTTTGGGACACTATCCTTTATATTCCAGCCTATGAAGACTTAGTAGTTTTTAGAATACGTTATTTCCTTCATGTTCTTTGGATTCTTTTGTATTACGGCCTATATGGCATATTTACTATTATTGGCTAAGTCCAGATTTGCACTCTTAGATGGGTTTTTATATATGTGAGACAATTATAGAATATCGTATGTCTTTATGGATCTTAAGTATGAACTCTAAGTATACTTCATTATTATATTAAAAGTTTTTAATTTAACTATATGATTGTGATGAAAGCTAAGAAGAGGCTTGTCTGTGACCTCTGAGAGGTTAACGACGCCGGTCTCATCCGGGGTCTAGGATCCGTGTGTGACATAAGCACTCAAACTCGAATGCACATAGTCTTTAGTTAATTGCATTAACGAGGATCTTTATTAGTTAGACCTAGTGCTATGAAGGTCATACTCAACCATACCATGCTTAGTTGTGTCCATGGAGGAATGTCCCTTTCCTCAACACACTTACATGCATCATGAGTTTACACTTTAGCAAAGTACAAGGTCGATTTCCTTTTAAAATGAGAAATTCTCAACTTTTAAATCAAGACATGCTCATGTTTACTTCCTAGTGAAGTCCAAATGGTAAGTCACACCAAATACATCACAACAAATAGGAAGCCATTTCACAAAATTTCAAATTCTAACATAGCACTAGCCTTTACAGTAAGCCTCATTTGGGAAAACGATACAAATTATAGGCACACACATGAACACTTAGCTAAACATGCTTTCACTTTTCAAGAGTGGGCCTAAAATCATACTTTCTAAACCATACAAGTCACAAAATTTTCAAGAGACTCCACATATTTCATTTTAAAGAGACTCAAGTTTTCGTTATAAGGCTAAACATTACACCTCACAAGTGATTACAACCAAGTTCTTATCTTATCTCATGAAGTCAAATGTACCATTAACATGTTAGGATGTACAATAATCATGAGAAAACATGTATTTAACCAAATTTTCCATTCATGCACTTTGGAATCTTAAAAATACCTTTAAGCTAATGTTAATCAATACATACCAAATATATAAAGTTCATGCAATTCATACTTTATGCAAGACTTTATTCATGAACAAGCTCATCAAGACTTCATTAAATTTAAGATCAAGCAAAAATAGAAGGTCATGGTAGACAATACCTATAATCTTACTATTCCATCACCATCCCCCACTTAGGGTAAACCCAATTAAGAGCAACTTAACCCAACCTTAAGAGGATCTTAACTTAACAACATTCATATTTCAACAATTACCAGTGATTACCATTTAAAAAGGATTTTACAGTAAGTCAATATAGTAACACCAAGGTATTCTAAACCTTATCATTTTAGGCAAATCATCAAGTTAGATCATTACATTCAATCACATAAGGTTTTCATACAATACAATAGACATCAATGGTCATGCAATATTAGGGGAAGACAATAAGGAGACTTAGCCATAAAATTTCTTCTTTTCCCTAGAACATTACAGTAAGGTGACTTCTAGGTCACTAAAACCCACATCATCACCCTACCAAATAATGCATACTAACTTTACACCTAGGATCAAGTATATACAAAGGAATCCAATCCATACTAGGTAATCATGAATGTTCACACATCCCAACTAAGGCAACATTTGAAACATCATGCATACATTCAAAGGAACATATTGAACACCTTTACGCACATATTACTAGGGTAGCATGCTTTCATAGGTAGTCACTAAGTATTTCAACTTTAAATTATAATAGTAAGCCACCAACATGTAAAACCATATAGTAATACACCATTTCAAAAGAACTCATTTTAACCATAATAACTCTTAACATGCCTTAACTATATTATGACACACATTCTTCAACATAACATGATATTTCACATAAGTCTCATACATAACCATAAATGGCATCATAACCTCAAAAACATGTCAAAATTCACCTTCACACATACTCATTCATCCATAAAACCAAGTTTAGCATTAACTCACCTTTCTCCCTCAAGCATATAGAGACATCTCATCCAAGCAATCACATCTAAAGACCACTGGACAAGAAAACATAAGAGAGAGATCTTATAGAGTTAAGTTCTATGGCACGATATGAGAATAATGAAAAAGGGAAACTCTATCGTCCTATAGCCTCCCGTACCATTCGATGTGTCGCGAGTCACCACCAATGCTACGAGACTCTACTAGACGTGGCAATATGAGACTTTTAGAACCTAAAACCACTTTATAAACCACATGCTATAGTACCACGTTTGTCACATCCGGGGAGCTTCCCCTAGAAGTAACCTGGCGTACTTGACCTCTCGGAGGTCTTATATTATCCCATAGTTATCATTCATCACATTGACATAGTAAATTTTGCTGAAACTTTAAAACTTTCTTAGCACATCATATGCTAGAACATTACTTCATATAAATATAAAACATAAGTCGGAATGCATATATAGACTTTAAGTGTCTTTGCAATATTAGACTCAACAACTTTAGAGTACATTAGGAACACGACCCATAAGGTACATTACATAACTATACAATATTTAAAGACTTTACATTAAAGACATAAGTAGGAGATCCTTGAACTTAAGAATTCCTTTCATTGAGCTTGTGCTTCATCTATCAAACTCTTCACCATTCAAGACATCCTTTAAGCATACATAACCTACACTTTGTGTAAAAATTAGTGAAGAATGGGATTAGCATAAGAATGTACTAAGTATGGCAACCATGCAAAAACATGCATTTAAAAGGGACATTTTCCTTGAAATCATACTTTATGCCATTTTGAGTAAATCATCATAAAACCTTAATTCAATAACATTTATACCATTCACATACTTCACATAAACATATTCAAAATCCAAACATCATATACGATCACACATAGAATTTATGATATTTTGAGTCACATTACAGTGAGTTCTCTTTCCCTTAACAGTGAGCTTTATTTCCTTTTATTCATTAACTTCCCAAGTAATCCTCTAGTGATACTTGGTGCAATGCATCACCTTAAGGCCACAAGGAAACATACATAACACATACACAATCCAACATATATCATCATAGAAGTATAATACAACTTAGAAATATTTAAACCAATACCATAGGACAATTACTAGCTACCAACTTGCACATATACAAACTTCACTTCACGTTCATGCATTATAAAACCTTACTCACAATCCTATTCTAAGCCTACTAGTGCAATGTATATGTGAAGACCCATAACCTCACACATACTTAGTAAACCTATCATAAGACCACAAGCCTTACCATCCAATTCATACATCAACAAATAAGCAAGAATAACTTCATTCATGTCAATAAAAGACCTTCATCAGATAGTCAATAATATCAACATCATGCATATAGACTCATACCATGCACATCTTCATAACAAGTAGACCAATACTACAAAGTCATGCATAAAGAATATATACATAGTGACATGTATTAGAACACCTTCTTAAGACTTCATAAAGAAGCTACTTGTGCAATGTATAGATGGGTTCATTACTTCCACCTATCCTAAGTAACTTCCCTTAAGTCATCCTAGTTAGGGTCCTAGTCATTACTTCCATTGTCCATTTTAACTTAGGGAAATTATAGCCTTAACCGACACTAAGACCATGGGTGCTAAACATGGAATTTGGTGTTGTAGAGCCTTACACCAAGGGAAGGTGTTCCTACATAGCCAAGGTAGAACATTAACATATATCCTAGAATCCTAAATGAATTCACTTTGCTAGATCCTATGTGGCAAGCATAGTTTATGGAACTAAGAGATAGGTAATTCCTTCTATAAGCCATTGGACAATTGGGGCCTCATCTCATGAGAAAACATGGGTGAATCTTCCTCAAAGGGAAGTCACCACCTCATGTGGGTCCATAGGTGAGTATTCCTGTAAGGGAAGTCAACACTCTATAAGGGACAAATGGTGAATCTTCCTACAAGGAAAGTCCACACCTCTCAATGTCAAGTTCACTCGGTGCTAAGCTAAGTTCCCTTATTTGAAAAGCCATTATTACATTTTTCATAAAACATAGGCTTAGAATATTTGATTCTCATATGCTTATAACTTACTCAAGCACCTATCTAGTTTTAGAGTAATCTTGGGCACCCCTCTCAAGGCCCCTCTACTTACTAGACCATCATACAAGTGTGTGAGTGTATACATAGATGTGAACAAACCTTTCACATAACACCTTAAAACCACACATGACCATACATTAATATTCATGCACATAGAAACCAAACTTAGGAACTATCCTATCAAGGTACACATGTGCAATGTATAGACAAGGTCCCATACCCTTGCCCATACTAGTGATACGCTCAAACTATACTTCTCTAAAGAGCATAAGCGGTCGTATCAAGTAAAGAACCCAATTTTTAGGTTGGGGTCGATCCCAAAAGAAAAATGGTTTAGACTTAACTCTAATCTACAATTACGTCTATTTAGTCATGTCTATTCCGAAAATAGTTGAAATAAAAAAGGGGGGTTTATGTAACAAAAATGTTCAATTATTACTAAGTAATCAAGTAGCAAGATTAAAACTTTAGTGTTTATCAAGTGATGAGAGAAACTAGGATATAAGTGTTCCCCATAGGGTTATAACGTGGTAATCCTTCCTATAACAACTCTTTCCAAGTATCTTGCATGCAAAGTGGTAAGTTGTGTATCACTAATTCCTTGGTTCGGCAACTAGGGAATTTCACTCCGCACCTTGGTCCAGCTACGTGTGTTTACTTTACTAAGCCTTACCTTTACCTCGTATTAAGCGTCATATTCATTGTATGGCTAAGTTACTACTTTGCACCAATTGAAACTAGCTTATTAGATAGTGTATACTAAATCTACGTTGATAATTCTTTTCTTATTAGATACCTCCTTGGTCCGGCAAGTAGCAACAAGGCAAGTTCTAACGTTGGCCAACATTAAAAAGACTTCTAAACTAAAGAATTATCAATATATGCAAGAAACTATTATAGAATTGTTATTTAGCTAGGTTTACTACGTTAATTACCCATGTTTCTCACAACCCTAGTTGTGGATTTAGTTACCCATGCTAAGAATTACACAATTAATAATAGCTAAACAAGAAATCATGTACTTACTTTAACAAGTTTGAAGAAAACCTAGAAATATTACTTGAATTAACTAAAATATTGAAAGAAACGATTTCGTTGAAGTATTTCCAAAAACCAAAGTTTTTCTTCCAATAACACAAATCTAAAAAATTGTAAAAGAGTCTAACCCCTAAAACGAGGTTTTTAGTCCAATTTATAATAATAATGTCCTAAAATAAAAGGAGTTCTAAATAAGGAAAATCTGTCAAAAATGCGTCTTCAATTGACGACCCAACTAACGGTCCGTCAATGGAACGACGGACCGTCGACAGCTTCTGTCGGTCCATATTTTAAATCTTTTTTAGCCTCCACTTTTCAACACTTTTTACCATTGACGGACCAACAACACGGTCCGTCAGTAGACCTACAGTCCGTCGATGGCCTCTGTTCCTCCATACTTAGTGGTTTCTTCAAGTCGGGTACTGGGACTACTCTCTGTTACCATCAACGATTTGCCTGTGACAATCCGTCGATCAGTCGATGGACCGTCAATCCTTCCGTAGCCCTACACTTGGTCAGAATTTCTCAATTTGACTTCAGCAGCTTGAACCTCCAGTCTACGATCATCACCTACGGACCGTCTATGGGTCGACGTACCCTCAATGGCTCCGTAGGTCATCACTTCTGCACTGATTTCAGCACAGCCTTCTGCATTTCCGTTCTGGACAGTTTTCTTGCAAACAAAGATAAAAAGACATTAAATTACTAAAAACAGGCCTTAGACACACACTAAACTTAAGGAAAAAGCATTAAAAGTACCGTGAAACCATGGTACATCAACACCCTCAACTTAAATTCTTTGTTTGTCCTCAAGCGACGCACTATGACACACCACAACACCTTTGTACAAAAGTATCTTCATTTAAGCTTTCACAATCATCTGGCTACCAATCCAAATTATTTTCATTGTTTTTATGCATGATATCATTCTTAGGCTCATTCATGTGGATCATACCATGACACAGACTCACCACGCACCGACACCTCTCCTCTTTTATCTCTCACCAAGGTACCAACTTTCCAATATTGCAACTAGTGTCCTCACTTTAAAAACAACATCCTCCTATTTCACACAGTGATTTCAATTTGAGTATAAGGATTAGTTTTAAACACTCGCTCTCAGAACCACTTCACACCTAATTGATACTTGTCGCCATAGGCTTGCCCTTATTTTTACTGCTTTAAGTTACCATATTAGACTCTCAGGATCACGATAGGACTTTCTTAGCTTGTAACGTAGGTTCAGGATCAGGTAGGGTACATTTTGATGCATTTTAGTGACTTGTTTCCCTCCTTGACATAACTGCTAAGCGTCCTACCGTTTCATCGTTTATTATGCCCTACTCTTCAGTTTCTTATATACCTTGCCTTGATTTTCTCCTTTCTTTTTCCTTTTGTGCAAATGACCCTTATTTTATTTTTATTTTCAAATTTCAAATTTTTCACTTGATGTCAATTTTGATTGAGTCTCTTTTCTTTTCTTCTTCCATTAATTCTTTCAACCCCGCTTTCCGGAACATTCCTCGTAATAGCCACCCTCAACTCATGGCTTTGCCATGAATCAAGGTACACAATACCCAAATTTTGGTCAGGGCTAGGACGTGTTTTGTTTCTGCATTATCCACCCTCAACTTATGCTTTTGGCATAAGTTGTGGTGCACATGTCCAAGGAGGGACCATGGCCAATACATTGTACCCACAAAAGATGAGTTGGGGTAGAAAAGAAAGGTCCATTGTAAGCTCAAATTATTTGGATTACAAAGGATTTATTTCATTTGGTTTTATTTCATTTAGGCTAAAGATTGACTATGTTGAACAAGGGCCTATGATCCTTTCCTGATTGTCTAACACAGGTTACTTTTTTTTTTGCAGGACTAACCGGGCAAGTTCTAGCTAGGTAGCAATGGTGGACTATTCAACTTTGCTCACACTCACTTAACACATCATTACCCTACCAGATTATCGGAACACCTAGTTAGAGCGTTAGATCAAGGGTCATGCAATGGTGTATCTCTATGTCATGCTTAGAGCCAACACATTCAATATTCAATTATGCCTAATCATGCAAGTATTTATTTTAGAACGGGATATCATTGTATTTTAGCCATCATGCTTCAGATTTCACACATACTTTGTACAAGGTACTAACATGCCGGTTCAACAATAAAATAATCAGTCTCCTAGGGGAAAAGAACACAGGCAAGAAAACCCCAAGAGAGGATCATGAGTTGGGCTACTCAGTCTTCACCCTAGCACTCACATTCCATTTACCCCACCCCCAACAAGAAAGCATGCAATTGTCCCCAATGCATAACAAATATAAAATAGGGTGGTAGGTGAAGCAAACCTGAGGCGCATAACGCCGATGATCAACAAGCTGGCGGGTCCGGTTTCCCTAAACCCGCTCCCTCAGTAGTAGGGACACCATAAGTAATGTCCGCAGCAACGATAACACCCTTAGTAGTGTTTCTCTCAACATCAACAATCCTGGAGCTAGATGCCCCAGCAGCCAACTCAAGAGCCCTGATCTGCCGGGCCTCCTCATCTATTAATGAGGCTCTGCTCGTAACCTCTAACTCAATATGCTCTCTCTTCCTAGATCGAGCCTCATCACCCTCTCTGGATCCTTGCCTCTTGGCATGCTCATGTGGCGAAGGCGGTGGCGCAGCAGTGGTCTGGAACAGTGCAGCAAGCACCATATCCTCAGCAGGATCTGCAGGTGTGGCCTCAGGCTCAGGTACCCGTGCATCAAGAATGGCATCCACGTCAGCCCTCAGACTTGCCATAGCAGCCTGGAGAGTCATCAAGTCAATAGTAGGGGATGGACGGGTGAGAACTCTCAACTCGAAGGCATCAATGCGCTGGTAGACTGCCAGAATCTGCCTCTCAGTCTGCTGGGAAATCCTCTTCTCGATTCGATCCTCTGCCTCAGCAATGGACTTCTGCATCCAAGGCTGGATATGGTGCAGAAGTGTATCCATCTGGGCCTCTACCTTCTGGACCATAGTAATCGGGACCAGTTCTGTACATGGAGTAGAGCGGGAGGAACTCAGATCTGTTCTAGTACCTGGGATAGACTCAACCGGGGTGGTGCCGGTAGGATCTGATGTAGCCTGATTACCCCCTTGGGCTTGCTCTACCGTCTCCGCCAAGTTCTCACCTAGTGGCTACACCTCCACTATGGGCCCTCTGTTGAGTGTCGCCTCATTGGCCTCATCCCGGATGAGACCGATATCAACTGTCCCAGTGGGAGTCCTGAGAACATCAATATGCCATATGGTCACTCCAGCAGACCTGCAAAACTCAAAAATCAAGCATGGAAAAGGGTACGTGGTGGTGGCCTTAAAGGCCATCTCATAAAGGACTGCCAGCAACAGCCTCGGAACATCCACCTCAAAACCTGCAACCATGGAAGCTACTAATACTGCTCTATCTCATGTGAGAATGTTGTCAGCAGCAGTGGGGAATTGGCAGTGATGAACCAATAGCCAGATGAATTTGCCCACGAATGTGAGGTTGGCCTTCTTTATCATACCTCTGGGATCCAGTACCCAATTGGCACCCTCACCATCCACGGAAATATACTGGGCTATCCACCTCTTGGTGGTCTCTCTCACCACCGCATCACGCTGGAAATGGCCCTCCTTTATCAGCTTCCACCTATAGTCAAACTCGGGGGTAAGGGGCTCCCTGGTAGCATCTGTATCAGCGCCGTATAAGAAACGGCGAATAGCGGGTAAGGAGATGTCAACCCTGCGGCCACGAACTCGAACATGATCAAGTGGTGCCCGTTTGGCGGGATTAGACCGCCTATCAATAGAAGACCGGAGAGTCTCTATATAAGAAGCGTAGAACTCTCGCACCACCTTCTCGCTGTAGCGTCCAACACTACTAGCCATCCACTCTAGCCGATGGCGGGTGAAAAGAGCATGTGTATCAGGGACAGAGTGGAGACTCCCTGTAAGAACTCGCCGCACGACATTAAGAGTCCAAGTCATGACCCCTTTATCGTTTAGCAGATGTGCGTCTCTGTACACCTGGTATTGTCCTTGTACACACCACCGATTGGGCTGATCAGCAACTGGTGCAACGACGTCAGTCAGGGGTGCTGAAGTGGAATCCGCATTGTCAGCCTCATATGACGAGGTAGAATGGACCTGTGCAGCAGGAACAGTAGGACCATGTGAAGCTGACGCTTCCTCAGACCCAGAAGCCTCCTCAGAGCCAGACGCTCCCTCAGAACCCGCAGCAGACCCAAACGGTATGCCGGTCAGTTGGCGCTCCTCATCAGACTAGGAGGCAGTGACTATGCCGAACTCCACCTTCTTGGGCATGCCTCGAGAGGTCCTAGCAGCACGTTACAGTGTCTAGGTGCCTGGTGGCACGTATTTGGGGTCGCGTTCATTGTCGGACGAGCCAATCACCAGCCGGTGTGATGGGGCGACAGACTTGCAACGTCCTCTAGAGTAGACTAAGTCTTGCTTGGGGGCCATTGGTACCTGCAAAGGAGAGTTATTAGTTTCATTGTAAACATCTGACACACCCAATAGAAGCAAGATCAAATTTGAAACAAAAAACACAGTCAAGTTCAAAACTGCAGAACTGACTAACGGGCAATACAGACGGTCTGTCGATGGAATGACGGTTCGTTGGTAGGGTCTGTAGGTGAACACTTAGCAAATATTTTGAAGGCTTTGCGAATAAAGGTTTTGTTAAAGACGACGGACGTGTAGGACGGTCCGTCGATCAACCGACGGACCGTAGACCTAGTCCATCGTTGGACACTTAGAAAAAAAATTAGAATGCTTGACAAGCTAAGGTTATGTTAAAGACGACGAACGTGCAGGACGGTCCGTCGATGAAACGATGGACCGTAGATCACTTCCGTCGGAAGGCACTTAGAAAAAATATTTAGACCCTCAGCAAACAGGGTTCTGTTAGAGTCGATGGACGTGCAGGATGGTACGTCGATCAGTCGATGGACCGTAGGCCTAGTCCGTTGTTCCAGAGTTGATTAAAATTGGGGGTAGATATGGATGGACCCCATCGATGGTCCGTCGATTGATCGACGGTCCGTAGACAGGGTCTCGTACTGTCGGTCAGAGACAAATTTTGGTAAGCCATATTTGGCACCCCCAATTGACAATGTCAAGCATATTAAGACACATTATGTTCATATATCAATTAACAAACCATTTGGTCATTCCTAGGGCATCGATTAGTGCAATTTCAATCCTAGAATATAAATTACTAAAAAGCCCTAAGTCGGAAAAACTACAAAACATAGAACATAGTTCATTTATACATTAACACCCCCAACCCATTCACTTTCCATCATTCTAAGGGACTAGGGACCCAAGTTCAATAGTTAAATCATGCAATTTCGTCCCGAAGTCAAGACCCACATACATATTTCAACAATTTTACATGCTAACATTTAGGTTTCCCAAAAGAACATGAAATCAGTAGCAGATGACATGAACATACTTGTGAACTATGGTGGAGTGAATGGGGAGATGACTTTGTGCACGACACAACACCAAGCCCTCCTTTGACAGCGACCGAAAAGAGTACAGAAGAAGATGGGAAGTGGGGGGAGAGAATTTTTGGGAGTGAGGGGAAATTTTGGGGAAGATGGGAAAATAGGAATTGATTAGTGGGGAGTAAGTGTGTGAGTGAGTGGGGTGGAGTTGAAGGAAATAAGGAGGGAAACAGTTGGAAAGAAGGATTTGAAAAGGTGGGGGGTAACTGAACAGTTTAAAATCAATATATAGCCGGTCGGGTCGGGTCGGGTTATTGGGTCTGAGGAACTAACGATTCCCCGTCGACGGACCGTAAGTCCATCGATGGTCCATCGACTGCTCCGTAGACTGTGCACTAACTTAGACAAAATTGAAAATCATACCTAGGATCCACGGATGCCATCGACGGTCCGTCGATGGAACAACGATCCGTCGGTTGGTCCGTAGATCAGTGCACCAGACCAATTTCTGCAGATTTCTGGTGGTTTGGTTCCTGCACATTAAACGCCCAATAAGCTAATATTTTTGTGTTTTCTGGTCACTTTTGAGACACGGACCCTAGTCTACTCTCTAGCCAACACTTCTAAAAGAAAGTTAAAGAAAATGCATACATGACATTAAGTAAAACCCAAATAATGCACTACTCCTAGAAGATCAAGAAAAACCTATAGTTGGCTAGAGGATACATATTGGGTTTCCTCCCAATCAGCGCTTGATATAACGTCGTGGCACAACGCAGGACTCTCGATTACTCAGACTTCATCAAGATGATATGCCTCAACCACTTCATTCGCATTTTCCGCATGCCCTAGGTAGATTTTGATTCTTTATCCGTTCACCTTGAACCTTGCCCCCTCCTTGTTCTCCAACTCAACCGCACCATGAGGAAATAATTGAGTGATCAAGAATGGGCCAGTCCATTTGGACTTGAGTTTGCCCAGAAATAAGCGCAACCTAGAGTTGAACAAAAGCACCAAGTCTCCAACCACAAAGTCGCACTTCTCAATCTTTTGGTCATGGTACTTCTTCATCTTTTATTTGTAGAGGGCTGAATTTTCATATGCCTTCAAGTGAAACTCATCAAGCTCATATAACCCATTCAACATCTGCTCCGCTACTTCATTCCAATCCATCTTCAGTTTCTTCATTGCCCACATGGCCTTGTGCTCTAACTCAACCGGTAAGTGACAAGCTTTCCCATGTACAAGTTGGTAGGGAGACATACCTATGGGAGTCTTGTATGCTGTCCGGTAGGCCCAAAGAGCATCATCAAGCCTCCTTGACCAATCCGTTCTACTAGCATTCACCATTTTTGCCAGAATTTGCTTGATTTCTCTTTTCGACACCTCGACTTGCCCACTAGTCTGAGGATGGTAAGGAATGGATACGTTGTGGCGAACCCCATATTTCTCCAATAACCCTTTGAACAACTTATTGCAAAAGTGGGATCCCCCATCACTAATAATATCCCTTGGGGTGCCAAATCTGGAAAATATGTTCTTTTCCAAAAACGCGGTTACACTCTTTCCTTTATTATTTGCAAGTGATATGGATTCCACCCTTTTTGACAAATAATCAACCGCAACCAGAATATACTTCATCCCATGAGAAGTCACAAAAGGGCCCATAAAGTCAATGCCTCACACATCAAATAACTCAATTACAAAAATGGGATTTAAAGGGAGCTCTTGCCATCTAGAAACACCTCCATATCTTTGGCACCTATCACATGCCTTGGCGAACTCATGAGCATATTGGTGGATGGTTGGCCAATAGTAGCCACATTGGAAGATTTTATGGGCAGTTCGGATACCACTATGATACCCACCCACAGGCGAGGAGTGGCATGCCTCCAAAACATTCAACATCTCAACTTTCGGTACACAACGCCGAATAAGCCCATCGGCACAACTCCTATATAGATATGGCTCATCCCAAAAGAACTTTTTCACATCATGCATGGACTTTTTCCTTTGATGAAAGGACAAGTATGATTGGACGATATCACTAGCCAAGTAATTTGCAAAATCTGCGAACCATGGAATCAAGTCATGAGAAGCGGCCAATACATGATCATCAGGGAAAGTATCATCAATTTCAGCCTTTTCATCCAACTCTCACATAGCTTCATCCTCTAATCTGGACAAGTGATCGGCAACTTGATTTTCGGTCCCTTTTCTATCTTTCACTTCAAAGTCAAACTCTTGCAACAGTAATACCCATCTAATCAACCTTGGTTTTGCATCCTTCTTTGCCATTAAATATCTCAAGGAAGAATGATCAGTATGCACTATAACTTTTGTGCCAAGCATATAGGAGCGAATTTTTTGAAGGCAAATACCACCGCAAGTAGCTCTTGTTCAGTCACAATATAATTCTTTTGAGCTTCATTAAGGGCCTTACTGGCATAATAAATGAGGTGAAGGATTTTATCCCTTCTTTGTCCCAATACTACACCAAGAGCAACCCCACTAGCATCACACATAACCTCAAATGATTTTCTCCAATCCGGAGAAACAATAATGGGTGGAGACACCAACTTCTCCTTCAACTCTCCAAATGCCTTCAGACAGGATTCGTCAAAATAAAATTTGCACTCTTTCTCAAGTAACTTGCATAGAGGATGTGCAATTTTTGAAAAATCCTTGATGAACCTCCGGTAGAAGCCCGCATGCCAAAGAAAACTCCTCACACCTTTTACAGAGATGGGTGGAGGAAGTCTCTCGATCAACCTCTATACCCTTCTCTGAGATGCGATGGCCCAATATAATACCCTCTTTCACCTTAAAGTGACATATTTCCCAATTTAGCACAAGGTCGCAATCTTCGCAGCTTTTGAGAACTTCGGCCAAGTGACTCAAACAACGCTCAAAGGAGTCGCCAACTACAGAAAAATCATCCATAAAAAACATCAATAGTGTCTTCCACCATATCGGAGAATATAGACATCATACATCTCTGAAAATTCGTCGGTGCATGTACAACCCGAAGGGCATCCTCTTGAATGCGAAAGTTCCATATGGACCTTGATCTTCCGGTGCGATAGAGATTTGGTTGTAACCCGAATAACCATTAAGAAAATAATACCACCCCTTTCCTACAAGCCTATCCAACATCTGATCCATGAAGGACATAGGAAAATGGTCCTTCTTAGTCCATGCATTCAGTTTCTGGTAATTCATACACACTCTGTATCCGGTCACCGGCCTCATTGGAACAAGCTCATTTTTTAGATTAGGGACCACAGTCATTCCCCCTTTCTTAGGCACACAGTGGACAGGGCATACCCAATTACTATCAGCAATCAGATATATGACTCCGACATCCAACCACTTAATAATCTCCTTCTTCACTACCTCTTGCATAGGTGGATTTAAACATCTCTGGTGCTCAATATTTGGCTTATGATCGGGCATGATTTGGATTTTGTGTGAACAAATGCCAAGTGGAATCCCAACAATGTCCGCAATAGTCCAACCAATGGCTCGTTTGAACCACTTCAATACCTCTACAAGACACTCCACTTGCTCCACATTTAAATCCGATGCAATGATTACCGACAAAGTGTCACCTTTTCCCTAGAAAACATACCTGAGATGAGGTGGTAGAGCCTTAAGCTCTAATTTTTGGGCCTCCTCAATAGATGGTCTCACGGGTGGAGACTCGCGATGCTTCATATATGACTCCAACTTCTTTGGTTTGAACCGAACATCACCTCGATCAAGTGCCGCAACTAATGACCCATACTCTTCAATGCAATCATTCTCAAAATTCATGATCACTGTCGCTAGTGCCTCAACACCAAGACGCTATTCTATTTGTAACTCAGACGAACTCTTTACCCTGTAAGATATTGCAGATACCGATTGGAGCTCACCACTATGCCTCATGGACCTACAAATGTTGAAAGTCGCTTCTTTATTGCTTAACCAAAACTTCAAATGCCCTTTCTCCATGTCAACCAAGGCGCGACCGGTAGCAAGGAATGGCCTCCCAAGAATAATAGGCACCTCAAAATCCACCCCACAATCAAGAATCACAAAATTGACCGGAAATATGAATGACTCCACCTTCACTAACACATCGTGGAGTATCCCAATAGGCCTCTTTACTGTTTGATCGGCCATCAGTAACCACATCGCAGTGGGCTTTGTGTCACCCAAACCTAACTTCTTGTCAATGGAGAGAGGCATGAGATTTATGCTTGACCCAAGATCACATAATGCTTTAGCAAAGTGTAGTAACCCGATTGTACATGGAATAGTGAAAGCACCTGGATTTTCTTTCTTTTGCACAAGAGACCTTGTAGCAATAGCACTACAATGTTGCATTCGATCATCATCCTCAAAACTCACCAACCTCTTCTTAGTGACCATATCTTTCATAAACTTGGCATAACCGGGCATTTGTTCAAGAGCTTCTATCAAAGGTACATTGATGGAAAGCTGTTTCAACATAGTAATAAAACATCGGTATTTTCCATCCTCGGTCTTCTTCACCAATCTTTGTGGAAATGGTGGTGGTGGTCTAGGAACGGGGGTCACCTTTTGGGGCATCTCTAATTCTTTTACCGCTTCATTTACCAACTCACCACTAGCTTCTACTACCACATCTTCTCTTCTCACCTCATCTTCAACACCAGACGACATAGGTGGATCAATGGTTTGCTTACCCTCTCGAGTCGTAACTGCCATACAATGTCCATCATTTTTCGGATTTTGGACGTATTGAGTACCCGGTTGACAACGGTTCACAGTAGACGACAATTGGCCCATTTGCATCTCAAGATGCTTGATTGAGACTGCATGTGCATCCACTTTTAACCCAATGTTAGCTAAATCACCTCTAAACTCCTTGGCGTGCTCATCACTTGCGTCAAACCTCCTCCTCATCTTTTGCAACATGTCTTCAACTCGCGCCATACTACCTCCACCATCTCTAGGAGAAACTTCCCGATTTTGAGGTGGAACATAGGGTCCACTTCGATGTTTCTGTTTCCATAATCACCCCGGTTGAAGTTGTTATCACGGTTGTAGTTTCCTTCACGAACATAGTGACCCTCTCGGTTGTAACTCCCATAGTTCTGACCTTGACTTCCTTGACCTTGGAGCCAATTCTCCTGATTGGAGCCTTGGGCATTCGGTCGGAAACCCCCCGTCTGCTCATTTACTGCATAAGAATCCTCCTCATAGTAAAATTCATCTACCGGCGGTGGTGGCTTAGTCAAATAATTCACCGCATTCACTTTCTCTGCACCCCTAGTGACATGTTTCAATACCAACCCAAGCTCAGTTCTCATTTGAGCCATCTCTTCACGAATATCATCTATGGTTGGGTTGTGTGTAGCCTGCACTGCAAAGGTGTTTCTCCCAATATCCGACTTCCTAGTGCTCCAAGATTTATTATTTCAGGAGATTTTCTCTAACTTCTCAGCGATCTTTGCATAAGTACACTCCCCATAGGAACTACCCGCAATAGTATCAAGCACCGCTTTATTATTATCATCTTGCCCCCGATAGAAGTAATCTTTCAGCGACTCATCATCAATGTGGTGGTTTGGGACACTTCTCAACAATGAGGTGAACCTATCCCAAGAAATGCTTACTGACTCCCCTGGTAATGCCACAAAGTTGTTCACCCTATCTTTGTGGTTGAGCTTTTTAGAAACCGGGTAATACCTTGCTAGGAACACATCCCTCAACTACTCCCAAGTATAGATTGAATTGTACGGCAACTCAGTAAACCAAATAGCAGCCTCTTCCGTCAGTGAGAGAGGGAACACTCTTAACCCAATGAAGTCCATGTCCAAGTCAGGCCTCCCTACACAACTCTTACACACCGACCTCAGTTTGACGATTTGAGCATGTGGATCCTTAGACGGTAGCCCCGAGAACAGACCTCTAGCGGTGAGCATCTGCATCAAGCTACTAGTTACCACGAAAGTATGAGCATGTGGTAGAGAAGGTAGGACAAGTGGCCCATCGGAGTCAGTAATGTTAACATTTCCCCTATAGTACTCTTGAGGGCGTGGGGCAGGAGGTTGCCTCCTCGGATTACCTTCACCAGGGTTATCAACAATCACTTGATTATGAGCATCAACCGGCGGAGGAAGTTGAGGGTTGATCTCATCATCGATATTAGCAAGATTTTGTGGATTATTCATTCTGCGAAGTGTACGATTCAGTTCTGGATCAAGTGAAAGTATTGGTTCTCCTCGACTCTGTGTACTTGGCATACACTAAAGCTAGACCTGCGAGAGACAAAAACAAAAAGAAAAAGTAAAATCAGGAAATTGTTGACTAAAATTCGATAATGTGCTTAAAGTTTAATCTAAAAGCCACTTTCCCCGGCAGAGGCGCCAAAATTTGATACACTGAAACTATACTTTCCTAAAGTAGTATAAGCGGTCGTATCAAGTAAAGAACCCAATTGTTAGGTTGGGGTCGATCCCATAAGAAAAATAGTTTAGACTTAACTTTAATCTACGATTACGTCTATTTAGTCAAGTCCTTTCCAAAAATAGTTGAAATCAAAAGGAGGGTTTTATGTAATAAAAATGTTCAATAATTACTATGTAATCAAGTAGTAAGATTAAAACTTTAGTGTTTATCAAGTGATGAGAGAAATTAGGGTATAAGTGTTCCTCATAGGGTTATAACGTGGTAATCTTAGCTATAACAAGTCTTTCCTAGTATCTTGCATGCAAAGTGGTAAGTTGTCTATCCTTAATTCCTTGTACAGCAACTAGGGAATTTCACTCCGCACCTTGGTCCAGCTACGAGTTTTCACTTTACTAAGCCTTACCTTTACCTCGTATTAAGCGTCATATTCAATGTATGGCTAAGTTACTACTTTGCACCAATTGAAAGTAGCCTATTCGATAGTGTTTACTAAATCTACGTTGATAATTCTTTTCTTATTAGCTACCTCCTTGGTTCGGCAAGTAGCAACAAGGCGAGTTCTAACGTTGGCCACTGTTAAAAAGACTTCTACACTAAAAAATTATCAATACATGCAAGAAACTATTCTAGAATTGTTATTTAGCTAGGTTTACTACGTTAATTACCCATGGTTCCCACAACCCTAGTTGTGGATTTAGTTACCCATGCTAAGAATTACACAATTCATAATAGTTAAACAAGAAATCATGTACTTACTTTAACAAGTTTGAATAAAACCCAGAAATATCACTTGAGTTAACTAAAATATTGAAAGAAACGATTCAGGAAAATTGAAGTATTTCCAAAAACCAAAGTTTTTCTTCCAATAACACAAATCTAAAAAATAGTAAAAGAGTCTAACCCCAAAACAAGGTTTTTAGTCCTATTTATTATAATAAAGTCTTAAAATAAAAAAGAATTCTAAATAAGGAAAAATCTGTCCAAAACGTGTCTTCAGTTGACGACCCAACTGACGGTCCGTCGATGGAACGATGGACCGTCGACAGCTTCCGTCGGTCCATACTTCATATCTTTTTTAGCCTCCACTTTTCAACACTTTCTGTTACCATCAACGGACCAACAACACAGTCCGTCAATAGACCTATGGTCTGTCGATGGCCTCCGTTCCTCCATACTTAGTGGTTTCTTCAAGTCGGGTACTGGGACTACTCTCTGTTACCATCAATGATTTGCCAGTGACGGACCGTCGATCAATCGACGGACCGTCGATCCTTCCGTATCCCCACACTTGGTCAGAATTCCCCGATTTGACTTCAGCAGCTTGAACCTCTAGTCGACGATCATCACCTATGGACCGTCGATGGGTCGACGGACCATCGATGGCTCCGTAGGTCATCACTTCTGCACTGATTTCAGCATAGTCTTCTGCATTTCTATTATGGACAATTTTCCTACAAACACATATAAAAAGACATTAAAATTACTACAAAAAGGCCTTAGACACACACTAAACTTAAGGAAACAGCATTAAAAGTACCGTGAAACCACGGTACATCAACTAGTACACCTATCAAGTCATCCTAGCTAAGGAAACACATATCATACTTTCATAAACATCATCTTAACATACACAGTTGTAGACACTAGTGAATATGAGAACTACCTTTCATTTACGCACCATGACCTATACTATTTGTTACATGCATGTAAAGTGAGTGTGTGTGTACATTGGTCAACATGATCACATAAATGGAAATCAATAACACATTAAGGCAGCCACCCTCTTAGACCATAATACTCTTTCAAGCATAGGCCACACAACAAACAATAGCATAGGAGACAAGTCAACTACATATTACACTTGAGACTCCTAACATATACTATTCATGCATTCACATAGGGGTACATATGTAAGGGATTATTAACCATTATAACACATCAATGGCAGCACCTATACTTTACCCTAACATGGATATACACATGCTTATACAATAGCCATACAACCTAGATCACAACTAGAATAGGAAAGTAGGCATAAAATTCTCATAGTATAATCATGAGCATATGTTCATATGTTCATCAATTTACCTTCAAGGCCATGGTCAACACATATGTAATGACAATAAAGTAAACACCGCCACCATAAGTGGACCATACCACACAATGCCATACAAGGCTTTATCAACTACAATACTATAAGGAAAGTAAAAGAGATAAGCATTCTTACCAATTTCTTACCCTTTGATCATCATTGATCAATACACCTTGTTCATCAACAATTCATATATAAGGCAGTATATATATCTACTTTAATCATAAAAGACACCATGTACAAGTAGCTACAAGATCATACTATAACATGATACAAGGCATTACATATATATTAGAAAGTAGAGAGTCATAGATAACTTCATTAGTATACTTTACTTTGTTTATCAATATTAACATTCATAATATACCAATAATACCAACCTAGGGCAGTAGCTATATCCATAATAATCAAGTCTTAATCATGCTTCATCTACCCTAAATCGATATCACATTATGTTCATAGCATTAGCAACTTTAAGGTTAAAACATGTAGATCAATCCTTACAAAGGTTCCTTTGATTTCATCATTAAGGTTTTATACCCATAATTCATTCATAACATCAACCTAAAACAGTAGCTATACGAACCACAACATAATCGAAATTCACTTTTATTCATTAAAAGGCCAATGTTACAGTGAATCATAGAAACCTAAGCTAAACATGTTCAAATCTTCATACATTGATCCACATGAATCCTTCATCCTCAATTCAACATTAATCCACGTAAATAACAGTAGATATAATCACTTCAACGTAATAGAAATACAATTCAATCGATAACAAGTCAAGATCACAAAGCCCATGCATAGACTAAAATCGAGTTTGTGAGAGAGCATGGGTTCATCATGCTATTGGATTGAAAACCACGTCCAAATCGGTACATAATCACTAACACATTCATATTATTCCATTAAAATCAATTTAAGAAAGAACCCACGGCAGATTGAAGAAGAAGATGTTTGATCATATTTTTCTCTTTTGAAACATTGAGATTTAACTCTCTAGATGGAAGGATAACTAGAGATGAAGATCACCATACCTTTATCTACATGAAGATCTCTAAAACTTGGTGAAGAAATCATGCAATTCCAAACTCCAAGTTGTTCTTGAGCTTCAACAACAATGGAGGTTTCTAGGGAGAAGATTTTTTGAGGGGAAGGTTTCTTACGTGTGTATGGGATTAGGAATGGGAGGTTCACGTGTATGATGACTTATATACACCCAAAATTAGGTAAATAAATCAATCAGGGTCAGTTTAGGACGTGGGGAGAATTTCCCATTCACCCCTTTAATAAAACAGTACGCAGGCACAGGTTGCAGGCCACCATCGACGGAGTCATCTACTGGCCGTAGGTCAGTCGATGGGCCGTGCATCGGCTTCCGTCGATTGGTCCTTGGGCAATGTTTAGATTGGGAACTTCCCAATAAAATTACCAATCGATGATACCTCACCTACGGGCCGTTGGTTGACCAACTGGCCATCGTTTTGTCCATCGATCGACACTGCCCGACTAGCCTTGGGTCCTTCTTGTGGGGCATTTTGTGGGGCCCTTTAGAAGTCCTACCAGACGTTTCCAACGTAAATACAACCCTTAACTTGTTTAGACATTACACATAAGTTTCACTCAAAACAAACACCTGAAACACGTCCAAACATGCAAGGCCCCATCAAGACACACACATGCATGTCTCGAGGCTATCTTTCGAATGTCTTGGACGTTCTTGGAGGTTTGAACTCCAAAATTCTTGAAACTTCATATAATACCATTTAACATAATTATATCTAATTTTTAAGACTCTTTAGGCTCATTTCATACAATTTTAAGCATGCATAGACACATGAGGCACATAGGTGACTAGTCGTCGAACGTTTTGGTCGACCCTTGACGTTTGACTTCCAATTCACCTCAAACTTTATACACTGCCTCTAAACCATATTATAAGTCATTTAGGACATTATAACCTTAATACAAACATGTTAGGATCTAGACACCCTAACTAATTTTTGGGGTCTTACACCTTCCCACCAAAACATTTCTCTAAGGTCAAGATACATCTTGTTAGAACCCGGATGAATGGAGTAACGGGACCCATGAGCTTCCTCAAGAATCCGGTTCTAAAGCCATTTACATTGGGAACACACAACCTTCATTGATACACCAAGACAACATCACCCCTTAAAGAGAGTGAATCATTAAGCTTACCAATAACCTACTCCTTTAACTCCTTCAATGGTTGATCAAGGTGTTGTTTGGACTTAACCTCAACCACCAAAGACGATTCGGAGTTATGATGGACCATGAAACAACCATTCGGAGCATCTTCCAAACTATCACCCAAACGAGCCAACCTATAAACCTTTTTCACTAGGTCTTTCTTGTCTTCTTTTACATGAGACACACTACCCATGGTCATACGACTTAGAGAATCCGCAACCACATTAGCCTTGCTGGGGTGGTAGAGTACATTCATGTCATAATCTTTCAACAATTCCAACCACCTTCTTTGTCGGAGATTCAACTCCTTTTGAGTAAAATCATATTGAAGACTTTTATGGTCGGTATACACATCAACATGGACCCCATACAAGTAACTCCTCCATATTTTCAAGGCAAATACCATGGCCACTAAATCAAGATCATTAGTTGGATAGTTCTTCTCATGCACCATACGTTTCCTGGAGGCATAGGCTACTACTTTCCCATGTTGGATAAGCACACACCCCAAGCCCACTCTTGATGCATCACAATACACAACAAAGACCTTGGTGCCCTCTGGTAAAGTCAACACCGAAGCACAAGTAAGCCTATCTTTCAAGATTTGGAAGCTTCCTTCACATGCCTCCGACCATTCAAATTTTATACTTTTTTGGGTCAAGGTAGTCAATGTAGATGCAATCCACAAACCTCCTATAATAACCCGCTAGACCCAAGAAACTCCTAATGTAGGTTGGAGTCAATGGCCTCGGCCAATTTTTCAGTACCTCGGTTTTCCTTGGATCAACCTCAACTCTCTCACTAGAGATGATATGACGAAGAAACTCCACCGACCTCCACCAAAACTTACATTGGCTATACTTTGCAAATAATTGTTTCTCCTTAAGCACTTGTAACACCACCCTCAAATTGTCCATGTGTTCACCCTCATTTTTCAAATATACCAAGATGTCGTCAATGAAACAATGACAAATGAATCTAGGTAACTTCGAAACACCATATTCATGATATCCATAAATACCGTCGGGGCATTACTGAGACAAAAAGACATTACTAAGAACTCATAGTGACCATATCTTGTTCATAACGTCGTCTTTGGTATATCCTCACCTCTCACCCTAAGTTGGTGATACCCCGATCTCAAGTCAATCTTAGAAAAGTAGCTTGCCCCTTAGAGTTTATCAAACAAGTCGTCAATCCGAGGGAGAGGATACTTATTATTAATAGTGACTTTATTAAGTTGGCGATAATTAATGCACATTATAAGGGAACCATCCTTCTTTTTAAAAAACAAAACAGGAGCACCCCATGGAGAAATACTAGGTCTAATGAAGCCTTTGTCTAGTGAGTTCTTGAGTTGAGCCTTCAACTCTTTAAATTCGGCCGTAGCAATCCGATAAGGAGGAATTGAAATGGATCGGTATCTGGAAGCAACTCAATACCATAATTGATTTCCCATTTGGGAGGGATTCTGGGAAGATCATTAGGAAAGACCTCCGGAAATTCCCTTACTACGGGGACTAACTCAATGGGAGGATTTTCGGAGTCTAAATCTTTTACTCTTACAATATGATATCGACACCCTTTTGAGATCATTTTACAAGCCTTAAGACAAGAGATAATACGACCTCTAAGAATAGAATTTCCCCCCTTCCACTCTAAAACAGGTTCATTTGGAAAATTGAACTTGACAATTCCAGTTTTACAATCAATTGAAGCAAAACAATCAAGCAAACAATCCATCCCCAAAATGACATCAAAATCGACCATATCAAGTTCTACTAATTCAACATGAGTAACTCTATTGGGCAACATTATAGGACAATTTCTATATACCTTTTTTGCTAGCACCGACTTACCTACCGGGGTTGTTACCATTAAAGGTTCATTTAGAATATCGGGCAAAATATCAAACTTTCTAGCTTCAAAGGGAGTAACAAAAGATATTGTAGAACCCAGATCAAGTAAAGTATATACATCAATAGATAAGTCTTGTAACATAGCGGTCACCACATCGGGAGAACTCTCTTGTTCACCCCTAGAGCGAAGTGCATAAAAGCGATTCTTCTTTGGAGGATCTACATTAGAACCAATAGCTTGAGCTTGCCCGCTACCTTTTTTCTTTCCCTGTAAATTTTGGGATATCCCTAACCTTGTGGACTCTTTTGTCACACCTATAGCAATTGTCTGTCCCAACAAGACAATCAACATAATGCTTCTTACCACACTTTCCACAAGTTGGCTTCTTTATTGGTGAGCTAGTACCTCTTCCCTTTTGAGACTTAGGGTTAGACACCCTATCATCACGAGCCTTGGGGAATTTGGTAGGAACTTTATTAGAAAATCTATTTTGAACCTAGACTTGTCTTGGATATCAAACCTAAGAACTACCATCATACGACCTTGCCCTCTTGGCATCCCTACTCTTTCTCTTTACCATTATCTCTTCAACCTTTTGAGCATGAACCATGAGACGAAAAATGTTCATATTATCATGTTGCATAGCTAAACAAAATTCTTCCTTCAAGTAATCCAACACCCCCTCCACAAAGCAACTCATTTCATCTCTAGGGTCGAAAACCAAAGAAGGAGCATACATTAAAAATTTAGTAAATTTCAAAGAGTAGTAAATTACACATCATACCCCCTTGATGAAGGTTGATGAATTCTTCCACTTTGGCTTTCGTCTTCTCCCGAGGAAAGAACCTAACAATAAAAGTCTTCTTGAAAATTTCCCATGTCACCGGTCCACCCCTTAAAGGCTTATTGTATATCCATTGAACGTACCAAGTTTTGGCCACATATTTGATTTGGTATGTGTATAACCCGGCGTTTTCATTAGTATTCCCGGTAGCATACAAAATATTGTAGGTTTAATCAATGAACTCTTTCGGGTCTTCTTCAACTTTGGACCCATAGAAAGTAGGGTATTCATCCTTGTGAAATCTTTCAAACGGGAGGCCATGGTGCCAACATGTTGGTTTCCTCAGGGTACCACCTCCCGATTAGCTTGGGCTATGATGGCTTTTGCTTGAGTAGTGATGACTTATATGTAACACTTCGAAAATCTATGATGTGTTCTAAAGCCTAACATAGGTGTCAAAAGGTTTAGACACTGTTTTAAGATCTATTTTAAGTGTATATAAGTCATTTAGGATGTTTAGAAACCAAAACATTGAAGAACGCCCATGACGTCCAGAAAATAGTTCAATGAGATACTAGCATGCCTTAGTCTATTTAACTAGCTTTTCAAAGTTGGAAATTCACGAAATTTGGTGGAAGGGTGTCTAACTTGTGTTAGGGTTAATTCATAGTCAAAACGTCTGGGTACGACTCCCCAAGGACCAATCAATGTCCCTTGAGGAGGACCCTTTCATTTTGGGGTCAAAAGTACTGCCTGGGCAGTATGCACCCACGAGGGGAGTCGACAAGTCGTGTGTTGATCGACGGGGTATCGATGCCATACGTCGACCAACGCTTAGCCATTTTGGCTAATCGTATATTTGGACCAGCCTATGAACTAATCGATGAAGTGCAGCATGTAAGGGGGGCACGATGGTCAACTCACAGACGGACCGTTGGTCGTGGTCTCGTCTGTGAGGGTCTGACTTTACTGCACGTTTTTAATTGGTTCCAATTAATTATTTAAGGGGTTAGGTTGTTTGTTAGTGGTTAAGGGAAGTCTAATTAAGTTAATTAACACCCCATATAAATACCCCAACCCCATTAGACTAGCCTAAGCTCTCATAACTCACAAACCCAAATTCTCTTTTTTCTCTCTTCTTTCTCTCTCTAATTGAAGAACTCCAATGAAGACTAAGATAGGGGAGGGTTCAAGGGCTTTAAGGGGATAATTTCTCTATTAATATTCATCAAAGATTAAGATATGGGATTCCTTTCACCTTTGGGACTTCTTTCCCCAAAGGGTCCATTCAAATTGATTTCGAAAATTGAGTTTTCATGTGGGTCTCTTCCAATCTTATGAATGGTCTTCTAAACTGATCGGTTTATGGATTCTCTATATGATATTGATTAAACTATGATGAACTATTACTATATTACACTACTTCTTGATGGCTTGGTCTAAATTGTAGAAGATGACCCATTCCCCTTAACCCTAAGTTATGTTCTTAATATGAAATGTGTAATGTTAGTTTAATTGACTTGGTTATTGGTTGAATTACTATCCTATGATGTTATTGTAACAATTGTGAGTAGATTAAGATGAATTATAGCCCTATCATGTTAGTTCTTGAGTAGTTCATAGAGGTTATGAAACATGTTGTTAATTTGACCTACGTCTCTTATCTTAAGCTATGAACTAGTGATGAATTGTGATATAGTGATTCAATTGGCCTTGTTATCATATTTGTTATTGTTTTGTGATAATATGACTCCCCTATTTTGTTGATTTAATGTTTGATGGTATGACATTGAAGATGAATTATGAAGGAGACTTGGTAAGTCTTATGATCCATATTCTTTACTTCAATTGTGGTTAATTGAGATTGAGTGATGATGTTGCATTGAAGTAAATCTTGTATTAACGATTGATAGGGTTGGTCTGATTTTCAAATTAAATGTGTTGATTATGGTTGTGAGGTTGATTAAGATGTAAATGTTATAAGGATGGTGATGACTACCAATGTGCATTATCATGAATGATGATGTAAATGTGCTAACCTCACTAGTATGAATTGTAATGAAAGGACTATACTCAAGCAATTAATATTGATCTATGATGATGATGATGATGATGATGATGATACAAGGGATAGACCCTATGACCTAAACTAAGCTATGATTGTTAATAAAGGCTTAAAGACATTTTAAAAAGGGACTCTAGCTTAGCACCGAGTGAACTAGAGTGAGGAGTGTCCCTTCCCACATAGGGAATGTAGGATCATTGAGATTGAAGACTATAATGCATGTAGCATAAAGAGAGTCCCTATTATGTATCCTAGTCCTTGAACTATGTTGCCCCAATGGGAATACTATCTAGTGGATCCATGTAGTTGCTATGTTCATGTTTTGGTACTACCATGGCAAGTTGTCCACCTTCTTTCGGTGTAGGGTTCCATGATATGGGATTCCACAATTAGCTGATGTCGTCTATGTCGGTTAAGGCAAGATGTTCTTAAAATGTAAGATGAATTAATGAATGAACTCTAACTAGGATGACCTAAGTGGTTTAGCTTAGTCTAGGTAGGGGTATGTGACTCTACCTATACATTACACTATTTAACCTTTGAGGGATTTCTTAGAAGGATGTTCTTATGTATGTATATACTTATAAATGTAAATGATATGTATATGATGATCTTACATGTAAATGACATTATGTGATATTGGTTGTTCTTATGAATATGTATTTTGTCTCTATTGGTAAAGTATGATGTTATGTATTCTTAAATGATGTGTCATGTGAAATTGGATATTAGTCATGGTTCTTGTTATGTTACTTGATTGAGTAAGGTTATGGGGCTTTGCTTGGTCATTGGACTTGTTAACTTAATGAGGGTTGATGGGTGATTGTCTTGCTTTAACTATGTGTCCAATTATGTGATATGCATGTTGATTTAACTAGACTTAGTATTGTTAGACTTGTGATTAACATGCTTTGGACTTAATGAATATGTATTGTTGATTGGTATGGTCTGCTTGATTATGCATAAGGCTTTCTAAAGGTAAAATAGCATGTTTTAATAAAATGTCCATTTTTAGCATGACTTGATCTTATATGTGCATATGGTCTCATACTTAGTACAAGTGGTGTACTAACCCCATTTTTCTCTCTTTTCCCCAATATTTTAGGTTCCGGTCGTTGAAGTCTTTGAGACCACTTTGAAGAAGACTTGGAATTTCTCAATCATCCAAGTGGGTAGATCCTCACTTTTCGAGGGTGATGCCAATATCAAGCGTATGAAGTTGTTTTAGTTTTAAGACTCTTATGTTATTTCACTTTACCATTTGAGTACGAATTGTATAGCCTATATGTGGCTCTTTCACATTGATGTATGGGCTATGCCCAAATTTTTATAATCTTGTTAGATGGTTATGAGATGAGACACTCTTAAAAGATTATGTTCTATCTTATATATACTATGTTCAATAAAAGTAGAAGACTATGTAATCTTCCTATACGAAGGGTGTATGTATACTCGATACAAATATATTATGTGTATGTAGAGGTCTATGTAAACCTCAATAGAATAAATGAAAAGTTTTAAATTTTCCGCATTTTTAACCTATGAATTTAATGATGTAAGCTACGAGGCTAAGCTTAGTACTTAAAGAGGACGATGACTTCGGTTACGTCTAAAGGGTGCTTCCTGGATGTGACAAACATGGTATCAGAGCATGAGGATGAATATCTTTGATGTCGATGTCTCTCTCAACAACGTCTATGTAGATTCATACTCGTACTTTTGAAGCGCGTCACACTTATGAATTGGAATCTATGTGATGCTTAGGAAACTGTCTCTTTCTTGGAAATCCAATATCGTGCCTCTAGAGTATACTTATTGTGCGCTTTCACCTAAACCTTGTATTTTTTATAGGCAATGAATACCCGAAGGAATGCGGCACGAAGACTTGAGGAAGAGATTTCTAATGCGGGAGTTCCTCCCCGTGGTGATCAAGTCTCTCCTCTTAAAGAAGATGCTAATGTTGACCAACTCCCTCCTCAAGTCCTTCTACAAATGTCCCAAGTCATTACTTCACAAGCTCAAGCCATCACTACTCAAGCCCAAGCCATGACGGCCCAAGCTAATCGGGAGGTTGTACCCTGAGCAAACCAACATGTTGTCACCATGGCCTCCCGTTTGTGGGATTTCACTGGGATGAATCCTCCTACTTTCTTTGGGTCCAAGGTTTAAGAAGACCCCAAGAGTTCATTGATGAAGTCTACAAGATCCTTTATGCTATGTGGTTGACTACTAGTGAGAAGGTCGAGTTAGCCACTTACCAACTCAAAGATGTGGCTCAAACTTTGGACATCCAATGGAGGGACAATAGGCCTCTAAGGGGTGGACCGATGACTTTGGAGATCTTCAAGAAGGCTTTACTTGTTCGATTCTTTCCTAGGGATAAGAGGGAAGAAAAGGTGGTGGAGTTGATCAACCTTCACCAAGGAGGTATAGTGTGCTTGAATACTTCTTGAAATCACTAAATTGTCAAAATATGCTCTTTCTTTGGTGTTCGATCCTAGGGATGAAATGAGCCATTTTGTGATGGGGGTGTCAGATGATTTGCAATAGGAATGTCATTCGGCTATGCTACATGACAATATGAATATTTCTCGTCTCATGGTTCATGCTCAACAAGTGGAAGAGGCAAGGGCTAAGAGAAAGACTAGACATGCCAAGAGGGAAAAATCTTTTGATGGTGGTTCTTCAAGGGGTAGGCTTGACATCCAAGACAAGCCCAAGTTCAAAAAGAGGTTTTCTAGTCATGTTCCTACCTAGTTCCCTAAGGCTAGGGATGATAGGGTGTCTAACCCTAAGTCTCAAAAGGGAGGGAGCACTAGTTCACCAACTAAGAAGCCAACTTGTGGAAGGTGTGGCAAGAAACATTATGGTGATTGCCTTAAGGGAACGGATAATTTTTTCGGTTGTGGTAAAATTGTGCAGAAGGTTAAGTATTGCCCGAATGTGAAAGTTCAAGACATGGGTGGTGGTCAAGCTCAGGCAAGTGGTTCTACTGATGCTCCTAAGAAGAACCGCGTCTATGCTCTCCGCTCTAGAGGTGAGCAAGAGACCTCTCCTGATGTGGTGACCAGTATGTTGAAAGTTTTTTCTATTGATGTATATGCTTTACTTGATCTCGGTGCTACCTTTCCATTTGTTACTCCTCTAGTAGCTAAAAAGTTTGACATTTTAACCAATATCTTGCGTGAACCATTTATGGTGTCTACCCCGGTGGGTGAGTCAGTTGTTGTGAAAAGGGTGTATAGAAATTGTCCTATAATGTTGCCCATTAGAGTTTCTTATGTTGAACTAGTAGAACTTGATATGCTTGATTTTTATATCATTTTGGGTATGGATTGGTTTCATGCTTGCTTTGCCTCTGTTGATTGTAGAAAGGGGGTTGTGAAGTTTAACTTTCCAAATGAACCCATTTAAGAGTGGAAGGTGGGAAATTCTATTCCTAGAGGTAAGAGTGGAAGGTGGGAAATTCTATTCCTAGAGGTCGTATCATCTCTTGTCTTAAGGCTTGTAAAATGATCTCTAAAGGGTGTTTATACCATATAGTAAGAGTCCAAGATTTAGACTCCGAAATTCCTCCCACTGAGTCGGCCCCCGTAGTGAGTGAATTTCTGGAGATGTTTCCTAATGATCTTCTCGGTAATCCTCCCGAACGGTAAATTGATACTGGTATCGACTTATTATCGGATACAAATCCCATCTCAATTCCTCCTTATTGGATGCCTCTGGCCGAATTGAAAGAGTTGAAAGCTCAACTCAAAGATTTACTAGATAAATGCTTCATTAGACCTAGTATTTATCCATGGGGTGCTCCGGTTTTGTTTGTGAAGAAGAAGGATGGGTCCTTAGAATGTGCACTGATTATCGTCAACTCAATAAAGTCACTATCAAGAACAAGTATCCTCCCTCGGATTGATGATTTTTTTTATCAACTCCAAGATGAAAGCTACTTTTCTAAGATTGACTTCAGATCGAGGTATCACCAACTTAAGGGTGAGAGGTGAGGATATACCAAAGATGACATTTCTGACTAGATATGGTATCTATGAGTTCTTAGTAATGTTCTTTGGTCTTACTAATGCTCCGACGGCGTTTATGGACTTAATCAATAGGGTGTTTGGAAGTTACCTAGATTCATTTGTCATTGTCTTCATTGACGACATCTTGGTATATTTGAAGAATGAGGGTGGACACATGGTCACATGAGAGTGGTGTTGCAAGTTCTTAAGGAGAACCAATTATTTTCCAAGTATAGCAAGTGTGAGTTTTGGTTGAGTTCGGTGGCATTTCATGGTCATATCATCTCTAGTGAGGAAGTTGAGGTTGATCCAAGGAAAACGGAGGCGGTGAAAAATTGGCCTAGACCATTGACTCCAACTGACATTAGGAGTTTCTTGGGTCTAGTGGATTATTATCGAAGGTTTGTGGAGGGTTTTGCATCCATTTCATCTCCTTTACTGCTTTGACAAAAAAGAGTAGAAGTTTGAGTTGTCAAAGGCATGTGAAAAGAGCTTCCAAATGTTGAAGGATAGCCTTACTTCCGCTCCGATATTGACTCTACCGGAGGGTACGAAGGATTTTATAGTCTATTATGATGCATCCCGAGTCGGGTTGGGGTGTGTTCTTATGCAACATGGAAAAGTTATAGCCTATGCTTCTAGGTAACTCAAAGTTTATGAGAAGAATTATCCGACTCATGATCTTGAGTTAGAGGACGTGGTATTTTCCTTTAAAATATGAAGGCATTATCTCTATGGGGTTCATGTTGATATGTATACAAAAGTCTTCAATATGTATTCAGTCAAAAGGAGTTGAATCTCCCGCAATGGAGATGGTTAGAGTTGTTGAAAGACTATGACATGAGTGTTCTCTATCACCCCGACAAGGCTAGTGTTGTGGCGGATGCTCTAAGTCGGTTGTCCATGGGAAGTGTGTCCCATGTGGAAGAATCCAAGAGAAACCTAGTGAAATACGTTCATAGGTTTGTTAGTATAGGGGTTCGAATTGAAGATTCTCCAAATGGTGGTATGGTGGTACATCATAATTCCGATATGTCTTTTGTAGTTGAGGTGATGTCTAAATAACACCTTGATCCATTATTGATGGAATTGAACGAATCGGTTCTGAGTAAGATGAATGAGTCATTCTCCCAAAGGGGGATGATGTTCTTCGATATCAAGGAAGGTTATGTGTGCCTAATATGGATGATTTGAGGAGTAGTATCCTTGAGGAAGCTCATGGAGCCCGTTACTGTATTCATCCGGGTTTTACAAAGATGTACCATGACCTTAGAGAAGTGTTTTAGTGGGATGGCCTAAAAATGGATATTGCGGAATTTGTTGCAAAGTGTCCCAATTTTCAACAAGTGAAGGCCGAGCACCAAAAGTCGAGTGGTCTTCTACAAGAAATCCAAATTCCTACTTGGAAGTGGGAAGACGTTAATATGGATTTCGTAGTAGGTTTGCCTTGAACTGGAAAGCAATATGACTCTATATGGGTGGTAGTGGATAGATTGACCAAATCCGCTCACTTCATTCCCGTTAAGTCTACTTACTTGGCGGAAGATTATGCACAAATCTATATTGACAATATAGTGAGGCTTCATTGGATTCCCTTGTCCATCATATCGGATAGAGGTGCTCAATTTACATCTAGATATTGGGGATCATTCCAAAAGGGTTTGGGTACTCAAGTGAAGTTAACTACCGCTTTTCATCCCCAAACGAATGGTCAAGCAGAGCGAACTATTCAAACTCTTGAAGATATGCTTAGATCTTGTATCATTGATTTTAAAGGATATTTGGACGAGCATTTGTCTTTGATGGAGTTCTCTTATAATAAAAGTTTTCATTCATCCATCTCTATGACTCCTTATGAATCCTTGTATGGTAGGAGGTGTAGGTCTCCTATTGGGTGGTTTGAGGTTGGCGAGTCTTCGCTTCTTGGTCCTGATTTGATTTATAAGACTTCAGAGAAAGTTCATATCATAAGAAACCGATTGCAGACGGCCTATAGTCGGCAAAAGTTTTATTCCAATCATAGGAGAAAGGATTTAGAGTTTGAAGAAGGTGATAAAGTGTATTTAAAATTTTGCCTATGAAGGGGGTGGTTTGATTTGGCAAGAAAGGGAAGTTGAGTCCTCGTTATGTGGTTCCCTATGAAATCTTCCAAAGGGTTGGTAAAGTTTCTTATGAATTGAAACTCCCTAGTGAACTATCTTTGGTTCATCCGGTTTTCCATGTCTCTATGTTTAAGAAGTGTATAGGTGATCCCGAGTCTATTTTTCCTATTGGGGGTCTTGGTGTTCAAGAGAACCTCTCCTATGAGAAGGTTCCGGTTGGAATCCTTAATCGTCAAGTGAAGAGGTTGAGGAACAAAGAGGTGGCCTCCGTAAATGTATTATGGAGAAACCACCTAGTTGAGATCATCTTCACTTAATCACAAGTAATCATAATTGAAGTAAAGAATTGAGATCACACGACTTACCCCAATCTCCTTCACAAGCTATCATAAAGGTCTTACCATCAACCATCCAATTCAACCTAACAATGGATGTAATATCATAATACAATAGTAACCAACATAATAAATAATTCAATTGAATTACTATACAACAATTTGTCACTAGTTCATAGCCTAAGGTTAAGGACTTAGGTGAAATTCATGATCTACTTCACAAGCTAGGTTAATTACTCAAGAACTAGCATAATTAAATTATAATATATCATAATCTACCCATAATAACAACATAAAATAGTAATTCACACACTAACAAAGCCAATTGTATCAATACTAGATAATTCAATTCAAGATCACAACCTAGGGTTAAGGGGAAAAGATCATCTTCCACAAACTAGGTCAATTCATCAAGAAGTAGTATAATGTAATCATAATACATGTTAATCTACTCATAATAACCAAAAGGAATCATAAACAAAGCAATAAGTAAAACAACTTCCAATGAAATTTGCTAAGTCTTCATCGACAGAGGCATCAACAACCCGTCAATTCACCAACGCCACGTCGACTGCATTCCGTTGATGGACACAGCCTGATGGCAGCTTTTTGCCAAATCGCAAGGGTCCTTCTCAAGGGCCCTTGGTTGGTCTTCAGGGAGTCGTATTCGGACGTTTAGACTATAAACCAACTCTATACGTGTTAGACATCTCACTACCAAATTTCATCATTTTCCGACTCTTAAACTTAGTCAAATAGGCTAAGGCACACTAACACCTCTTGAACTAGTTTCCAGACGTCATGGACGTACCTTGACGTTTTATTGTAGAACTTCCTAAATGACTTATATACATTATAATTGAATTCAAAACAGTGTTACAACTCTTAAATTATCATGTTAGGATCTAGATTAGGCTTTAGACTTTTGGAGTATTACACATTCTTGATCATCCTTGGATTGGAAAGCATAGAACCTATTTTTGGCTTACGAAACACTTTCAAAGTAGGGAAACCCTTAGGTCGTCACAAGGCGTACTTGACATTTCGAAGGTCTCGTACTAGCCTCTAAGATATTATTCATTACATAAGACATGAAAAGTAGTGCGGAGTTTAAAACTTTTCACGACATTAATAATAATAAGGAAATATCTTTTATAAATACTAAAGAGTAGTCTCATCGTCACAAGCCAACTTAAAAAAACAACTTAAATATCTTAGGGACACGGCCCTTTACATTGAAAGACAATACATAATAAGTCTTATGCAAGTTTTAAAGAAGAACTAAAGAAATATACACTATGTCCTCGAATATATGAGGACATACCGAGTCATGAAAGAGTAAATTCCCAAGCTTACCTCCTAATCTTTCACTTGCCCCCAACCTATACTTATAGAATATATAAAAGTTTGGGGTTAGTACAATCATTGTACTAAGTATGGAATTATTCAAAATCATGCAAAAAGGGACAATTTAGTTGTAACATACAAGTCATGTTATTTTGATAAAAAACTTCATGAATTAATTCACAAAACTTCATATAGTATCATCATTTATCAGATAAGGTAATACTTCAATATTTCTTAACATAGGAGCATACATAAAGTAAACCCAAATCACACATGAACTACTCCTATCCTAAGTTATCATAAGGCCCCCCTAAGTAAGACATAGGGGGATTGCCCATACAATCTCCTCAATACCTACTTAAGAGATCCTTAAGACTACTAAGGATAAGCATACTTCATTCATTTATACAAATCACCTTTCAATATCAAAGACACTATAGAAACATACATATACGTTGTAACTTCACCTAAAAACTATCCTCCAAGGCAACCCCCAATTTACACTTGGTGCAATGTGAAAGTAGTGTTCCATACTAACACTTTCACTTAGTCCTCCTTAGGATTAACCTTAGAATAGGCACATCATATTCATCACATTCTAAGCATTCAACATGCAAGTCATAACATCAACATGCTTCCTTAACATTAAACATAAAGTCACATTACTTTCATTTACATCATATCATGACCCATTCATACATTTTATATAAGGACACACCAAGACTCCCTCCAAATGTATACTTGTGGAGTGGATTGGTAGAGTCCCATTCCACCAGCTACCCTAAGTAGTACACCCTTAAGAAGACTTGGTTCATTTACACACATTTTTGTGGGCTAGCTTTAACCGACATAGACCATAAGAGCTAGGCATGAAATCACGGTATTAACCCCTACCGGATGAGGTATCCCTACTTGACTAAGGTAGGGTCATAATCTTTAGCCTTTACATGGATTATCCAATAGCTACACCTACATGGGCGGAAAGTTAAGGGGTAAGAAGATATCTACAAAGTAACTTGTTCTCTACTAAGGAGGAACACCCATCTCAAGAGGTACATTGGATACAACATGTCTACCCACGAAATGTACCCACCCCTTCTTCAAATCCTCTCGGTGCTAATCATAATTCCCTCCACGGATTCTTAAACATTCATTAACTATAGGTTAAGAGATAACTATTGAACACCACATCTCAACTCACGAATGGTATCCAACCTCCAACCTATCTTTGGAAAGCTCATTGGGGATATTGAGGTTGCTACTAAACACTTCATCTCAACTCACGAAGAGTGTTCACTCCAAAATCCCCCTTTTCCATACTTAGGAATAGTTGGGATGGTCCAGATAATTCATCTCTACTCACAAAGAGTGTTCACCCTACGATCCCCCATTTTTATTCATTGACTTAATTCATGCATTCAAGTGTGTGTGTTAGTACATGTGAGCACACCTTTCACATAATATCCATTATTCATAACATCGGCTTCTAGACATGCTCATACCAACACAATTTACACATTATCATACTTCACATATCAAATACATACTTCATTTAGACATAAACACTTCAAGATACTCATTTCAACCTTCTAACACATACCATGCATATACATCTAAAAATCGTCACTTCACTTCACATAGCATGCCTTCAAAGTCCATTCTCACAATAAATATATAACTTCATATACTTCAAGTGGTGGACCATACCACTCAAGAGTTACTTCACTATATCTTAACCAAGATAGACAAACTTACCCTTCATCAAAGCCTTTACCTTCTTTCCTCAATATTTCACCCAAAACATCATAATAAAGCATAATAGGGCACTATCTAATCACAACACAATATAGAGAAAACTATAGTTCTAACATTATCAAACCATGCACATTAAACTCACTTTATAAGCCAAAAGTTGAGAAATTAGAGTCAGCATGGGGTCATTGATTTTTTAACATTAAAATAATCAACTAACATTGAAGAATTTAGATTTTGAAAAGCCTTTTTGAACATTCTTGAAATGGACTCCTTGAATGAAAGAAGAGTCAAGGATGAACTATCATACCTCAATATGAAGAAAACCCATGAAAATTGGTGAAGAAACTTGAAGGATTTGGTCTTCTTCCTAGGAGCTTGAAGCTTCTTGAAAATGGAGGTTTTGGAGAGATTTTTTATTTGAGATTGAGGGTTTGAATTGATAGGTAAAATGGGGTTTAAAGTGACCTAAAACTGTTCAAAACTGATCCCCCAAAGTTCCCAAAAGACCCCTACATTATTTGGACCCTTTTCCAAATTCTAATTTGACTTAAAAATGACGCGGCCAATTTTGGGACTTGGCTGCGCATCGCGGAGGAAGCTTTCTGATTTCTTGCCTCTCAACATTTGGAGGTAGTGAGACTCGTGCCACTGGCGCAAAGAACAGGAAGTTTCAGTGCCAGGTGCGTGACGCGAGGTGGCCTCCAAATCTTGGCCCTGCACGCTGTCTTGGGCAACATCCTTATCCAACCTTTGGGTCCTCCTTGGTGACCCTTAGGGTTGTCCCCGAGGAGTCCTACTCAAACATTTTGACCCTTGGTACATCCCTCTAGGTGCTAAGGTCATCCCCACTATTTTATACACCAAAATAACACCTAAAAACATGCACAACAAACAAGGACACACTAGCACTCACACAAGGCTAGTTTCTAAACGTCTTGGTCGTCCCTTGACGTTTGGCTTCCAAAATTCACAAAATGACTTCTAATGCTAAAATGAACTATTTTAACACTTTAATAAATCCTGAAACACATGTGAAGCTCTAGTTTGACCTATTTCTTTTTTAGGGTCGTTACATTATTAGAAGAAACTTGCTTGCTGTCACAACCGGGGAGAACCCCCTAGAAGTAACATGGCGTACTTGATCTCTCGGAGGTATTATACAAGACCATTGTTATTATTTATCGCATTTACATAGGTAAATTTTGCGAAAAATTTAAAACTTTCTTAGCACATCATATGCTAGAACATTACTTCATATAAGAAATATCATAATACATAGTTAAAGACTCTAGTCTCTTTTTTCCATCCTACACTCAACACCATTAGAGTACATTAGGGACACGACCCTTACAACTTAATTCATAAGTAAAATATTACATAACTTTACATTAAAGTAAGACTTAGGAAATCCTTGGACTTAAGGATTCGTTTCCTTGAGCTTGGGAATCACATATCACGCTCCTCACCATTTAAAGACATCCTTTAAGCATCCATAACCTGAACTTTGTGTAAAAAGGTAGAGATGAATGGAGTTAGTACAAGAATGCACTAAGAACGGCAACCATGCAAAAATATGCATTTAAAAGGGACATTTTAACATTTTACATGAAATCATGCATCATTCCTTTTTGTGAAATCTTAATAAAGCTTTTATACCATAGCATTTATACAATTCACATACTTCATATAGGCATATTTAATTGTCATCAATCATATAAAATCACACATTGCCTTTAAGGCAGTTTAGAGTCTTATTATAGTAAGCATACTAACTTTAGAGTAACCTTCTTTTTCTTTTTACAGTGAGCTCCTTTATTCCAACTCCTTGACTTCACTTAACTTCCCAAGTAACCCCTCTAGTGAATACTTGGTGCAATACATGAATAATATCCCATAACACTATCCATACTAAATCATCACCTTAGGACCACAAGGGACTCATGCATACAACTTTTCAACTCAACATATACATTCATATAAGACCCTTTTCATATAACAAGGCACATACTTCACATTATAATTAACATACGACTTTACTCACAATACTAATCTAAGTCTACTAGTGTAATATACATGTGAAGCCCCATAACCTCACACATACTTAGTAAGCCTATCATAAGACCATAAGAATCATAACATTCACTTTATTCATTAACATGTCAAGCAGAGACAACTTCATTCATGCCAAGCATGACCTTGATATGGTTGATTTTGATTTCATCTTCAGAATGGATTGGTTGCATGCTTGCTTTGCTTCTATTGATTGTTGAACAAGGGTAGTTAAGCTCCAATTTCCTAATGAACCCGTCTTAGAATGGAAAGGGGTAACTCAATTCCTAGAGGTCGAATCATTTCATGTCTAAAACCTTGTAAGATGATCTTGTCACGACCCGAGAGTATATCCTAGAAGATATGGTAGTCTCGAATTGCAACATGGCGTACTTGACCTCTCGGAGGTCTTGTACAAGACCTTGAACACCATTTATTGGATATATATGAAAAATTCACAAAATTTAAAAAAAAATCAAAACGTAATGCGGAAGCCATTTTATAAAATGTCTAACATATGTCTCAAAACCCAGCTATGAAATCATTAATACAATAGTCTTGGTTCACGACCCATAAAAGTCTAACATAAAGGAAAACATAAAGACAACATAGTGGTGATAGTCCTCGGATGCTATGAGGACTCACCAAGTCTTTACTTCTTGGAAACCTTGGAAACTCTAACCTTCAAGAAACTTCAATATTCTCAAGACCCTACATGGACAATATGTAGGCAATATGCGTTAGTACGATATGTTATAAGTATGGAAACTATCATACAAAAACATATGATATCTCAAGGGGTTAGTCAATAATATACATAATCATAAGAGATAAAAGACATAAGCATATTAAAGAATAATAAAACAAATAAGAGTTCAAACTTAACTCATTGTTCTTCTTATTCAAATGAACTAACTCACTATCAACCTCCAAGTATACTTGTGCAAGGCTAAGGTAGCATCTTATAATACCACCAAAGCTAAGTACGTCTGTTTGGTCATACTTGATCATAGCCCACTATCATAATTAAGACCTATGTTCATCATCACATATAAGTACTATGCCCCTAGGCCACATCAAACACACTTGTGCAATGCATGTGAAGCATCCTATAATACCTCACACACTAAGCAAATTTTCAAGTCACCCTATCTAGTTTGATGTCATCTTAGGAATCTATAGTAAACCTAAGTTATTCATACTAAATAGTACTATACCCTTTTATGATTTCCTCAAAACATGCTTCTGCAATGTACATAAGGCAGCCCGTACTACCTCACATACTAAGCCTATCTTGAAGTTATCCTTAACATGTCCACCTTCCATAACCTTATCATTACTTAACTTCATTAGATAATATTCTATCCTCTTTAGTCTTCTTAATTAGGAAAGGCAACTCTAGACCAATCCTATCTTCAATATCTTCTTCTTTAATAACCATAGGTTATACCTTGTGCAATGCACTCATGATTCCCCATAACACCCTTCATGCAAGGTACTACTTCTGGATCGTTTCTCAATTACTTCTTACAAAGGAGCCTAGCCCCTATATTCATCTTTTGAACACTATGAGATACTTCTTTAAGTATGCCTAAGTTCATTATTCATATGGAGATCTCTACTAGGATACCTTGACTTAACTACGTGAAGGACTCCCGACTCATGAGACTTACTTGGATAGTCATCACAACTACTAGGTGTGGATGTCCTTTATACTTGGGGTCCGGACCCTTGCACTACAAGAAAATGTACGTACGACGACATTAATTTGGTGACATTTGAAACATGTCGGAAAATAAAGAATTTCACAACATTTAAGAACAAAACGTCATAAAACAATGACATTTGATGTCAAATGTCGTAAAAATAATGACATTTGGTATCAAATGTCAAAAATATAATGACATTTGGTCCAAAATGTCACTATGATAATGACATTTATTGCAAAATGTCATTGTTTTTAGCGACATTTAGCGAAAATGACGTTTAAATGATGACATTTTGCTACATATGTCAAATATAATATGACACTTATTACAAAATGTCATTAATTTTAGTGACATTTAGAAGAAAAAAATCACTTAAATAGTGACATTTAATATATATGTCAGATATATTATGACATTTACTACAAAATGTCATTGATTTTAGTTACATTTAGAAAGAACGTCACTATAATATTGACATTTAGAAAAATTGTCACTACAATAATGACATTTATTGCAAAATTTCATTGTTTTTAGCGACATTTGGCGAAAATGTAATTTGAATTATGACATTTGCTACAAATGTCGAATATAATATGACATTTATTACAAAATGTCATTGGTTTTAGTGACATTTAGAAAAATATCACTTAAATAGTGATATTTAATATAAATGTCGAATATGTTATGACATTTACTACAAAATGTCATTGATTTTAGTGACCTTTTTTCTAAATGTCAGTAAAATAGTGACATTTTTTCATTTTTTCTAAATGTCACTAAAATAAGATGACATTTTTGTTTGTTTTAAAAATTAAAATTTCATCTTATTTAACTTTCATCTTGTTTAGCTTAAAAATAAATTGTTCATCTTATTTAGCTTTAAAATAAGATTTTCATCTTAATTATGCTTAAAAATAAAACTTTCATCTTATTTAGCTTAAAAATAAACTTCCATTTTATTAAAGTAAAGAAAATTTATTATTAAAGTTCTTACATTTTAATTATAGATAAAATATAATTATTAAGTGAGTAATAAACTATTTAATGAAAACTATGTAATTTATTAGTGGAGTGAACATTTTAAAATGTTCATGGAAAAGTACATTTTAGTGTTAATTCACCGTTAATTATCCTACTTAGGAGTGTGAATGTATTTAATATACAATTGAATCAATTAATTTGAATAAATTAAAATACTAAATAAAAAAATAATAAGTAACACATTAAATATTTAAATACTGCTTGTTCTTCCTTTAATAAGAAAACGGAGGATGTAAAACATAAACAATTCTTGCTCTAGTGCTTTAAACTATTTTAATTTTTTGATAGTATTATCATATTGTAGTTAATTTATCATACCAAGAAAAAAGTTAATTTAGCATACGAATTAAAAGAAAAAGAATATTCTTTGTTAGTTTTTCACTAATCATTAGCAAAATAGAATTAATTTCTCATAATATTATTTTAAATAATTAAAGTTAAATTTTAAGTTTAAATATTTATATCTTCAACATTAAAAATTAAAAGTTGCCATGAAACAATTATAACCAATTCAATTTATTTTCTTTTTAGAAAAAAAAAAGGCTCTCTTATCTAAATTAATACCCCCACAAATAATCACCACGTCTCCATTGCCTCCAATATAGGTAACATCAGTGGCGTACGCAGGATTTTTGTAAGTGGTGTCACCAATAAAGAACAAAAATGACTCAAGAAGAAAATCAAATAAAATTTTATTTTAGACCCTTTAAATTATTTCATTGTCACAAGTAGATAGTAAAAAATAAAACTGTTATAATGAACAAATTAAAATTCAAGCACATAATAAAAAAAAATAGAGTAACAACAAAAATACTAACCTAATGATTGGAGATGTCGAATAACAATGATTGATGAACAAGAACGCAAAGAATATTGAACAAATCCATAAGCCAAAAATATACAAATATAAGGATTTAAAAGGAGATTTTGAGTTTTATATTAATTCTAAAAATAATAAAAACAAGTTGTTAAATTTTGAATGAATTAAAGTCAAACTATAATTCTAATTGATAACGGAGATTTTGAGTTTTATATTAATTATGAAAATAAAAAAAATTCTTACATTTTGAATGAATTAAAGTGGGTGAGTAGATTTTTAACAAGGGACCCCGGACCTATTGTTTTGAATTTAAAACAAAAATTTAATAATTTTAAGAAAAGAAAAAATTAGTAACATGAATTTTCAAATAGAAGAAAAGAGTATCCCTTCATGGGACTCGAACCCGTGACGTTGCGCACTGAAAGGAGCGCAGTTGCCATTTGAGCTAGGCAATTTCTATTAAAAGAGTATCCTTTTAATTCTTTTATTCGTTCCTTTTTTCTTTTTTTTATATAGGTATATTCCGTAAAATATTTCGACGAAGTCGTGTCACGTGACACGTCTTACATATGCCTAGACCGCCCCAGGGTAACATATTATAGATCTAAAAATAACAATTCAACATTAACTGAAGTCAAATAATTAGAGAAGATGATTTGAAAATTGTCAAATGACTTCTTTTGAAATGCATATCAGTTTTTTAGCTATGAGCGTCCATAAATATTGCTCTATTTTTCTTAATTATATTAAAACATAATAATATAAATTCAATATTATTTTAAATGAGTAGTAATAAAAATTTGCTATTACTTCTCCTATATAAAATAGGAGAAGTAAAAAGTGCACATGTCAGCACCATAAAAATTCAACAATTTTAAAATTCAAAAAATAATTTTAAAATATATTAAATCTCTAGCTTAAATTAACCAAAAAAATTTAAAAATAATTAGCCAATTAAATAATTTTATGTTTCTAAATAATTTAAAAATCTTTTGAACATGATCTTAAATTAACCAAATTTATTATTTTTTTAAAAAAATTAATAAAATAAATAATTCTATGTTTCTAATTAATTTAAAATTGTGTGAACATGATTTTTAAATTAACCAAAAAGAAATAAAACAAAAGTGATAAACTAAATAGTTCTATGTTTCTTTTATTTCTTCATAAAACTAAAATTTTGTTATTGTTTTTTAATTTGAATTTTAAATTTCGTCGTTAGTAATACAGTTTAAATGTAAAGCACAATTTTTTAACTAATAATAATAATAATAATAATAATAATAATAATAATGATAATAGTTATAATAATAATAATAGTAATAATAGTAATAATAATAATAGTACTAATACTTATAATAATAATAGTAATAATAGTAATAATAATAATAATAATAATAATAATAATAATAATATAATAATAATATAATAATAGTGATAATATATATATATATATATAAAATGGGAAAACAATAGTTGATGTGGCATGTTTCATTGAAGTAGAATTTTAATTTAATTTAAAATTACAATATTAAAAATAGGCTTCTGATTTTTAAAATTAAAAAAAAATCTTTCTTTCGTTAAAAATTAGGAAACTAGGTTGAATGAAATTCCCAAAGTGAGGATTCATTTGTCTTCTTCCTTCACTTCCATCGTCTATCTAAATCTCTAGGCTTTCGATTTTTGGGGATCCTGATGAAGGGGTGATGTGCAACATGGACCTCTGGTGAAGCTGATATCGCAGGGGAAGAATTTACAAAGAAACTTGATGAAGGCCGGCAAAAGGCCACTTGTCCTTGGCGAGAAAACAGCTGTGCAAAAAGCTTGGTCCAGTTCCCTCCTACACCACCATCAGCCTCAATTGATTGTTATAATAATCAGTGGGTGGGTTGATGCTGATGGTGTGGAAAAGGAATAGACAGAGGACCTTGATGAACCTGCAACAAATGAAGTGGGAAGGACATATGTCAAGGATTGATCAGGTGCATGTTAGTCCTAGCCTTTCACTTGGTGTTACTTTTCGTCCATCACTAGCCAAGATTTGCCTGCTAAAATGGGGCATAAAGGTTATGCTCCAATTCTCTTTCCGTCCATCACTAGCCAATGTTCATTTGAGTTCAAGGTCACCAGTGAAGTTGGTTGTGGTGGAATAACTTATTTCAGCTCGTCATTGTCTCAGTCGCTGCTCATAACGAGGTAAAGCACTCTTAGCTCTTTTATTGATTCAGTTTGCAATAAATGTTTGATAGTGATGTGTTCTTTGATTGGTTCTAAAATTCTCCTGCGTGGTGTATTTAAGTCTAACTTCCATTCTTAATCTTCATCTTATTTCATTGAGATTGGTAGTGTAGGTTTCGTTTCTAATATCACTTAGAACAATTATCAAAAGAACTTTATGATAAAATATATTTTACTCTACAATATATGTATCTTACTCTACGATGAATTCCGCACCCCCCAACATTGGTATCAGAGTTATGAACAAAAACTGTGTTATGAATGAAGATAAAAAGAAAAATCATATTAGTAGAAAAATAAGAAAAATAAGGAGAAAATTAAATAAATTATATCCAAAATATAAACAACTAAATATTACAAAAACCAATAACCAAGAATTAGAAAGATTAATAGATATTATTTCTAAAAAAAAATATAAATATATCAAATATTTAAAATTACAATGAATGACGAATATAGACAAAAACTTAATAAAGTAATTATGGCAAAAAGAAAAGAATTAAGATATAGACAAAATAGACTTAATAGTAATATATTTGCAGGAGTCTGTAATAAATCTATAATAGCACAAAAAAAGACTATTTTATATCTAGAAATACAAATAAATAATCTAGAATATAAACTACAACATAATTTATAAATGAATAAAGAAGAATATGCAATAGATGAAAAAACATTTGAAAACTATGAAGGATTAAAAATAAAGATAATATTTTCTAATCTAGGAAGAAGATATAAGAAAATAGGTGATAATTTAAGTTTAATGTTAGAAAAGAAAACGGTAAAATTAGAAGATAATTTAACTGCTATGGTGAGAATAACAAAAGAAAATGAAGAAATAGATAGAAAACTGGAAATTGAAAAAATAAAACAACAAGCGAAAAAAGAAGTACAACAATTAGAAGAAATAAAAAATACTAAAATAATAGAATTAGAAAAAGAATTAGCAATGTTAAAAGAAATGTATGAATTGGAACAAAAAGAAAAAGAACAAAAAAGAAAACTAGCAGATGAGATAAACAAATTTAAAGAAAAATTGCAAATAGAAGATAAATTAGAAGAGAAAGAAGAAAATAACCAAGATAATTTACCTAACCTACCAGAAATTAGAATTGGTGATATTAATAATGATTTAAAAGAACAGCATTCAGAGATAAGTGAAACATATACAGAAATGCTAGAAAATATAGATAATATAAAAAATGTAGAAGTAAATATAGGAGATACAGACATGAATGAAAAACCTAGTACATCAGGAGTAAAAAATCCAAAATATTTAAATCCAACATATTATAATGCAAATTATGAAAAATATGATAGAGAAAAAACTTTATGGAATAAAAGATTAAATAAATGGACACCTAAACCAACAACTGAACAACATAATTTTTTAGATTTAGACTGTGTAGCAGATATAAATAAAACAATTCAATTATGGATGAGATATATATCAAAACAATTAATAGATAACAAAATAGGAATGACAGAAACACCAGGATATATAGAAAGAACACTTATAGGAACAGTAAAATTATGGTTACAAAATTTAACGGAAGAAAGTATAAAGACTTTAAGAAATAATAAAAATTTTAATGGAAGAAACAGCTACAACATCTATGGAAATATTAAATAAATACGAAATAGCTATAAGAAATGAATTTAGTAGTATGACAACAGAAGTAGAAGAACAAAATAAAGAAAAAGTTATAAATATAAATTTACTGGCAAAATTGGCAATATGTAATATGTGTTATATAGATGAATATACATGTGCATTTAGAGAATATTATTATAAAGGAACATATAACATGGAAGAAGGTAAGTAAATAAGAAAACTATATTTTATAAAATTACCAGAACCCTTTAGTTCAAAAATAATAAAAAGTTGGAATGAAGCAGAATTAACAGATACTTTAGGAGCTAGAATGAAATTCTTGCAAATATGGTTTATTGAATTATGTGAAAAACATAAAGAAGACATAAAAATGGAAAAAGTATTAATAAAAAACTTAGCATGTTGCAAAAACAAAATAGCACCTCAATTTGGTTGTACAGATAGATATTATAAAAAGAAGTATAATAGAAATAAAAATTATAAAAAATATAGATCAACTTATAAATATAAGAAAACCAAGAAAGAAATATTATGTAAAAAATTATAAAACTAAAAGACCATATAGACCAAAAAGAAAATTGACGGAATGTACTTGCTATAATTGTGGAAAACTAGGACATATAGCTAAAGATTGTAAATTACCTAAAAATCCAAAGAAAAACAGATATCAGAAATAATTATGGAAAATAAAAAATATACACAAATAGAATATGTCGATTATGATTTAGAAAGTGAAGATAGCATATATGAAATATCAGAAAATGAAATAGATAATGATATTGAATTAGAATCAGATAATGAATTCTATAATATGAAAAATGCTGAAGCAGATATACAAATAATAAACAAAGAAGAATGTCAAGATGAAGAATCTTTAGAACAAAAAATAATATTTGATAATAGTATATTTGAACAAATAAAAGGAAAAGAATTAGATCTAAGTGTAGAAAAAATATTAGAAGTACCAAAAATAAAAAATTGGTTTAAAAGACAAAACGAAGAATATTATGTAGTAAGTCAAAGAGAACATATCATAGATTGTAAGTATACTAAAGGAAAAGCTAAAATATCAATAATAAATAAGAGAATAATCACTAAAGAAATACAAGAGATAAATGCAAAACCCCAATTAAATATGTACATTTAGGAGGAACTAAAATATTAATAAAAGCATGTTTTAGAGAAGGAATAGATACACCTATAGAAATATATTTAGCAGATGATAGAATTATACAATCCATAGAAAAAAGTATAATAAGTGCAGTAAAAGGTAATTTAATATACCAAAAATTTAAATTTATAATAAGTGATAACTACTCAGTAGCAATTAATGACAGAAATATAGATAAATCATTAGTATTATATTGGAAAATGTCAGGAATAGAACTAGCACCTGGAAGTAAAATATTTACAGTAAGATGTAAAAATTTATATGTTTTAACAACAAAACATAAAATAACAGCAAAAAATAAAATAAATAAAATAAAAATAGAAAACCCCTTTGAAAAGATAGTTACGGTTATAGATAATAATGACTATAGTTATAATGAAATTGATATAGAAGAAGATTTAGAAATAGTACAAGAAAAATTAAGTACATCAAAAAGAATAAATAAAAATTATGATATACCACAAACATCATAAAAAATGAGTACTTCAAATAGTTCAAAAAGAATAAATATAATTCCACAAAAACTAATAGAAGAAGAAATAAAACCACACCATTATTATATAACAGGAATAATGGAGCAAAGAAAATATTTAATATTAATAGATACAGGACAAGAAGAAAACTATATTACAAGAGAGTTAGTAATGGAAGATAAAATAATAACTACAGAACACTCATGTCCAGAATTACCAAAAATATTAGTAAATATTGAAGAAACAACAGAACAAGAACTTATAATTGGAGGAATACCAATAATAATAAAATTCAAAATATATCAAGGAAATGAAAATATAACATTAGGGATAAAATGGTAAGAACAAATAAAACCATATAATCTAGAAGATAAGCAATTAACAATAAATTATGAAAATAAGAAGATAATAATAAAAAGAACTTTAATATGATTAAAAAATGAAAATATATATACTTGCAAAGATAATAATAGAAGGATACTATAACAGATATTATACACCAATGATAGATACAGGAGCAGAAGCTAATATATGTAAATACAATTGTTTACCAGAAGAAAAATGGGAAAAATTAAAAACACCAATAGTAGTAGCATGATTTAATAATGAAGGAAGTATGATCACATACAAGGAAAAAAATATAAAAATACAAATATGGGATAAAATATTAACTATAGAAGAAATATATAATTTTGAATTAACAACAAAGGATATGTTATTAGGAATGCCATTTTTAGATAAATTATATCCACATATAATAACTAAAATACACTGGTGGTTCACAACACCATGTAAACAAAAGATAGGAGCAAAAAGAGTAGGTAACAAAAGAGGAAAAACAACAGAATGGATTAAAGGTAGTGAAAAAATTATACAAAAAATAGAAAATATAAAAGAAGAAGACCCTAAAATAGAATTAATTACTCTATAGATAAAGTAAAAATACTCCAAGAAAAATTAGAATTATTTTATAACGAAGATCCTTTACAAGGATGGGAAAAACATAAAACAAAAGTTAACATTGAACTGATTGATGAAAATAGTATAATAACACAAAAACCATTAAAATATAATTTTAATAATTTAACTGAATTTAAACTACATATAAATGAATTACTAGAGAAAAAATATATACAAGAAAGTAATAGTAAACATACAAGCCCGGCATTTATTGTAAATAAATATAGTGAACAAAAAAGAGGAAAAAGTAGGATGGTTATTGACCGTAGAAATTTAAATGCTAAAACTAAAACATACAATTACGCAATACCAAATAAAATACTAAAGATAAGACAAATACAAGGATATAATTATTTTAGTAAATTTGATTGTAAATCAGGATTTTATCACATAAAGTTAGAAGAAGAATCTACAAAACTTACAGCATTCACAGTACCACAAGGATTTTATGAATGGAATGTATTACCATTTGGATATAAAAATGTACCAGATAGATATCAACATTTTATGGACAACTATTATAAACAACTAGAAAATTGTGTAGTATATATTGATGATATACTATTATATTCTAAAACACAAGATGAACACATAAGATTGTTAGAAAAACTTATACATATAATAGAACATTCAGGTATAAGTTTAAGCAAAAAGAAAGCAGAAATAATGAAAAAACAAATAGAATTCTTAGGAATACAAATAGATAAAAATGGAATAAAAATGCAAACGCATATAGGACAAAAAATAATAACTTCGAATGAACAATTAGACACAAAAAAGAAATTACAATCATTCTTAGAACTAGTTAATCAAGTAAGAGAATATATACCGAAATTAGCAGAAAACTTAAAACCATTACAACAAAAATTAAAGAAAGATATAGAATATCAGTTTGATAATAAAGATCAAGTACAAATACAAAAGATAAAATTATTATGTAAAACATTACCAAAATTATATTTTCCAGATGAAAATAAAAAATTTATTTATATAGTAGAAACTAATGCAAGTGAAAAGAGTTATGGAGGAGTATTAAAATATAAATATGATGACAACAATATAGAATATCATTGTAGATATTATTCAGGAACATATACAAATACGGAAATAAAATGGGAAATAAAAAGGAGAGAATTATTTTTAGTATATAAATGTTTATTAGCATTTGAACCATATATTGTATATAACAAATTCATTGTAAGAACAGATAATACACAAGTAAAATGGTGGCTAACTAGAAAAATACAAGATTCAGTGACAACGAAAGAAATAAGAAGATTGGTATTAAATATCTTAAACTTTATATTTACAATTGAAGTAATAAAAACTAACAAGAATGTTGTTGCAGACTACTTATCAAGACAAAGCTACTCAGACTGAGAACAAAGAAGAAGATACAATTGAAAAGCTACTCAAAGCCATTACTACACTTGTTACTAAAGTGGATAGTATGGACAATGAGATACAAAAGCTAAAGACTAATGAAGATAATCTGAAGTCTAAAGCTAATATAAGTCAGCAGCATGACTATAAAAATGCGGAGCTACGTCGATCGGAAGACGATAAAAATTCAGAGATAAAAGGAGACGATGGAAAACTCCCTAAAACCCATAATGTTTGTTTAAATATAGCTGCAGGTACAAGTAGAAGAGTTAATGAAAAACCAAAAAATACAAACCTAAACCAGTTATTTGTAAAACCATTTATCCAAAATACATCAAAACAAATACCAGCAGAACCCCAAACTTCTACATATGCAATTAGTATACAAAGTGAGAAAAAGAGATATAACTACATTACACAATCTTACATTGAAAATATATATAAAATCCAAACATACTTAAACCTTAACCCCAGATCCACTCAAACCAAAAATCCAAACGAAGACTATATAACCCAAAAATTACAGGGATACAACAGACTTATTGACCAATCAAAAACTAGTGCAAATTTAGTTAAAACATGTTATAGTTATGGACTACTAAGTACCGTATATACATACGATGGAGAAGAGATAAGCGGAATACCAGAACTACATAAAGCATTTATTGTATATAAAAGAGTTACAAAAGGAAACTTATTTTACATTAAGTTTTATACAGCACCAACAGAGATATTATACGAAGAGATAAAATCTCCGATACAAGTTATTAAAATAGGATTGACAAAAGACAGGATTATACAAGAAGATATTGGACACCAAGACGAAATACCAAAGATAGAAATACCTATTTTTAATACCAATAAAAGAATAATTGGTATATCAACTATTATTCAAGAGCTAGCAAATAATTATTTAAATGGAAATGCTATATGGAGTTATTACGCAAGAGATCAAGTCATGATATATTCAAATTCAAGAGAACTACGAAGAGCAGATATGGATGAAGTTCAGAGATGGATTTTATCTTTATTAAAACCAGAAGAACAACCAACTACAAGAGCATTCAAGAAACAATTTATATCAGAAGATTTATTAATCAGATATTGCAAGCTTATTGGACATAAATACCCTGACCACAGATGTACAAAATGTAACGGTGAAGAAAATATTATTCCAGATGTTGATTTGGAATAAAAGCAAAGAGATAGAGATGAAGAAAAATCAAGATAGTGGCAGACAAAGAAAAGAAAAAAGCATTTATAATGGACGACAAGGAAAAAAGAGAACCTGTTCTCTTTTTGACAAAATTGAAAAGTAAGATAAGATAAAGATATGTTTTTGTCTTTTAGTATAGGAATAGATGTAAAGTAGATAGAAAAAGTTTTGTTTTTTGTCCAAAAGTATAAATAGTCAGGCCATTTAGTCTTAAAGTAAATAGTAGTAAAGTAGGTGCACTTATGTAAAAAGTCGTAAAGCAAATAGTAGGCGCACTGATGTGCAGCATTAGGATAGTCTATATAAGAGTTACAAAATTGTAAATGAAAGGCAGGCAACGCCTAAGTTAATAAACCCTCAATTAAAAAACTCTCTCAACTCTCTCAAATAAAAGATATAAACTAAGTTAAAATATGAAAAAATCTGAAATCCAATCAGATATTTCAGATAGCATGACAAATCAAGAGGCAAAGGTATATTGTTTAATAGATATGCAGAACTAATTTTATATATTCCTGAATATCATATATATGATTGATTAAATTTATGTTAGTTATTATATACTAGAAATATTTGAATCATGAATTCTAGTTTGCTAGTAAACGGTAAACAGGGAGAAAACTGCTAGACTATGCCATCCCACAGTGGAAACCGGTAGGCGAGGGATGCCGTTAGGGGAGTACACAAGGTTGAGGCGCTGATAAGCAGTAATTATCCGCTAAAGTACGATGCTAGTAGTGACCGAAAAACATGATAACGATACTCTAGTTTATAATAAACTAATATAAATTTAATTAAATTATGAATATGATAGGAAGAAATAGTTGAAAATAAACTTGCATAAATAAACAAACATGACCACATACATGCATGATGAAATGATAAAAAACTATAAAACTTTGATCTTATATATACTTAAAGATATAGAAATTATTGACATAAAAAGAATTATATGGGAAAAAATATTTGATTATGAATTAGAAGATATATTAAATCAAGAATGGTATGAAATAGATTTACAAGAACTAGATTTAGAAAGAATAGATATATACGATTTAGAAATAGAATCAGATTAAAATGAACTATGAATATTTAGAAAATTGGATAGAAACTATGGAAAATATAAGATTATTAAAAAACTTAATACAAGAAAATTTATACATGTACCAAAGAACCCAAGATATGTTATATATAGAATATATGATAAATAATATTAAAAAAATATCCAGATTAGAACAATTATCAAAAGAACTTTATGATAAAATATATTTTACTCTACAATATATGTATCTTACTCTACGATGAATTCCGCACCCCCCAACTGTTATGTGTTTGGAGGGTGCAAATGAGTTATGCAGTTGCACATTCAACAAATTTTGAATACAAGTCGAATTTTGAGTTTGTATTCTTTAAAAAATGTATAAACACCTGTTCATATCTTGTTTTCGGGGAGAAAATGTCTTATACATGTCCTCTGTTGTAATACGTCGCTTATTATTTTTTTAGAGTATGAGAGTGTTGATAGTACACTTCTATAGTATTTTTGATGGTGTTGTAATGAAACCTTTGACATGTCTAGTATTATATCAGATTCCTTAACTGTGTTGAAACTGAAAGGGAAGCAATATTGCATTCTTCTAAAAAAACAAGTGATTGCAGAGTACATATTACAGTTCTAGCTTTCAGATTATTGCAGATTACAGATTTCAATTGCAGGTTCCAGATTCCTCCCAGCAACTAATCATTATTCAGATTTCATGAAAAATTAGTTAACATTAAAGGGAAGCAACATTTTGTCTGAATGACAGTTTGAAATTCAATGTTGTGCAGTCTAATGCCCAACAGTCACAGAGAAAACAGTGGAAAGACAAGATTTCCCCTGCTATAATGGGGCATAAAGGTTATGCTCCTATTCTATTCTTCGTTGTTGTTGTCAATGTCATTTTCTTTTGTGGGTGATGGTACTTCTAGTTTTTTTTTAATTGGAGGCACCACTTTCTAATTGTTACCGGATCTTGTTAATTCAATTCAGAGATGCTTTCCAAGGGAGATAAAATAAAGATGGTATGTTTATAAAAGTTGGTATGTTCCATAGTTAGTGTTTCTTCATAGTCAATGTTATCCACCAGTTATGGTTGTGTAATATTCTGTCTTGTAAAAAAACTTGTGTAAATATGAAATGCAAGTTGTAGTGTCTAATAATTTCTTATCTCGTCTAAGTTTGATTACTAGTGGAGATTCTAACCATGTTATTAGTAGTTTGTTTTCTGGTGTTTCTTTTAATAAAATGATTGTCTGCATAAAGTTTACAGTTTGTTAAAGGAATGAGTTTGGGGTATGAATGTTCCTCCTTTTTCTTGAAACTTCATAAACAATGGACAGAAAGAAAGTAACATTTTAGTACTTTTTGTGAAGAGTTGTCTATATTCTGTCAAGAGTATATACTAAGTGGAGAATGATGAAGTCCAGAACTCCTTTAAGCGAGTTCTTCTCGTTGATATGTTGAAATCAAGTGGAGTTTATGTGTTTTTCTGGGATGAACCTTTGGAAGAGGAAGACCTAGAATGTGGCTTGAGGTTTTTTCCCTCCTTTTGTTGTGGGATTTCTTATCATTCTTCCATTAATGTATGAGTTTTGTATTTCCAATTTGCAACTTTCTAAGATTTTGGCATGGTCATATCTGAATGTTTGGGACTAAGTGTCCACTGGCTTCATGTGTTGTTTAATTGCTCATTTTTTACTCGGGAGTGTTCTGACCATGACAGATGTGAATAATTCTTTGTTTTGGTGATCTTATTTTTTTAATAAAATTTTACTAATTGACCATTATAATTGCTAGTAAATAATGCTTTATCTGGAAGAGTTTTTGGATGATCTTATTTTTTAATTGAATCTTACTGATTAACTTTGATAATTGTGATAATAGCTATGTACATAAATCCTGGCGTGAAATTATTGTTTAGAGCCATAAACATAGTTGTATAATGCTTATACTTCAAAGGTTTGCAGGTTGCACTCCTTTGTAGTGGTCTTATACATTCAGGCACAAAGGAGGAAACAATCAAAGATAATGCAGGACTTACTCCAGAAAAAGTTTTTATCTGATGAAGGTCATCTGCAAATAACACTTATACTTGTAGGTAATTCTTTTTATAGAAATTCTCTTCTTGTATATTTGTGTTTCTGGCCTTTTCCTTGCAACTAGGTTCTTTTTTTTAATAGAAATTCTTTCTTAATTTATGATTCCAAACGGTAAAAACTTCTCCTAATCTCAAACTTATAGAAAACCTTATAGTTCATGATGAAGTAATGCATGTGAGCATATTGTATGGTAGTTATTAGAACACATATCTTGCTCTAGTTGTGTGACTCTAATCCCATCAGCTTTTTATTGCGGAAAAGAGAAGTTAGAATGATGAAGCTCGTAATTAAGTAAGTAATTCATTAAGTAAATAATTCTGTATTTGAAAATATCGAATACTAGTGTCTCATACAAAATCCAACTGTCGTAATTCTAAAATTTTAGTGAATCCGAATACCAGTGTCTCATATTCAAACTAATATTCATTGTATACTTTTTGAGAATAAGTTGTTTGTTTACAAAATACCCTCACCCTATTTATTTTTTTTAACATTTTATTTACAAACATTAGTTATTCATTCTTAAAAATAAAATTTCTATCTTATTTAGCATAAATATTTTTGTGCGTGCATTTTCATGATTTATATTTTAAAAATTAAACTTTCGTCTTTTTTAACTTAAAAATAAAATGTTCATCTTATTTAGCTTAAGAATAAGATTTTCATCTTATTTATGCTTAAAAATAAAACTTTCAACTTATTTAGTTTAAAAATAAGACTTTCATCTTATTTAGCTTAAAAATAAAATTTTTATTTTAAGTTTATTGAAGTAAAAAGAAAATTTATTAACTTTTCCGTCTAATTTTTCATGCCATTAATTTTTCCCTCTAATTCTTTTAAAATATTCCCACCTATTATAAATAAGAAACTTATTTTTTTTTAAAAACCCTACGCCTCAGGCTCTCAACATCGCTCAAGAAAAGAAATTCATGGTAGCCATCTCCATCCATAGATAATCCCAACGTTTTTATTTCATACAAACTCATGATCATACTAAAACAAACCTTTGAATCTGTGAACGAATTTGTGAACGAGGTACTGTAATTTCTCCTTCCCCTTTAGGGTTTTAATTTCAATAATTTTAACTGCATAGGGTTTTACTTTGAATTTTCATTGAGTTACTGTAATTTTTTTCTTTTCTAGTTTTAGCATGCTCATAATCAGTTTTCCTTTCTATTTTAAAAAGGTACCTTAATTAGATTGTTGTAATGGAGTTTCCAGTGTGAACAAGGGAAAATCACCATAAACAATTCTTTAAATATAAGACTCTAAATCTTTGTGAGTGACAAGAGAACACAAGCCTTGAAAATCTCTGGATCAGTTCTTCCATTAAGATACACAATGCTTCCATTCTCCTCTTTTATCTTCTTAAGAGTTTTTGCATCCTAAGAAAAAGGCTAATGGAAAATGTTATCTTCCTCCTGCATGTTTCACATTGAGTAACAGACAAAAAGACATCCTCTTACAAGTGTTAATTTTGGGGGGTACGGAATTCATGATTGAATAAAGAATATTTTATCATAAATTTCTTTTGATAATTGTTCTAATCTGGATATTTTTTTAATGTTTATTTATTATATATTCTATATATAACATATCTTGGGTTCTTTGGTACATATATAAATTTTCTTGTATTAAGTGTTTTAATAATCTTATGTTTTTCATAGTTTCTACCCAATATTCTAAATATTCATAGTTTATTTTAATCTGAATCTATTTCTAAATCGTAATATCTAATTCTTGTAAATCAATTTCATACCATTCTTGATTTAATATATCTTCTAAATCATGATCAAATATTTTTTCCCATATAATTCTTTTTATGTCAACAATTTCTATATCTTTAAGTATATACAAGATCAAAGTTTTATAGTTTTTTATTTCATCATGCATGTATGTGGTCATTTTTGTTTATTTATGCAGGTTTGTTTTCAATTATTCCTTCCTATCATATTCATAATTTAATTAAATTCATATTAGTTTATTATAAACTAGAGTATCGTTATCATGTTTTCCGGTCACTACTAGCATCGTACTTTAGCGGATAATTACTGCTTATCAGCGCCTCAACCTTGTGTACTCCCCTAACGGCATCCCTCGCCTACCGGTTTCCACTGTGGGATGGCATAGTCTAGCAGTTTTCTCCCTGTTTCCCGTTTACTAGCAAACTAGAATTCATGATTCAAATATTTCTAGTATATAATAACTAACATAAATTTAATCAATCATATATATGATATTCAGGAATATATGAAATTAGTTCTGCATATCTATTAAACAATATACCTTTGCCTCTTGATTTGCCATGCTATCTGAAATATCTGATTGGATTTCAGATTTTTCCAAATTTTAACTTAGTTTATATCTTTTATTTGAGAGAGTTGAGAGAGTTTTTTAATTGAGAGTTTATTAACTTAGGCGTTGCCTGCCTTTCATTTACAATTTTTCAACTCTTATATAGACTATCCTAATGCTGCACATCAGTGCGCCTACTATTTACTTTACGACTTTTTACATAAGTGCGCCTACTTTACTACTATTTACTTTAAGACTAAATGGCCGGACTATTTATACTTTTGGCCAAAAAACAAAACTTTTTCTATCTACTTTACATCTATTTCTATACTAAAAGACAAAAACATATCTTTATCTTATCTTACTTTTCAATTTTGTCAAAAAGAGAACAGGTTCTCCTTTTTCCTTGTCGTCCATTATAAATACTTTTTTCTTTTCTTTGTCTGCCACTATCTTGATTTTTCTTCATCTCTATCTCTTTGGTTTTATTCTAAATCAACATCTGGAATAATATTTTCTTCACCGTTACATTTTGTACATCTGTGGTCAGGGTATTTATGTCCAATAAACTTGCAATATTTGATTAATAAATCTTCTGATATAAATTGTTTCTTCAATGCGCTTGTAGTTGGTTGTTCTTCTGGTTTTAATAAAGATAAAATTCATCTATGAACTTCATCCATATCTGCTCTTCGTAGTTCTCTTGAATTTGAATATATCATGACTTGATCTCTTGCGTAATAACTCCATATGGCATTTCCATTTAAATAATTATTTGCTAGCTCTTGAATAATAGTTGATATACCAATTATTCTTTTATTGGCATAAAAACTAGGTATTTCTATCTTTGATATTTCGTCTTGGTGTCCAATATCTTCTTGTATAATCATGTCTTTTGTCAATACTATTTTAATAACTTGTATCGGAGATTTTATCTCTTCGTATAATATCTCTGCTGGTGCTATATAAAACTTGATGTAAAATAAGTTTCCTTTTGTAACTCTTTTATATACAATAAATGCTTTATGTAGTTCTGGTATTCCGCTTATCTCTTCTCCATCGTATGTATATACGGTACTTAGTAGTCCATAACTTTAACATGTTTTAACTAAATTTGTACTAGTTTTTGGTTCTGCAATAAGTCTGTTGTATCCCTGTAATTTTTGGGTTATATAGTCTTCGTTTGAATTTTTGGTTTGAGTGGATATGGGGTTAAGGTTTAAGTATGTTTGGATTTTATATATATTTTCAATGTAAGATTATGTAATATAGTTATATCTCTTTTCTCACTTTGTATACGAATTGCATATGTAGAAGTTTGGGGTTCTGCTGGTATTTGTTTTGATGTATTTTGGATAAATGGTTTTACAGATAACTGATTTAGGTTTGTATTTTTTGGTTTTTCATTAACTCTTCTACTTGTACCTGCAGCTGTATTTAAACAAACATTATGGGTATTAGGGTGTTTCCCATCGTCTCCTTTTATCTCTGGATTTTTATCGTCTTTCGATCGACGTAGCTCCGCATTTTTATAGTCATGTTGCTGACTTATATTAGCTTTAGACTTCAGATTATCTTCATTAGTCTTTAGCTTTTGTATCTCATTGTCCATACTATCCACTTTAGTACAAAGTGTAGTAATGGCTTTGAGTAGCTTTTCAATTGTATCTTCTTCTTTGTTCTCAGTCTGAGTAGGTTTGTCTTGATAAGTAGTCTGCAACAACATTCTTGTCAGTTTTTATTACTTCAATTGTAAATATAAAGTTTAAGATATTTATTATCAATCTTCTTATTTCTTTCGTTGTCACTGAATCTTGTATTTTTCTGGTTAGCCACCATTTTACTTGTGTATTATCTGTTCTTACAATGAATTTATTATATACAATATATGGTTCAAATGCTAATAAGCATTTATATACTGAAAATAATTCTTTCCTATTTATTTCCCATTTTATTTCCGTATTTGTATATGTTCCTGAATAATATCTACAATGATATTCTATATTGTTGTCATCATATTTATATTTTAATACTCCTCCATAACTCTTTTCACTTGCATCAGTTTCTACTATATAAATAAATTTTTAGTTTCATCTAGAAAATATAATTTTGGTAATGTTTTACATAATAATTTTATCTTTTGTATTTGTGCTTGATCTTTATTATCAAACTGATATTCTATATCTTTCTTTAATTTTTGTTGTAATGGTTTTAAGTTTTCTGCTAATTCCGGTATATATTCTCTTACTTGATTAACTAGTCCTAAGAATGATTGTAATTTCTTTTTTGTATCTAATTGTTCATTCGAAGTTATTATTTTTTGTACTATATGCGTTTGCATTTTTATTCCATTATTATCTATTTGTATTCCTAAGAATTCTATTTGTTTTTTCATTATTTCTGCTTTCTTTTTGCTTAAACTTATACCTGAATGTTCTATTATATGTATAAATTTTTCTAATAATCTTATGTGTTCATCTTGTGTTTTAGAATATATAGTATATCATCAATATATACTACACAATTTTCTAGTTGTTTAAAATAGTTGTCCATAAAATGTTGATATCTACCTGGTGCATTTGTATATCCAAATGGTAATACATTCCATTCATAAAATCCTTGTGGTACTGTGAATGCTGTAAGTATTTTAGATTCTTCTTCTAACTTTAAGTGATAAAATCCTGATTTACAATCAAATTTACTAAAATAATTATATCCTTGTATTTATCTTATCTTTAGTATTTTATTTGGTATTGGGTAATTGTATGTTTTAGTTTTAGCATTTAAATTTCTATAGTCAATAACCATCCTACTTTTTCCTCTTTTTTGTTCACTATATTTATTTATAATAAATGCCGGGCTTGTATGTTTACTATTACTTTCTTGTATATATTTTTTCTCTAGTAATTCATTTATATGTAGTTTAAATTCAGTTAAATCATTAAAATTATATTTTAATGGTTTTTGTGTTATTATACTATTTTCATCAATCAGTTCAATGTTAACTTTTGTTTTATGTTTTTCCCATCCTTGTAAAGGATCTTCTTTATATAATAATTCTAATTTTTATTGGAGTATTTTTACTTTATCTATAGAGAATATAATTAATTCTATTCTAGGGTCTTCTTCTTTTATATTTTCTAATTTTTGTGTAATTTTTTCACTGCCTTTAATCCATTCTGTTGTTTTTCTTCTTTTGTTACCTACTCTTTTTGCTCCTATCTTTTGTTTACATGGTGTTGTGAACCACCAGTGTGTTTTAGTTATTATATGTGGATATAATTTATCTAAAAATGGCATTCCTAATAACATATCCTTTGTTGTTAATTCAAAATTATATATTTCTTCTATAGTTAATATTTCATCCCATATTTGTATTTTTATATTTTTTGCCTTGTATGTGATCATACTTCCTTCATTATTAAATCATGTTACTACTATTGGTGTTTTTAATTTTTCCCATTTTTCTTCTGGTAAACAATTGTATTTACATATATTAGCTTCTGCTCCTGTGTCTATCATTGGTGTATAATATTTGTTATAGTATCCTTCTATTATTATCTTTGCAAGTATATATATTTTCATTTTTTAATCATATTAAAGTTCTTTTTATTATTATCTTCTTATTTTCGTAATTTATTGTTAATTGCTTATCTTCTAGATTATATGGTTTTACTTGTTCTAACCATTTTATCCCTAATGTTATATTTTTATTTCCTTGATATATTTTGAATTTTATTATTATTGGTATTCCTTCAGCCACCCTTGAAAGAGTGCGTAATAGCTCACTGATCGAGCGCTCTTGCGCCGAAGATGAACGGGGCTAAGCGGTCTGCCGAAGCTGTGGGATGTAAAAATACATCGGTAGGGGAGCGTTCCGCCTTAGAGAGAAGCCTCCGCGCGAGCGGTGGTGGACGAAGCGGAAGCGAGAATGTCGGCTTGAGTAACGCAAACATTGGTGAGAATCCAATGCCCCGAAAACCTAAGGGTTCCTCCGTTATTAGTTCTTGTTCTGTTGTTTCTTCAATATTTACTAATACTTTTGATAATTCTGGACATGGGTATTCTGTAGTTATTATTTTATCTTCAATTACTAACTCTCTTGTAATATAGTTTTCTTCTTGTCCTATCTCTATTAATATTAAATATTGTTTTCGCTCCATTATTCCTGTTATATAATAATTGTGTGGTTTTATTTCTTCTTCTATTAATTTTTGTGGAATTATATTTATTCTTTTTGAACTATTTGAAGTACTCATTTTTTATGATGTTTGTGGTATATCATAATTTTTATTTATTTTTTTTGATGTACTTAATCTCTCTTATACTATTTCTAAATCTTCTTCTATATCAATTTCATTATAATTATTGTCATTATTATCTATAACCATAACTATCTTTTCAAAGGGTTTTCTATTTTTATTTTTTTTATTTTATTTTTTGCTGTTATTTTATGTTTTGTTGTTAAAACATATAAATTTTTACATCTAACTGTAAATATTTTACTTCCAGGTGCTAGTTCTATTCCTGACATTTTTCAATATAATACTAATGATTTATCTATATTTCTGTCAATAATTGCTACTGAGTAGTTAGCACTTATTATAAATTTAAATTTTTCGTATGTTAAATTACCTTTTACTGCACTTATTATACTTTTTTCTATGGGTTGAATAATTCTATCATCTGCTAAATATATTTCTATAGGTGTATCTATTCCTTCTCTAAAACATATTTTTATTAATATTTCAGTTCCTCCTAAATGTACATATTTAATTGGGTTTTTTGCATTTATCTCTTGTATTTCTTTATTGATTATTCTCTTATTTATTATTGGTATTTTAGCTTTTCCTTTAATATACTTACAATCTATGATATGTTCTCTTTGACTTACTACATAATATTCTTCTTTTTGTCTTTTAAACCAATTTTTTATTTTTGGTACTTCTAATATTTTTTCTACACTTAGATCTAATTATTTTCCTTTTATTTGTTCAAATATACTATTATCAAATATTATTTTTTGTTCTAAATATTCTTCATCTTGACATTCTTCTTTGTTTATTATTTGTATATCTGCTTCAACATTTTTCATATTATAGAATTTATTATCTGATTCTAATTCTATATCATTATCTATTTCATTTTTTGATATTTCATATATGCTATCTTCACTTTCTAAATCATAATCGACATATTCTATTTGTGTATATTTTTTATTTTCCATAATTATTTTTGATATCTGTTTTTTCTTTCGATTTTTAGGTAATTTACAATCTTTAGCTATATGTCCTAGTTTTCCACAATTATAGCAAGTACATTCCGTCAATTTTCTTTTTGGTCTATATGGTCTTTTAGTTTTATAATTTTTTACGTAATATTTCTTTCTTGGTTTTTTATATTTATAAGTTGATCTATATTTTTTATAATTTTTATTTCTATTATACTTCTTTTTATAATATCTATCTGTACAACCAAATTGAGGTGCTATTTTGTTTTTGCAACATGCTAAGTTTTTTATTAATACTTTTTCCATTTTTATGTCTTCTTTATGTTTTTCACATAATTCAATAAACCATCTTTGCAAGAATTCATTCTAGCTCCTAAAGTATCTGTTAATTCTGCTTCATTTCAACTTTTTATTATTTTTAAACTAAAGGGTTCTGGTAATTTTGTAAAATATAGTTTTCTTATTTACTTACCTTCTTCCATGTTATATGTTCCTTTATAATAATATTCTCTAAATGCACATGTATATTCATCTATATAACACATATTCCATATTGCCAATTTTGTTAGTAAATTTCTATTTATAACTTTTTCTTTATTTTGTTCTTCTACTTCTGTTGTCATACTACTAAATTCATTTCTTATAGCTATTTCGTATTTAATTAATATTTCCATAGATGTTGTAGCTGTTTCACCATTAAATTTTTTATTATTTCTTAAAGTCTTTATACTTTCTTCCGTTAAATTTTATAACCATAATTTTACTGTTCCTATATGTGTTCTTTCTATATATCCTGGTGTTTCTGTCATTCCTATTTTGTTGTCTATTAATTGTTTTGATATATATCCCATTCATAATTGAATTATTTTATTTATCTCTGCTACACAGTCTAAATATAAAAAATTATGTTGTTCAGTTGTTGGTTTAGGTGTCCATTTATTTAATCTTTTATTCCATAAAGTTTTTTTTCTATCATATTTTTCATAATTTGCATTATAGTATGTTGGATTTAAATATTTTGGATTTTTTACTCCTGATCTACTAGGTTTTTCATTCATGTCTGTATCTAGGTTTTTCATTCATGTTTGTATCTCCCATATTTACTGCTACATTTTTTATATTATCTATATTTTCTAGCATTTCTGTATATGTTTCACTTATCTCTGAATGCTGTTCTTCTAAATCATCATTAATATCATCAATTCTAATTTCTGGTAGGTTAGGTAAATTATCTTGGTTATTTTCTTCTTTCTCTTCTAATTTATTTTCTATTTGCAATTTTTCTTTAAATTTGTTTATCTCATCTGCTAATTTTTTTTTTCTTTTTCTTTTTGTTTCATTTCATACATCTCTTTTAACATTGCTAATTCTTTTTCTAATTCTATTATTTTAGTATTTTTTATTTCTTCTAATTGTTGTACTTCTTTTTTCGCTTGCTATTTTATTTTTTCAATTTCCAATTTTCTATCTATTTCTTCATTTTCTTTTGTTATTCTCACCATAGCAGTTAAACTATCTTCTAATTTTACCGTTTCCTTTTCTAACATTAAACTTAAATTATCACCTATTTTCTTATATCTTCTTCCTAGATTAGAAAATATTATCTTTATTTTTAATCCTTCATAGTTTTCAAATATTTTTTCATCTATTGCATATTCTTCTTTATTCATTTATAAATTATGTTGTAGTTTATATTCTAGATTATTTATTTGTATTTCTAGATATAAAATAGTCTTTCTTTGTGCTATTACAGATTTATTAGAGAGTCTTGCAAATATATTACTATTAAGTCTATTTTGTCTATATCTTAATTCTTTTCTTTTTGCCATAATTATTTTATTAAATTTTTGTCTATATTCGTTATTCATTGTAATTTTAAATATTTGATATATTTATATTCTTTTTTAGAAATAATATCTATTAATTTTTCTAATTCTTGGTTATTAGTTTTGTAATATTTAGTTGTTTATATTTTGAATATAATTTATTTAATAGTAAACATACAAGCCCGGCATTTATTGTAAATAAATATAGTGAACAAAAAAGAGGAAAAAGTAGGATGGTTATTGACTATAGAAATTTAAATGATAAAACTAAAACATACAATTACCCAATACCAAATAAAATACTAAAGATAAGACAAATACAAGGATATAATTATTTTAGTAAATTTGATTGTAAATCAGGATTTTATCACTTAAAGTTAGAAGAAGAATCTAAAAAACTTACAGCATTCACAGTACCACAAGGATTTTATGAATGAAATGTATTACCATTTGGATATAAAAATGCACCAGGTAGATATCAACATTTTATGGACAACTATTTTAAACAACTAGAAAATTGTTTAGTATATATTGATGATATACTATTATATTCTAAAACACAAGATGAACACATAAGATTATTAGAAAAATTTATACATATAAATAGACATTCAGGTATAAGTTTAAGCAAAAAGAAAGCAAAAATAATGAAAAAACAAATAGAATTCTTAGGAATACAAATAGATAAAAATGCAAACGCATATAGTACAAAAAATAATAACTTCGAATGAATAATTAGATACAAAAAAAAATTACAATCATTCTTAGGATTAGTTAATCAAGTAAGAGAATATATACCGAAATTAGCAGAAAACTTAAAACCAATACAACAAAAATTAAAGAAAGATATAGAATATCAGTTTGATAATAAAGATCAAGCACAAATACAAAAGATAAAATTATTATGTAAAACATTACCAAAATTATATTTTCCAGATGAAAATAAAATTTTTATTTATATAGTAGAAACTGATGCAAGTGAAAAGAGTTATGGAGGAGTATTAAAATATAAATATGATGACAACAATATAGAATATCATTGTAGATATTATCAGGAACATATACAAATACGGAAATAAAATGGAAAATAAATAGGAAAGAATTATTTTCAGTATATAAATGTTTATTAGCATTTGAACCATATATTGTATATAACAAATTCATTGTAAGAACAGATAATACACAAGTAAAATGGTGGCTAACTAGAAAAATACAAGATTCAGTGACAACAAAAGAAATAAGAAGATTGGTATTAAATATTTTAAACTTTATATTTACAATTGAAGTAATAAAAACTGACAAGAATGTTGTTGCAGACTACTTATCAAGACAAAGCTACTCAGACTGAGAACAAAGAAGAAGATACAATTGAAAAGCTACTCAAAGCCATTACTACACTTTGTACTAAAGTGGATAGTATGGACAATGAGATACAAAAGCTAAAGACTAATGAAGATAATCTGAAGTCTAAAGCTAATATAAGTCAGCAGCATGACTATAAAAATGCGGAGCTACGTCGATCGGAAGACGATAAAAATTCAGAGATAAAAGGAGACGATGGAAAACTCCCTAAAACCCATAATGTTTGTTTAAATATAGCTGCAGGTACAAGTAGAAGAGTTAATGAAAAACCAAAAAATACAAACCAAAACCAGTTATTTGTAAAACCATTTATCCAAAATACATCAAAACAAATACCAGCAGAACTCCAAACTTCTACATATGCAATTAGTATACAAAGTGAGAAAAAGAGATATAACTACATTACACATTCTTACATTGAAAATATATATAAAATACAAACATACTTAAACCTTAACCCCAGATCCGCTCAAACCAAAAATCCAAACGAAGACTATATAACCCAAAAATTATAGGGATACAACAGACTTATTGCACAACCAAAAACTAGTGCAAATTTAGTTAAAACATGTTATAGTTATGGACTACTAAGTACCGTATATACATACGATGGAGAAGAGATAAGCGGAATACCAGAACTACATAAAGCATTTATTGTATATAAAAGAGTTACAAAAGGAAACTTATTTTACATTAAGTTTTATACAGCACCAGCAGAGATATTATACGAAGAGATAAAATCTCCGATACAAGTTATTAAAATAGGATTGACAAAAGACATGATTATACCAGAAGATATTGAACACCAAGACGAAATACCAAAGATAGAAATACCTAGTTTTTATGCCAATAAAAGAATAATTGGTATATCAACTATTAT